>WOVY01004913.1:75000-400572 GCA_013436015.1 Rhipicephalus annulatus
ACTGCTATCAAACTGAATGCAAAAAAAGAGGAAATGTAAGGCGCGAAATGAAGGCTGGATAGATGTAATTACGATAACTTTAGTATCGAGACATTAAATGTATTAAAAACATGATTTGCAATCACTGAGAGCTTGTTTGAAAATGTCTAAGTGATTGTTGAGTGCAGGTGTGAACAAATAAACAAGAATGGAACCTGTATCGTTTTATCGCTGCCGTGGCCCTTCATACATAGCTCCTGTAATGCGCGCACAGTTTTTTCTACTTGTGTCTAAAATTCAGATAATTATTCTGTGTTGGTGATAGCAGCATCAAGTTGATTCCATTCTGCTATTGTGATCGGGAAGAATGACTACTTGAATGCATCGTTTTTGCGTACGTATTCTGTCAATGTGTGCGTAGGCTTATTGTGTGTTTGTCTATAGCCTGTGAACGTCAGACGTATTTGGAAGAATATATCCTGTAGTTGACTGAGGCGTTGCTGGAACATAGTTCTGCGCCGAAATAAATGACAGTTAATTTGCACGGATTTTCATTTATACAGGCAAGACAGCGTTGAACTTGTGTATCAGGAATGGATCGCGCAGTACCCCACCATGGTGTGAAGCGAAACCTGATTCCAGTATAGCACCTGTTAGTTTATCGAAGGAGTGACTAGGAATATTAACGTGCCTAGACAAAGGTAGATTGGATAGGCTCATGACATGCGACTAATGGTCATTAAGAGGCAGTCTAAAAGGGGCATTTATTTTGCTTTATTTTTTTTCGTTTAAGTTATTCTAGCTTCGTGTGGGCGACTCCTGGGAAGACAAACATTTTGAAAATTTTTTCGTTGCAAAAGCAGATGATTCGCCACATTGACGATAAGGATTTTTTTTAAGACAACACGGCCAGTTTTCCTAAATCGTAAAATTATTAACGTAGAATATTCCTACACTTTCCGCCTGCTTCACTCACTTTATTTCTTTAAAAGCGCCTTCGAAAAATTTCTTGCGTCTTCTGCATACTTTACACATAGAGTTACTTCCGCTAGTATCACAGATAGTCACATGTGGTATGTTCCTAGGTTTCTCAATAAATATAGCCGGCAATCATCACAGCACGACCTGACACATATTTTGAATCGCTATAAAGTTGTCAAGTGCTTTTCAGCGAAGGAACTTCGGATGCATTTTGTACTTTGTAAACATGTGATGATTGAACACAATTCTTATTTTTTGCAATTATTGTTTTCGATTTTCACTTGTCAAAGCCAATTGTGTACGATTTCTCGTAACTCGTGCGTAACTCTGTTATCTTGTGCGTCGAATTTGTTTCGGTTATTCTTTATTTTTGTTCGACCACCTTTCGTTATTCAACTGCGCTCACAATATTTATATCTTGTTTTGTAGTACATTTGTGGGAATATTTAACTAATTTTTTTAGTTTCCAGCAATGTTGGTTTCATTTTAATACAATTGCCCTGTGTGTCTTGTAGAGAACCTTCGGCCCAGTCAAGCTGTTTTCCGAACAGCTTTTAGCCATTTATATCCGCCAGAGCCCTTGTATTTCTCGAAAAGAGTTATTTTATTCTGTTCTATTATTGTTTTTGGCCACTCACGAACCGGAACATTTTCTTTTAATTTTTATAGCCATATACATCTTCGTTACAGAATGCGAAATTGACCGCTACTTCATCACTGAAAAGGTGCCGCGGAATAATGATGACGTGTTGTCTGAGATACAACTCCGGTACAGTGGACACGTGCGTTTGTTACTGAGAGCACGCTCGCACTCCACTGCGACAAGACAGAGACGTACGAAGAAGCGAGCCAGACGAACGGCGCTGTGATCGCCCGTGTTTTATGACGTTGTGCGTACACCTCTCTCCGTATCATCCTTCCCTCGACAAACATGACGCGTATCGCTTATTTGTCTAGGTGGCGTAGCTGTCTACGTCTCACGGACTGCATTCATATCATCATCATAATCATCGTCATCATCACCAACAACAACAACGACAGCAACATCGCTGTGACATTGCTGTCTACGTCTCGCGGACTGCATTCATCATCATCGACAAGAGCAACAACATCATCATCAGCAGCAGCAGCACTACTACGCCCACTGCAACACAAAAGCCTCTACCGTGCTTTTCAGTTGAACCCGGTCTTGTGCTTGGTGCGACCGCATTATCATTGCAAACTTCTTAATGACATATGCTCACACAACTTTCCGCCTGAACATCGGCGAGCTTGCCTTTTCTTGGAATCCAGTTTGTTGCCATTAAGCATAAAAATAAGGCAGAATGCATTACAGGCTTGCTTTATACCACTGTTCATAGATGTGTCGGGGGCCCCTTGTGGACCAGTGGATGTGGTAAGGAACCTCTTGCAGTGAATGAAACAAAATGAGGGGAGGGAGGTCTTGAATTAGCATGAAATGAAGCGTAAAATAAGGGTCTTTTTTTTTCTCCCAGCAAGTAAACATTAGTCAAACTAAAATGCCACGCCAATGTGAACTCAACAGCTCAATTGCCATGTGCTCTGTAGTCTGCAGTCGTATTCAACCCGTTTCTAGCAGCTTGCTCTTCAAATATGCAACCCAGAAAAAAGTATGCTCGCTGGAATATGTCGTAGGAAACTGCAGATGCTTTACAACCATCTCACGGAGAAGGGGAAACAATTGAGGAACCCTTCGCCTTTGAAACGTGAACGGGATATTGACATCTTGCCCCTAGTGCATGCCGAGTTCAAAATGGCTAGTGTCAGCCTTCGCATACGGCTTCATTATGTGTAAAATGGGCAGCATGCTTTAAAACGCCGGAAATTGTGAGCGTGAATTTTTTTTTCGAACTTGTTGTACACCCACTACGTGGCCTTAAGGAAAAAGGTGCTGTAACGTGTGTGCATTTTGCATTGGGTGTTCCACTTTAAAGGGGCCCTGCAACACTTTTTGAGCATGGTCAGAAAACGCTGCCGATCACTAGCATAGGCTCCCGACAACACGCAAGCCAAATAATATAGCGCAGCTCGTGGCATGGAATTCGCAAATAAATTATCAAGGTCAGCTAAAACTTTCTTTCTCTTCTCTCGACAAATCATGCAATATACCCAAAAATCACACGAAGCAAGCCCATCTATCAGCCATTGGCTGATTTCAACATGGCGCGTTCGCTTGTTACAGAGATCGCCGCGGGAGGCCGCGACTTGTCCACGCGAGCGTGCGCGACCACACTGAAAAAGCCACGCATTCGAAGAAGGAAAAAAAGCTCCGCCGTGGTGGTCCAGTGGATAAGGTACTCGGGATCAAATCCCGGCTGCGGCTGCATTTCCGATGGAGGCGGAAATGTTGTAGCCCCGTGTGCTCAGATATGAGTGCACGTTAAAGAACCCCAGGTGGTCGAAATTTCAGGAGCCATCCACTACGGCGTCTCTCATAATCATATGGTGGTTTTGGGACGTTAAACCCCACAAATCAATCAATCAATCAAGAAAAAAAAGTGCTCAATGTCATGGGGCGCGCGTAACGTTTCTCTGTGACCCTGCCATTCCTCCCTGCTTAGCTTCTAGCGCTTTCGTCGGGACGAGAGAAGAGAGGAAGCGATTGCAGCGTGTGACAAATATTTGTAACTCCGCTCGTACTGGACGGGCTCTTAAAATTTTTTGCGGCGTTGAATTCGTGAGACAATAAGCTCTTCCAGCGATTTCATTCCATGGTTACTTGAAGAAGTGTTTCAGGGCCCCTTTACACCACGAATCCACGATAGTCGCATGTTCTGACGCCCGATCACTACCTACGCTTGCACCACGTACGCGTTGTTAATGCGACATTGCATGTTGCATTGTGAGGCACGTATACAGGACTTGCGTGTTTGTAAATCATGCAACTTTCAATGCATTTCCAAGCAGAGAAAGATATTCTCACTATATTTCCCACCAGACGCGTGGCGCTGTGGCAGAACACCTGCTTTCCGCGCAAGCGACCCGGTTCGATTCCCACTAAAACCCGGAATTTTTATTTATTTTTTTATTTGCATACTTCTCTTTTTTTTGGTCCCGTAAAAGATGATGATTTTTCGCTCACAACCAACGACACCGAATGAGGGATTTCTGCGAAACGAGCTCTTTAACGCTATCGCGTTAATATAAGTGAGCTCTGCTGCAATGTAACAATGTTATGCAGTGAAACATACGTATATTCGGAAGGGGTTTCTGTCACGAGGCATGTTGCGCCTAAAAAAATAAAAAAATAAAAAGAAGGAAGCGTTTTTTTCCTTTTTTTCCATACTCTTATGTGTTTTTTTTTTTCGTTCTAAGCTGGGTTTGGCGGGCCCTCCAAAACAGCTTCGTGGACCCACTGCGGTACGCGGAGCCCCATTTTGATAACCACTGGTAGACATTATACGTCTATGAATATTAATGAGATCTAAAAGACAATCATCTCTTTAATATCGTATCTAAAGAAATGAACCCTTAAATGTACATTTCTTTCCTCTATGTCTATGAATGATATATACATTCAGAATCTGAATAAGGTTCCTTATAGCTTGCTCCTCGAGGAAGTGTTTAGAGGTGCGTTTAGAGGAAACGCGCATACTAAATTAACCATCTACCCAATTGCCAACTCTGCAATTGAAGTGGGAGAAATGTGAAGCAAGAGAAGCTAACGATGGTCACGAAAAAGTAAGCATATGCGAACATCTGCAGAAACATTATATGCTAATTATATTTCTTGATTAAGGCACCGTTCCGATTCACGTGGTGATCCTCGGGTGTGTTGCGTCAAGTGTCTAAAGAAGAACAAGAACACTCGATCATTGTTATCATTCGTGGGGTGCTTACGCATAATTTGTGGGGCTCAATTACTGTCCCGGGATCAATTCTCTGTTTATTTCTTCTGAGCGGCTAACACGGACACTCGCGTATTAGTAAGAGTACAGACTTGACTTAAAGAGGTGGCGACCTTCTATTACTCTTAACCACAAGCGTGGTCATCCGAGGAAAACATAAGAAAATATGGTAAGATTTCAAGTAATTTAGGAAGAAGGAATTTTAATGTGGGCGATCAATTTACACCCCCCCCCCTTTTTTTTAGATGCCTAATTTCAAACTTAAGAAAACCGCATTCACAACCTATATTTAGCTTATGCGCCCTTAATTATGCGCCCGCGATGAGTTTGAACTCATTGTCGCATGTCGACGTTTGTTTTGCCACTTATCTGCATGGAAATATGTGCTGCGAAAATCAGGCGTTTTTAAGTGTCTGAGGAGATTGTGAAGTCTATACATATGCATGCCCGCACCCTTTATGTCGTCTCTGCATTACATACATGGTAACTTGCCCTCATTTGCATTCAGCTTGGAACAAAACAAAGAAGCCACGTGCACACGGTTTGTTATTCCGCCATCGTCCCCACGCTTTTTTTTTTTTTCGCGCCGTTTGCTTGTCAGTGCCCTCCTTTCTTTCGTGTCATGATATTCATATATTTTTTAACCTAAGCACACGTATGTCAAAACGAATGTTAAAAGCATTGGAAGTGATGGCACGTTGATGGTCACTTTAAACGAGCCGTGAGCACGGCCGCTTCCAGAAAAGAGCTCGGAGGCGCAATTACGGAGCGCTGAAGCGGCCGTCATCAAATATGCACCGCTAGACGCAGTGCCGGCCGCCCGAAGCCACACACGCCCTTTAGACTCGGGCGTGACAGCGTTATTGATTGCTTTTCAGCGGGTGTTTCTGGACAGTGTCAGATTCTTTGCTCTTTTCGTCTGGCAACGAGGAGAGAAAAACGCCGTCTTGCCGGGTGGCCACCCTGTGCTGAAGGGCGTTCGTCGGCCTCTTATTGATTCCGGCGAGCGGGCAAAGAGTGCAATCTCAGTCGTCATTTTAAGAAGGTCATAAAGTCAGCTTAGCAGTAACCCTTTGCGTTCATCATTGTTTCTAAGCAATTTGCGCTGAGATATTGTTGAAAAAAAATTTTTAGTGCTGTTGAATTACAATTTGTCCGATTGGTTTCGGGTAACCTTCCGCCAATTGGCGTTGGCGGAGGTTTGGCATCTCTCTGCACTCCCCCCACCCGCTGGCTCTTCGCTCGTAGGTAGAGAGAGTGGGGAGGTGGTGCAAAAGTATCAAAGCAAAAGAAAAAAAAGCGCCAGAAACTGACTGCCCCCTCCTCCTCCTCCTTCTCCACTGCCTTTAACACTGGCACCGCTAGCGTTAGGCGTATGCCTTATCAAAGTGCCGACGTGAACGAAGCGTCCTTTTCTCACCTATCCGTGCAAGCTCGACGAGCCAGCGATGTGAAATTTAAGAGTGCACGCACGGGTTAGCGTTTCGCCCTCGAAATGCAGTGTGTCGGCGTGGAGGATCACACTACTACGAGTGCAGCGGTGGACTCTTGATGTGGACGCCTATTCGGATGAAGGGTCCGCTATGCTCTGGCATCTCCTCCAAGCGCTCGTCTCGCTCCAACTTGCGTCCGCTGTTCTCCCCACCGAAGGTCAGTTCAACCTCGAATCGCCTTTACGAACGCCGTGCGCAGGATCGCGGCGATTTGTTTGCGGTTTCGATTTTCTTCGTACGTACGTCTCGGCGGTCGGGGACATCCCTCATCGCCGCGGCTGCTGCCATTGGAAGCAACACCGCATGCGAGTGCAAGAGAGCAAAAGAGATAAAAGAGAACTGTGCTATGTTTGAGCCATCGTCGCGCTCTGTTTGGCCCTGATTGTTCCAGCGCGCGCACGCACGCACACTTATTAAATGCATGCGCGTCGCTTTATTGCGGGCCCGTAATGTCGCGCCCGTAAATCTCGCGAGCACTTTCGCGGAGGTTTGACAGTTGCCGCCGTGGACGGCTACCGCTCGATTCTACGTTAACGCCAGTCTCCGTGCGCACGTTCTCGCTGCAGTTAAACGAAACTAAAGTCTAAATGCATGCTTCGCCGCTAGCTTAAGCTGCATAGCAATGCTGGCCGATTCATTCGTGTCGAAATCGTGTTTCCGGAGGCATCCCTCCACCGCCAACTAGCGCGGAGCCGTGTAATTGCTCGCGTCGTGTTAATTTGCGGGCCTTTGCTGGTTCTTGTAATGCCTGCTCTCTTAGTCAGCAAAAGAAATCGTCATAGATATGAATTGTTTCATCTCCGTATTGTGCGTTAAGCGCAGTTGCGGACGCTATCGGCCTCGTACGCGCTGCACCGTACTGTTATCTCGGCAACGTCAGTGGGGGGGGGGGGGGGGGATCACGCCGGTAGCTGCCCAACAGATGCGAGTAAACTGTTCGATCTTTGAGTGCCGGTCGTTTATCGGTGTCCACGTGCGCCAGTTTCCTGTTTCAGTAACGGCGAAAGATAAAAGAGAAGCCCATTCTTCAACGTACGTTGCTCCGAAAGTCGCCGGTGTAAACAAATGTTTCCGCATCGAACCATGCCCGTTGCAAAGCAACTTTGGCTCTGCTAGTCGTTGCTACCATAAGAGTCTCTCTTATCTAATCGCCACTGATTTTCTCTGATATATTTTTTTTTCCTTCCTTAACCAAACATTCCTCTTCGCACCGAAAGTTACCAGCCACAACGTTTGGAACTCTACGCAGCTTGAAGAGTGCGAAGTTCTGTGCATCAGACAGCGTCGCCGTAACATTCGCGAAATTATGAGCGAGAAGACATGTATTAGTATCTTCGGGGCTGCTCATAGGCCATTAGTGATCAGCACTGTACGTAACGTGACTTCATATGGCTACTACCATTCTCTTGTAGCTCATCCTGTATGGATTATGTGTAATATGGCATCGTGTTCGTGCGTGTATTTTTAGCACTTTGTACGTTTTACGCATTTTGGTCATCAACACGCATTTGAACGTTGTCTTGGACACGGAAGTGCAGGTAAAGAACAAGTAAATTATACACTAACTTGCTTTGATGCAGAACCAATAAAAGAAACTAATTGACTGTCAACTCTCTGAATTAAGCATTATATTTCTTGCACCCTTACTTTCAGAAGTACATGACTTCCTGTTTCTCTCATCACTTAAAAGTGTTGCACATATACGCCTCTGCATTCATATAAGATATAAACGTTATCAGCAGGAATCCAAGCCAACAATGTAAGAGCCTTTTTGTTTATGCATGCATGTTTTTTTTCTGGGTCATTCCACGTGGTTGTTGGTCTTTG
Organism: Rhipicephalus annulatus; assembly: GCA_013436015.1. Lineage (NCBI taxonomy): Eukaryota > Metazoa > Arthropoda > Arachnida > Ixodida > Ixodidae > Rhipicephalus > Rhipicephalus annulatus. The sequence continues at coordinate 83,150 of WOVY01004913.1, forward strand.
ATGAATCTATCCAGAGGCCATGAAATTGATGCTGGCACTGGGCAGGTTGTGGCACTAAATTTAACTCCACAATGGCAACGTTTGCACAGACAAAAAAAAGACACTGGCAGTCCTTGTGCATTGTTTTCGGCTAGCTTTTGTAAACTTCGCTCAGGCTTGACTGGTTCCAGGTAAAATGCTTGCACGCGCTACACACCTTTAGTCATGTTCACCAGTGCGTGGCCAAGCCGTGTCGAATGTAGATGTCGATCTGCTGCATATTTGGACCCGGAATGCGTACGTGCAGGGCTAATACAGGATGTAGGAAAGATGTTTCATCTTGTGTCTGACATTGAAGGTTCCTGCTTTGTCCTCTGTTTTTTTTTTTTGTAACTTTTGATATTGATGTTCACACTAATTCTAGGCAACATAAGCAATATTCAAAATTGTAAACTAAGCATAATTGCAGCAGAATGAAATATATATATATATATATATATATATATATATATATATATATATATATATATATATATATATTCATAATAATATATATAATATTATATACATACCAAAGGAAAACAAACATAAAATAAAACCAAATGAAGTAATGAATAATGTGAACAGTATAACTGAAAAAGAATACAAAAAGCTGTAATACATAAAATGTCGACATTCAAACAAGGTGGAGCTATGGTCAGGAACAGTAAAACTAAAAATGCATGTGTGATTTTAGTTTTTTTTTATAGTGATACAAGTTTCTTGCATTTTTAATAAGAGCTGGTAGTGTGTTCCAAAATGCTACAGGTGAAAATTCAACAGTTAGTTTACCATAATTAGTACGTACCTTAGGCAAAAGGACATTATTGTTACATGCAAATCTAGTATTACTATGGGCGACAAGGTCGGAAGATGAGAAGCAGATTGGAGGTAGTGCCTTGGTTATGTATTTATAGGATGTGATACCTAAGTTGTAATTGAGGAGCTCAGAAATGGTCAAGATGTTGTTATCATGAAGTAGGCATTTACCGTTAGAAAAACGTGAACTGTTAGTAATGATTCTTATAGAATGGTTCTGTATTACTTGAAGGGAAGCCAAATGAGTGTTATAGGTGTTACCCCAGCACATTATGCCATAATTAATATGAGAATGAACGAATGAGTAGTAGAGTGACAGTAATGCGGCACGTGTGAAGTATGGACGAGTTTTGATTAGAGCACGGATGCCGTATGCTATTTTCTTTTTGATGTGAGAAATATGGTCTATGTATTTAAAGTTAGAGTTGAGAAAAATTCCGAGAAAAGAAGAGCAGGGACTGTGTGTGCAGTTGTCGAAGTATGTGCAGTTCTCGCATTTTAACTGGCAAAAATGTTTTATTAAATTCATATATACTGTTCTTAAAGCATACTGGGTAAAATTCTTTTGTAATCATTAGTACAGTTGGGACTACAGGTTCCCCCTCTTGCTAGTAGGGCATCCGGTGGTTCCATATGTTAGTGTGCTAGTTGGTCTCCCATTCCAAGGGACTGACAAGGACGACCAGGCAGATACGAAATGAAGCATAGGCGTATAATTTAGTTTATATTCCAACCATTTTTTGTAGTAGGAAAAGAAAAGGTAGGTAAGAAACACCAGTTGACTAAACATTGAAAGGCTTGAAAGACTGTAGCATCAGGAGCGTCGACAACTGCCACTGGGGTACTACGTTGCACCTGATAAAGTGTCAACATGCAAAGAATTCACACTGCTTATTCCGGATTGGTGAACTAGAGTCATGTGAACTGCCCTCGATTTGGCGGCCATCGACTTTGTCTTTGATTGACGCCACCATTTTGACGGCCAACTAAACGCCTTCACAGTCGTCCTGCCGGGGATGGTTGAAGACAAGTGCTTGTGCCTTCTGCATCCCCCTGCTTCTGAGGGAAATGTTCTTTTGTCGCAAAGTGGCAGGGGGACATAATCTGCACCTCGTTAGCTCGTGACGGCAGTTTTAGCTTCTCGGGTGTCCGACTTTCCTGTGAAAGTTCGAGTTGTAACAATTTGTGGCCGCTGCGTTTGCACTGTTCCCGCTTTCGTCGCTGATTGGCTTCCGAAGTTTATAAAGTAGCGGGGGTGCTCTGCTCACTTGTTAAACTATTGATGTGTGTGCCTTCGAAACCCCCTGTGTGGCAGATCGTGCTTGACAATTGAGTGAATAGACTATCAATTGGAAGGACTTCCAAACACCTGTGTTACATGGGTATTAATCGTCCATTAGTGTCATCAGTTGTGCCTAAGAAAGAAACAAGACCCTAAAGCAAATATCCTTCTTTAAGATTCTCATTTTAAGGTGCACCACATTGAAAATGGAGTGTAAGACATAATCGCCTGAGAGAATTAAGACAAGACAAAACAAAGTTTCTGGTAATTCTACCAAAGTTGACGATCTTCCCAGCAACCTTTCCTTCTCATTTAGTTGCATGCCGTAAGAGTGACACTGGATGTGTCACTTGTCACAAGAAAATGAAGTATTTGTTGCCACTGTATCCAGTTCCTAGTTGCCCTGGCCAGTGCATTAACAACTCGCGAGCGGTAGCATAGCACCCACGTGTTGGAGTTTCACAGGACTGCCCCTGACCACATAGTTGCGTGGCAATGCACCTCATGAAACAAAGCTATTTCCGACTGATAGCTGACCGAAGCATACTTCTGAATAACTTGTCATTTAGTTGTCAAGAGCGCTTTAATCACATTGAATGTTGGATGCATAAACCTTGAAGAGCCTGCTGAAGAACTTTTATTAATGATGCCTTTACATGAATCTGTTTGTACAACACTACAGCTTCCACAGAAATGCCTCGAAACGTTTATTAGCCGCGAAAGTTTTTTTGAGGAAAGTGTTAATGAGAACTAACAAACAATGAAGGAATGAAAAGTATCATTGTCTGTTAGTTCTCGATGATACTGTGCCTAACAAGAAAAAAACGAGCCCTTAAGTTTACAGATTTTTCCTTGTTTGAGGCAAGTGGTGTGGTAAGCTGGTTTCACTTACCATTATTATTTATATGGTACAGTCGTGAATATATATATGCCCATGGCATCAATGACTTTCACATAATTTCTAACATTTGTAAACCATGTCATCATATTATTTCTAAACCACTCTGACCTTGTCCATTATGAGGGCCCCTCTTTTATGGGAGGTTATAAAGAAAACTATCAGTCAGCGAAGGGATCACACCAACAGCTGAATTTTTCTGTTCAATAATGGACAACTTTTGGGAGAAAAACGAACTTCCCTGTTACCTTTGCCCCCTGGACCCATCTCTCACCTCAAAAGAATGCTCTATCTCTTCAATTCAGCCAGTGTCCGTTAGTTCAGTATACTCCGAACTGCCGGAGGCATGGGAGGGACTAGTCCTTGTTCTTGTTCACCTATTGTCCGTGGCGCATGCCCACTATAGGGTATTGGCCAAGAATTGAGTGGTTTTAAAATTTATTGTTCAGGTATAGAATAATGGAGATATAATAGAAAGATTACGGATCACCTAGAAAAGTGTGGTGCTTGATCTAATGCATACAATTATTTAAATAAAGCAATGAATTATTCTTAGAATAGAGCAATAATCTGATCTTTATATGTATATAATTTTGTAGACACCTTAAGATAATGAAACAGGTTAATTAGTCAACCTATTAGTTTTATCAATATAGTCCCGGACGGCTGCACATACTGTCGCATTAGAAAACAGTTGATGTGACAAGGCACACTTCTTTTTTTAATTTCGATGGTTGACATCCTCTGCTCTGTGCACTCAGTAAAGATAAGCCATGGTTAGTAATGTCATGAGAGCCCATTTGTCCAGGCAAGCATACATGACCTAACGACTCTCTTTAATTGTGCCTCCCTTGAAAAGGTGGAGGGAGCAGTGTTCAGTTAAAAATTTCGACCATTTGCCGCTCAGCGCAGGCAGGCCATATTGCGTGGGTGCCAGCACCACCTCTGAGTGATCTATGCATTGCGCTTGTTTATTCGCAATGCTGGAGCCTTGGGAGGAGACCCTAAACATCACTGTGACACATTCTTCCGTTTGGCTCATAACAACACACAGGGGACTCCTTTTAAATGAAACCAACGGGGAGCATTAAAATTAGTTTCGTTTATCAATTCCGTTTGATGAAGAAACCAAGTCGGAGCGTAGGCGAGGTTCAGATACTTTATTACTCACGGTTTATTTATTTGTTTATTTATTTATTTATTTATTTAACAATATTGTAGGCCTTTGTACAGGCCCGTACAGAAAATGATTAGAAAAAGCATGCATGGGCATAGCAAAACAAGAACAAAATCAGAACACAGAATGCCTTAGTAGATAAAGCTTCGGTAATAGGTCAAGAACATCGCGAAAAATGATGCAGAAATGGGATCACACATCAAGAAGCACCATACACGTGAACAAGCTTCTGCAAACAATTACCTCGTGAAGTACATGCCTATGTACAATCAAGAAGGAATTCCAGTTTTGCAATAAATTCATCCACAGATCAACATTCAACTATTTCACTTGGTAAAGCATTCCATGTTTCAATAGCCCATAGAAAAAAGGAATATTTAAACGTGTCGCATTTGGCCTGATAAGGCCTGATGTGTTTATTGTGACAGGTTCTGATGTAGTGACGACGCGGTGTCTGCATGTAGTCTTGTTTGTTTATGTTTATGTGTTCGTGATAGAGCGTAAAAAGAAACTTCATTGCGGCCACAACACGCAGGCAATGGTGCCTGATTTCAAAGTGCACTTACGCTTTGGTGTCGAGAGTACTTCAAATATATAAATCTTAATGCGTTATTTTGTATACTTTCTAGTTTTTGTATAAGTTCTCCCTGGTGTGGGTTTCACACAATATTACCATGCTCAATAAGCGGCCTCACTAATATTTAATATACGGTTAACTTCACATGTGGCGGAGCTGAAGGCAATTTTTTTTTGCAAGAAGGTTAATGTTCGGAAGGCCTTTGTGCAGGTGTTTTCAATGTGAACATTCCATTTCATGTCTCTTGTAAAGGTCACACCCAAATATCTAACTGAATCTGTCACGACTAAATCATTACCCATTAGTCTATAATTGAAACTAAGAATCATCTTTTTATGTGTTATAATCATGCATTTAGTTTTCCTAACAATAATTTCCATGCTCCATCTGTCACACCAATGAGCTATTTTGTTAAGTGTATTGTTCAATTTCAGTTGATCATCGACTCTTTGCACACAAGTGTAAATAACCAAGTCATCGGCGAAGAGCCGTAACTTTGCTCCTTCTTTTGCGCAATCAGTGATGTCATTAACGTAAATAATAAATAACAGTGGTCCGAGAACAGATCCTTGTGGCACTTCTGAATGAACTTCGAGTTTATAGGAGTCATAATTATTTATGGAAACATACTGAGTTCGGTTCAAAATATAAGCTGCTATTCATTCCACAATACCGTGTGCGAATCCAATAGACCTGATCTTTTCGATTAATTTATAATGTATGACACGATCAAAAGCCTTTGAAAAATCAGCAAAAATGGTATCAACTTGAAAATGTGGGTTAATTATTGACATAAAGTCATGAGGTATCTCTAATAAGTGAGAAATTATTGATAAAACTTTTCTAAAACCATGTTGCATAGAGTATAACATATTATTTTTGTTTAGGTACGTCATAATAGCTTTACTCACTACGTGTTCCATTACTCTACAGCAGCAACTTGTCAGTGATATCGGTCTATACGTTTACACGTGTAGCTTGGTGCCTTTTTTATGAATCGGTATTACTTAAGCGCACAGCCAATCCTTAGGAAGACAAGATGTACGCATCGATGTCGAAAATATAATCTGCAAAGGGGAAGAAAGGTGCTCAGCGTATCTTGTCAAAAACATATTTGATATATTATCTTGCCCGAACCATTTCTTGGTGTTTATTTGCAAAGGCAAGTTTAAAATACCTCGCTCTGTTATCTCAAGGTCACCCTTCCGGCTGCCAGTTACTGGCATGTGCACCGGCGCAATTGCTGAGCGTGTGAAAATGGATTGAAAATAGTCGTTAAATGTATTATTCACAATGTGCATGTCTTCTATGACTGACCTGCTACTTCTATTTTACTGATTCCACCATCTGGCTTTGATAAATAGCGGCAAAACTTTTGCGGTTCGTTTTTAATGAAGCTTGATAAAGTGTTCGAAAAGAAGTCTTTTGCAGCTTTCATTTCGATTTTTAATTTGCAAGTGAGTTCTCTGGTTACTGCTGAATCTATTCTTTTCCTTCGTCGACGTATTAGTTTCCGTTTTAGATTAATAGTGTTCTGCGTTATCCATGGCGTTTTCTGCTTACGTCTTTTAGCTTTAGATGCTATGAAATTATTTTCACATTATCTTATAGCCTCTTTAAATTCTACCCATAGAACGTTGACATCTTCATCAGTCTCAGCTGAAAAACTGTCTAGTGTTTCTTCTAGATAGTCAATAATACTTTCATCATTAGCTCTTTCATTAGTCTTTCAAAGCAATGAAACATGGCTTTGCCTTATGGCTAGCACTCCTACTTAGGGTAAAGAATGTTAGAAGGAGCATTTTATGATCTGATATATCTTCTGTAATTATACTTATGCGTATTGTTATGGACTGCAATACCAAAGCAAGATCGATGCAGTGTAATCGCAAGAAAGTGAGTAATAGCACAATAGTAGGTAAGAGCTAGTTTTTTTTTTTTTTAGGAATTGCAGTGCTTGCATTGTTGGTCGTAAGTGAAAAATCGGCATTGTTCGCGACCAAAAAATTTAAATAGATGCGAATAAATGAAAAATAAAAAATTCCGTAGCGAGCAGAATCAAACCTATGCGTCCTGCGTGTCAAGCAGGCGTACTACTATCGGAGGCATGCCTGGACTTGAAGCTGTTTCGAAAAAAAAAAAAAAAATTGTTATGAATGTTTTTGTGCGTGAGTAGTCTCCTTAGCTCGTAATATTGCTTGCAAAAGCTTAGAACAGCGCCAGTCATCAAAGCGTGAATTGTGCGACGTGTGGGTAGTTTAAAGGCCCACCCATCAAATTGCACTTAGGCATACTTAATCGTCCTCATCAGCAAAAGCATCAACAAAGTGTGCAGTGGTGCAGGTGCTTCTGTTGCATACAAACACATAGTGGGTACTTCGTTAGTTTGCAACTGGAGGAACTATGACGCAGCCCACAACGCTATATTTTGCAAGTGTTTTGGATATTTCAAAATTGGCAATGTTTCAAGCGTTGATGTGCCTTCCTTTGTAGCACTTGCGGTCGAGGTGTCCAATGAGAAGCGAGGCTAGGTTGTGGGGTCTCGGCGAGGCGAACGAGCGCATCGCCACGCCACGCTCTTGGAGTGAACGGACACAGCAGACGCGGTCGGTACAAAGCTCACAACATACATATATTCATTAAGTAATTTAGACGACGATATCGTCCGCCGAATGTTACATCAATTTCCATTAACACGCTACCATTCAAACAACATAACGCAGTGACACACTAAACACACAATAACATGATAAACACACACTAACACACCCAACACGCTAACACATACCCAAGGCGGCGTCGCCAACGCCTGACTTTCCACGTGGGACCCCGGCGCGAAGCCCGCGGTGCCGAGCACCGGGGGCCCACGCTACAGACAACCGTTCGCGACAGCCGCCACGCGCAGAAGAGCTCGCTCAACCCTCGCCCACCATCAAGGCCTGCCTTCCGCCAGGGGCCACTGCCGGCACTACCACTCTACCTACAGTGGTACTCAAAGCGAACACAACGCCATCTATCGCCCGGCGGTGGTCACCACCGAAATAAAGCCTTGGGGCGAGACACGTGCGCCACGCGGCGCAGACAACTTTACAGGGGGGTTGTCAGCACCCCCACATTCCCCCAACCTTAAATCAAACCATATCCCGAAATCGAAAATTAGCTACACAAGGCTTAACCAAAAAAAAAATGATATCGCACGACCATAATGTCCCTGCACCACGACACCGCCGCTGGTCGACACTGCTGCACTGTCCGGCTAGACTTCACCTCAGTACCGGCCCCGCAACAGCAACGTTGCCGTCGGCGCGACGCTTTGTCGCTAGCGCCGACACGTCTTCCAGTTGCGACCAGCACTTGCGAGGGCGCCGGACTGCAGGCAGTTACGCAGGTCCCAGGCATCTCCATCGCCCGACCTCACAACCGCATTCCTGGCCAGCGACGCTGACCATGTGCAGGACAGCCGGCCGTGGATGACATCTCTCCCGCCGAATACATCAATAACAACAACAAAAAAAACTTGAAAGAAAACAATCGAGCAGGTCCTTGGGAAGGGAGCTTCGAGCTTTTCGTCCACGGGGTACGTTGGTCAGTACTGCTAGCTAATACATCGGTGGCGGCCGAGACGCCCATCAAAATAAAACAAAAATCACTTTTCCTAACTCGTGCTCACAAGAAAAAAAAAGTGAGGGAAGCAGAGCGCAACACCTCAACGCCACGATCCACCTAGTTGTGCCACGTGCGACAGGCGGCTGCGCAGAGCCTTAGGCCTAATGGGTCGCTCGGCAACAACCGGCATCCACCCAGCACCCAGCCTAGGCGCAGAAGAGGCAGCCGCGAGGAGACGTCCACTCTGTGAGATGGCCCTATCGTTCGCCGCACACGGCAGCTTACCGAGCGATCGGCGTCCACCGCCCCGGGCGGTGTCACGATGCCCCGGCGCCGAGCCGCAATGCAAGTCAGCAACGACGCCCGGCTCCCTGAGCCCAAAGAGATAGAAGCTATTTACAGAAAATCGGACCACCCACGAGGCTTCCGTACTCACTCGCTTCGGGCCTGGCCTATAAACCACGTGCTCTAGGCTTTGCTCACCCCAGGATGCAGACCGCATGGCTCGTCCTAATTCAACAACGTTTTTTGAAAACTAACAACAACAAAAAAATAACAACACTTGCGAGCAAAAAAAAATAAATAGAAAGTCAATCTGCCGACAACTTCAAACACGTTACAAACCGATCTTCTCGCTCTCAACAAAGCACACCGCCGACGCTAGCAATGAGAAGTCCCCCCTAGGCCTACTCCACTCCGGCTCTAACAAAGTTTGCACCGAACCGCAAAAACTGTCGTCCGATACTCCAAGAACCCCACGTTGGGCGCCAGTGTGGGGTCTCGGCGAGGCGAACGAGCGCATCGCCACGCCACGCTCTTGGAGTGAACGGACACAGCAGACGCGGTCGGTACAAAGCTCACAACATACATACATTTATTAACTAATTTAGACGATGATATCGTCCGCCGAATGTTACATCAATTTCAATTAACACGCTACCATTCAAACAACATAACGCAGTGACACACTAAACACACAATAACATGATAAACACACACTAACACACCCAACACACTAACACATAACCAAGGCGGCGTCGCCAGCGCCTGACTTTCCACGTGGGACCCCGGCGCGAAGCCCGCGGTGCCGAGCACCGGGGGCCCACGCTACAGACAACCGTTCGCGGCAGCCGCCACGCGCAGAAGAGCTCGCTCAACCCTCGCCCACCACCAAGGCCTGCCTTCCGCCAGGGGCCACCGCCGGCGCTACTACTCTAGCAACAGTGGTACTCAAAGCGAACACAACGCCATCTATCGCCCGGCGGTGGTCACCACCGAAATAAAGCCTTGGGGCGAGACACGTGCGCCACGCGGCGCAGACAACTTTACAGGGGGGGTGTCAGCACCCCCACAAGGTAAACGATTATGAAGGCATTGTGAACAGGTCCCGATTATGCTATCGCATTCTACTCTTGAAGGCAGAGCCCAAGCGTCCTCCCAGTTTTTGTGGCTTTCACATCATGACAAGCAATTTAACACGAGACATAATAGCTTCGAGGCTTAAGATTCAGATCAACTGCTTAAGATTCAGGTAATTTGCTGTTTGCAAGATATTCCTTTGAGAAGCCAAACTCATGCAAGTGTCTTGCAGTTTCTACCGTTTCTGAAAGAGTCTCTGTGAGAGCGCTTTTTAAGATATCGTATTTCGCAGCAAGCGTTTTGATGGTGCCACCTTCTTCAAATTAATTAACTTTCTCCTTCATTCCTTGCTTGAGCTTGCCGTGTGCCTAATGTAAAGCACTAAAAGAGCTAATTCACCTGGTAAGCTAGCCAAACACAAGCATGAATACAACACCAACAAGCTACAACCACAGCAAAGGGCAGACTTTCGGGGGGGGGGGGGGGGGACACGTATTGGCTTGCATTATAAAAACAATATAACGAGAAACAGCTAGACATAAAGAGCTTTCTGTGCAGTGAATGCCATTAAATTAGAAAAGTTTTAGATCACTGCAACTGTACCGAAATGACGAAGGGAAACAGCCACACTGTATAGGCATGTTCAGGATGGGCGTAAAGGTGTTCAGCGCCCCCCTCTCCCCCCTATAAAGTGATACCAGTTTGTATGTATGTATTTACACATATATTTTGAGCATTACCAAACTAAAGTTTTCACTAATCCTCTTTCTGTTATGTACTTTGGTTCAACACAATGCAATGTCTACTTTGTATCTGTGGTCGATATGAGAAGCGATGATGTTTCAATTCATCATTTTTCATTGTATCCATTCACAGATCCACCAAGCATTGTCATCTTTCCCCGGGACCAGACGGTGGTGACCGGTCGGGTGGCAGTGTTCGTATGCACAGCCGTTGGCAACCCACGACCACAGATCGAATGGCGCAAGAACGGCAAGCGCGTCTCCACCAACCGCTACACGGTGACAGAGATGACGGGGGGGTCGGTGCTTCGCATCGACCCCGTCCGCGCCGGCAAGGACAACGCCACCTACGAGTGCCTCGCTGAAAATGGTGTCGGTGAGCCCGTAAGGGCTCAGTTCACACTCACTGTACTTGAAGGTGAGGGCGAATCAAGTTATCATCATCATTTATTTATTCTTAAAGGTCCTTTTTAGGGTATTACATAAGAGGGGGAAACAAAAGTATCAATAATATCATGTCATTATGATACAGGGCATGATAATACAAAGATAAACAAGCTAGCAGACAAAAAAATAATAAAGGTTTGAAAATGCAGTAAGCTTGTCAGAATTTGAAAAGTGAAATATAACGACAGTGAAACGGGGAGGAAAAAAACTCTACAAATGCTGTCACAAAAGTATACTAGATGAAATAACTGAGTACGGTAGCAGATTAACAGTTTAAAATACATGAATGTAAGCGTCTAAATTTAATGGAGTTGAAGTCCTGTTCATTAACCATATCATCGAGTAGCGCATTCCATAGCTCAATAGCAATCGGTAGAAAGGATCTGTTGAATGCTCTGATGGTGCTATGCGAGCGTCACGCACTGAGACTATTCAGAACTTATACATCCCTTATGAGTGGCTTCAACTTGTCTTTTTTTTTTACCTTTGTGTTATGCCGAAATAGCAGCTGGAATGACCAACATAATTACTCGGGCATTGTTTTTAAAGAACGTTGCACCTAGTGTTTTAAGAACTTATGAACAAAATTTTGACATGTTTATTCCAAAAGAGCATAAAGGCACCTTAAAGTTATAAAGTTAAGTGAAAGAAACTTGATGAAACTGGCAAGATAAGATTTGTAGGAAGCATTGCAGTGTCTTTCCAGTTGCATGAAAACCCTGGCTTGTTGTCTGTCATATGTTGCAAGTTAGGTCCCTGCCGGCAGCAGACGATCTTTTTCTCTGCTTCACTTTCTTCACAATTTTGTGTATATCATAATTACTATTGACAGAATCGCCTATGCTTTCCTTGGCATTATTGTCTGTTAGCTCTCATTAACACAGCTCTCCTAGTGAAGCACGCACTACGAACCAATGGCTGGTGCTAGACATTAATCTGTCTCCTGTGCAGGTGTCCTGTTTCAGTCGTTTTATGTTCTTTGTGTTCTATGTTTTGTGTTCACTGGCATTGTGGATTTATCAAATTGGCGCTAAACAGCCCTGCTAAATACAATTACGTACCAGAACTGCCTTGCCCAATGAACTTCTGTGACTGATCTGTTGAAAGATCTTGGAGTACTTTTGACCTCAGAGTGAGCTCTAGATGCTTTATGGAGAAAGCATGCTATCTAGGGTGTAATTTTTTAGTGCTGAATTTTATAGTTATATAACGTATTGTCGTGATGCACTGATTGTAGCACTTTACTTGACTTGTGGGCTTATGGTGGCAGATTCAAGTCCCTGTCCATGGAGGGTTCAGGCAGTGGAATCATAATTTGAGAATGCGAGTCCATAGAGGGTTCAGTCCAGTGGAATCATAGTTTGAGAATTTTAGTGCATTCAACATGAGCTACTACCCCAAGAATTGTCATATAAGAATATATCTTGATGCCCGTTATCACACCATCTATCGTAACATTTTTGTAACTCTTGGTCACTAATTCTGTTAAATGAGTGAATGAACCAGTTAACCAATCAATCAACCAAAGCGTCTGGGATGAAGCTGTGGGCCCTGAACCTTTCAATGAAATACACAAGAAACAGTGAATCTTCACATCTTCTGTACCTAATAAATATGCTGTGAAATTCCAAACTCCAACTTACTGTGTTGTAAGACCAAATTAGTCTTACAGTTATTATATCGTTGAGTACCTCTTTATATTTAAATCCAAATATTGTACAAGTTCGGGGATGATCGAAGCTTGCAGAGATGAAGTATTCTTGAAAACTTAATATTGCAGCCTTGCAGAAGGCAATTGTGCTTGTTAAAACATTGGCTCTAGTGACTCCCCGTGCTCAAGAAATTTTTTCTCCAACTCTTCATTTTATTTAGAAATGTATGCTTAGCCTTGTACGTTCGAAAACTTGGTGGTGTTCGGGCACAACATAGGTGGGCTTTTTGTTGTTCATGGTCGCAGAATCGTCACGTGCATTCTGGTCTTCACTCCATGCTGCGTCTTTATAGCAGTTAACTTTAATCTTGTTTCGTCTCCTTTTTCTTCGTGTCGTCAGAGAACCAGATTCCACCGGGCTTCCCACACTTCAAGCTACTGCCCAACCTTCAAGGTGTGGAGCGCAACCGCAGTGCACTGCTTCCCTGCAAAGCGGAAGGAGACCCTGAACCCAGGCTCTCCTGGCTCCGGAATGACATCCCCGTCGACATGTCCAATCCGCGATATTCCCTCGCGGCTGCTGGCAAGTACACGCTGTTTCGTGAAAAGTCTAAAAAAAAAATCAACAGGTCACACCGTTGACCTCCTAATTAGCAACCTTGGATTTCAGCTCCAACAAATCTTTAGAATTCAGTAAGTTTCCTTGTAGTGCTCGTAAAAAAACTAGAAGAAATGAAGGCACATATAGACATACAGCACATATATCTCTCTGTCTACATGTGCCTTCATTTCTTCCTGTTTTTTACATGCACAACAAGAAAACTTACTGAAGATGAGCTACCAACAAGCCCGCATCGCATCTCTCGTGAAATCTTTAGACACCATAAGGACTAGACTTGGTACAAATAGAAAATTCTAGATTAGGAGTGAATACATTTATTTGGTTGAATAATAATTACATGTCGAATTCGAATATGGTACATGTCAGGTATTAAAAAGAAAAATGAGCATATGTGTCATAACCTAGATAACGTGCAGAATATTTTTTTAAGTTGAAACAAGGCTTCAACCAAATGTCATTCTGTTTGGTTGAAGAAAAAAAAACGAAAGGAACTCAGATTAGTAGCAGGATTTGAGTTTCTGTAAAATGTAAGTGATAACCTGCAAAATATGTTACATTTAAAAATTCAGTATGCTTAGAGCATATTATAATAAGGTTTGACTTTAATATCAATAATAATTAATATGTAATGTCCAAAAATCACATTATGATTATGAGAGACACTGTAGTGGTGGGCTTTGCCTATTTCATCTGCCTGGGATTCATTAACGTGCAGCTAAATCTAAGTACACGAGCCTCTAGCATTATTCTTCCTTATAAGAATGCGGCAACTGCTGCTGAGATACGATCTCGCGACCTTCAGATGAGCAGTTGAGACCACCATGATAGTTTAAGTAAAAGGAAATATTTGTGCAAAATGTTGAGCTTTTGAAGTATGGGCGGAAGCATCGCTAAAAACTCACAAGAACAATGGATTTTTCTAGTAAAATCAACCACAAAAGTTGCTGTTTACTTTGAAGTGCTCACCGAACTGGCATTACCATTCACTGGTGTTCTAGATCATAATGATGGCATAACCTAGAATGCCCACGTGCATGGGTAGACTTCGGAGATTACTCGACGCTAAAACATCCCACAGTATAGCCTCTCTTTTTATTCTCTCTCTCCTTTTATTTTATGATCACTGTTGAATCCCCCGCAGGGGCGCCTGCGCAAGTAGGCGATTGGTGTAGCGACACCACGGACCCGAGCTAACGGGGGAGTTTCTACTCCCTCCCACGCCTAGCCGTGCGTGGCTTTGCCGTGTCCGGGGAAAAGGGGATCCTGGGGGTTGAGCTTACGCTGGGTGATTGGACCGTTAAGGCCCCCCGGCAGAGGCAACACACCCCTTTGGCCCCTGCTTCACGTAGACGGCACACCTGGGCTGACCCACCCAGGGGAAATCGGCAGTCACCTTTTCCTATCTCTCTCTCCCTACATCTTCGTCTTTATCTCTTACTATGTATCTGTCCTGTCTTCTACTCTCTTCCATTTACTTCCAAACTTCCTGGCGGCTAGGGTTAACCCTGTGCAAATAGCCTACCTTGGTCTAGGCGCATTGGGTTTTGTTGTGGCGTTGTACGGCTGGCGTCTGCAGTTTTCAGCATCTGTAAACTTGTAGCGTCCCCTCGTTGGGCTCCGTAGTGGGTGGCCGCCAACGCTGCTGAACAAAATTAAGAAAGGCATGCATAGAGCATTCCCCCTACTGTCTGATCGTACCGGCTTAAAGCGGGTACGCACCGATGATATAAATTTTTTCAACCAGCCAAAAGAAACATATCCTCACTTTCATGTTATCCACTGTGAAAGAACTGAAAAGCAAGCCAGGACCGTCTCTCCTTTCCTAGTTTCTAGATGTCTCACCGAAACTCTTGGCACAGGATACAAGATAACCAAAATGGCTAGTGGAGACCTTCTCCTCGAAATCTGCGACAAAGAACAATTTGAAAAGCTAGACCGTTTTTCAGATTTCGGTGGCATACCAATAACCATAACACCACATAGATCAATGAACACAACTCGCGTAGTGGTATCTGACATGGACTTAATAGACTTGACTGAGACTGAACTTTTGGAGGGGTGGAAGAGCCAAAATGTCACTAATGTACAAAGAATCATCATGAGAAGAGATAATTAGGAAACACCGACAAAACACTTAATACTCACGTTTGCATCCAGTAAACTACCGGAATCTATTCAAACAGGGTACACGAAGACATCTATCAGGCCGCACATACCAAACCCTCGTCGTTGCTTCCAATGCCAGAGGTATGGCCATGGCTCTAAAACCTGTCGTGGTCGCCAGACTTGTGCACAATGTGGAGTCCTAGGCCACGTGTCTGAGAACGGCAAACAACCGCCACACTGTGTAAACTGCGAAGGAAAGCATGCCGCATATTCACGCTCCTGCACATACTGGAAAAAAGAAAAAGAAATAATTACATTGAAGGTGAAGGAGAACATTACATTTAAGGAAGCACGGCGAAAAGTCGCTCCATTCTATGGACCTACATACGCTGATGCGGCGCGTCAGGGAGCACCGCCGCACCAGCCCTCGCCACTCCTTCGGCCCGCGCATACCGAGCCGGTGGTTGTGGCACCTGCCCCCAAGGCGGTGTAGCCTGTAGCCCAGGCTACACCGCCTACTCCCAAACAGAGACCGGAGACTCCAGAGTCCTCGGGTCTCAAGGCCTCACCTCACCAGGCGAGGCCCGAAATTCGTACTAACAGCCCGCACGTGCGGGCATCCAGTGCCTCCGAGGAGGCAATGGATACATCGGTACCCTTGGTGCCGAAAGAGCGGCGTGGCTCCTTGGAGCGCGCCAAGAAAACAAAAAAGCAGATAACAGGGCCTGGTGACGGCCCTGTTAAGGGGAGACGCTCCTCGAAAGCACTTTTTTTTTGTTATTCAACTTAGAGCTTCAGAAATTGGACCACTGATGCAGTTTTTCCTCCTGATTCCAAATCTGTAATCAGTTTTTACATAAGTGCAATAGTTTGGGAGTTGTGTTTCAAGTAATGGTGAAACTTGATAAGTTTTCCGGGAACTTTCGCGCATACTAAATGTTCATGCAGAGAGTTGTTCAATGGCTCCTTTTGCTCCCTATTAGCCATAGAGTGCCGATATCTAGCTAGAAATTGTGCTCCAACTTTGAAACTATGAAAAAAACATCTGTGTAGCAAAGTACCCTTTTTTTTCCACTCGACCACCATTAAATTTATTAATAGATATTTACAGCTGATAGGTTGTGCTGATTCAAGTAGATATCGGCACCCTACGCACTCTCCTCAATGTGTGTGCCAAATTTCGTCGTCGTATGACCATTCTAAGTGCCCGAAACACTTCCCGCAAAAAATGCAAATTGGCCAAAATTGCGAAATGAGAAAAACGCGTTTGAAAGTTTGAAAGTCTGTATTTACAAAAATGAAAAACGCAGTAGCACGAAACTTGTGCTGAACACATACACACATGTCCAGAGGGAATATCAGTTGTCTAAAACTCTCCAGCACCGTAGGTTTTCCCTTCCCGGCTGGTGCGGCAGGACTCTTCCACCCGGGCCCTCTTGGCTGCACTGCGACGGTGTGCCCTCGCCTCAGCGGTCTGACGCACATTCATCTTGTGCATGCGCATGCTGTCTCGGCGGTCGCTGAGGGTAACCAGGGCCTCCGAAGGAAGCACCCCAAGCTCTTCCAGCACCTTTTCAAAGCTCGCGTGGCCCCGGTTGAACCACAGGACTGCAATGGCTGTGGCTGTTTCCACAGCAGTCCGGGAAGCAAACCGGGTCTTTGGACACAGCAGCCATATTTTGCTGTACAGGGACTCGGCCGCGTTCTGTGTCTTGCCGTGGAGGCACCGGGCAAGCAGCTTCGCATCTGTGAGACGCTTGTAGATTGGGAGGACTGCCAAACCCTGGGCCTTGGTCAGGAGGGGGGTGTGGCACGGTGCAGGCTGGCCCTGCGCCTCAGCACGTCGGTGCTTGCACCACGAGTCTGGGCCTGCAGGACAGAACTTGTGACTTCCAGCACCGTCTGTTGAGCACGAGTGCAAACATGAGGCCCATATGGCAGTGTACATCTTGTGGACATTTCCCCGATTGTTCACAATGGCCACCTGAAAGTAAGTTTGAAGCTTCTGGATGGTGGTCTCCTTCAGCTTCTCCCCTCGTGGAAGTGGCGTTGGCAGCTTCCGCAGGCCGGTGCCCAGACGTTTCGCCACGTGGTTGGTGCACTCCTCTTTTTCAATTGGAGTGTCAGGGTACACGTTGGCATCACAGACCCCGTTGTAGGCCTTGCTGTCTCCATCGCTTAGGAAGATGGTGAACCGCAGGGGTGTCTCATAGTCCACAGTCCTCTGCCAAATGCGCACTGCAGCTTCGGCCTCCATGGCATGCGAAGAACAGTCGCAATTCTTCTCACAAACGGGATGATGAAACGCCTGCCATGTTTCTTCATCGCCTCCCATGTCGTTATGCAAACTGCACGCCAGGCAGAAGTTGGAAAGCACTTCATAGTCCAGGCACAAACCAGTGTCCAAGGACACTACAGTTCCCACACCATTGTGGCTTTTGTGGCCTCTTTTTTGCCATGTGCCGTCAAACATGACTGGCACGTCACTGTTACCAGCCACCTCTTTGGTGACGCTGCGTGCCCTTGCATGTTTTCACAGACAGCCTTCACTGCCGCACTGTGAATCTTTTTGCCGATAGCATGGAAGGTCTTATGGTGCATAGGGTTTGGCAATCCAACTACTGCACAAAATCGTGAAAGTTGCTCATGCCCGATACCGACGGCACGCGCTGCAAGCACCACTTTCAGGTTCACGGCAAAGGCGTCACGCGAACTCCCGCTGTCGTAGCTTCTGCTTGCACCGCGGCCGCCATCTGACGCGACCCGCTTCGACGAGTACGCGGACGAAAGGATGCTCTCCGAGCACTCCGCATTCTCGCAGTGTAGCTCCAGAAACGCCGAAAGGCCTTTCCGCTTTTTATTCGGTGCCCGAACTGCGAGTTTACTCTCGTGACAAACGGGGCATGCCGCGCCTGCGACGACGGCCGTCAATGCACCCAACTCGCACAGCACTACGCTTTCGGCACGATCGGCATTCGGCCTGACGTCGTTTTCGAATAACGCGATCTTTTTCTGCGATGCACTCACAAAATTCACTGCAGCGTTGATCTCGTCGTCGCAGTTGCCATGGTCGACGTTGCCGTGGTCGATGTTAGGCCTACCGGCCGCTGGCCCGTCGCGGACATTTTCGTTGGCGGTGGCTTTCTTGTACGTCCTCCGCCGCTTCCCTCTGAACTTGTTCTTACTTCTGTATTTCCGATGGTCGGCAACGGCCTTTTTCGGGCTTGCCATCGCACGAAAACAGCGAAAAATAACTCCGGAAAACAGTGAAGCGAACTACGGCAAGAAAACACGGGTGCTGTCAGCCAATGGCGGCCCTGCATTAGTGGCGCGCGGTTTGAAACGGCGGGAAAAGACTGTTTTTGTTGCTTTTTTTTTTAGATTTTTCGTGAACGTACGAGACTTCAAGAACCGGGATCGTGGAGAGTAAGGACAACTCTACACGAGCCAGCGGCCGCAATATGGCGGACAGCTCTCTTCGCGGCCCCGCGAGCACGCGAACAGCAGCCCGTTTTGTGTAAATTTCGTGATGCCGCGCGTCACTGCCGCTCACTCAGACGCGTTTTTCACTGACTTCTGATGATTATTTCGCTGTGATATTTTCAGATGTCAAAATATAATGTATAAAGATGATAAAGCAACAAAAAACAGAAAAGGTGAAATTTGGAAAAAAAACGCGACTTTTTCGACCCGCGTCTCCCCTTAAGTGAACTCAAACTCCCTGTCTTAACAGCCACTCGCTTTTCGTACACACAGCACTATTTTACATTCATCATGAACACTCAAATTATACAATGGAACGTCAGGGGCCTTCTCAGAAACCTTGACGACATCCAAGAACTCTTACACGAACACTCACCAAAAGTGCTGTGTGTACAAGAAACACACCTTAATTCAAAACACACAAATTTTCTTCGCAAATACGTTATTTTCCGAAAGGACCGTGTTGATGCCATGACATCATCCGGAGGTGTTGCCATCATAGTGAATCAAGGAATTGCATGCACACACTTACAACTCCAAACATCCCTTGAGGCAGTGGCTGTTCGAGCAGTTCTTTTTGATAAACTGATCACAATCTGCACTATTTACATTCCTCCTAGCTATCAGCTGCAAAAACGTGATTTACACTCTCTAATTGATGAAGTTCCGGAGCCTTATGTTCTCCTTGGAGACTTTAATGCGCATAGCAGGCTATGGGGTGACTCTCGGTATGACGCGCGAGGTCGACTGATCGAACAGTTCCTTCTCTCGTCGAGCGCGTGTCTCCTGAATCGAAAAGAACCAACCTATTATAATCTCGCTAATAACACCTACTCCTCCATAGACCTAAGCATAGTATCTCCATCTCTTGTGCCTCTACTCCAGTGGAAAGTCGTCAGTAATCTGTACGGAAGTGACCACTTCCCCGTAGTTTTGAGCACAACTACAGTAACTGAGTGCCCACCACGTGTTCCCAAGTGGCTCATAAATAGAGCCGACTGGGAACAGTTTTATACCATCGCTCGTCTAGGTTGGAATGACATATGTACTTTGAACATTGATGTTGCTGTCAACTACTTCACAGCCTTTTTGATTGATGCTGCAACAAAATGCATCCCACAAACAAATGGACACCCTGGAAAACGGCGTGTGCCATGGTGGAACTCTGAATGCCGAAACGCGCGCAAACAGCAAAACAGAGCTTGGAGGCTGCTTCGGAACTCACCGACAGCCGAAAATCTCGACACCTTCAAGAAAATAAAGTCTCAAGGCAGGAGAACGCGTCGGCAGGCCAGAAGGGAAAGCTCGCAGAAGTTTTTGTCAGGGATCAATTCATACACACAGGAGGCTAAAGTCTGGAACATGGTCGGTAGGATAGCAGGAAAACAAGTACACACACTTCCACTCGTAAACACTCGGGGTGATACCTTGGAAGATCAGGCAAACTTCCTCGGTGCACACTTCGAACAGGTGTCCAGCTCATCCCACTATACTGACACTTTCCAAAAATACAGAACAAGAATATAAAAGCAGAAACTCGAACACAAATGCACTGGATACGAGGCAAGCTTTCAGTCTAGCTGAGCTACGAACGTCTCTAAACTCCTGCAGTACTTCTGCCCCAGGTTCTGACCGTGTGGTGTATGAAATGTTAAAAAACCTACCAATCGAAACACGAAAAACCTTACTTTGTTTGTACAATGCCATCTGGTTTTCTGGCACTATCCCTACCTCCTGGAAAGAGGCTATTATTATTCCCAATTTGAAAGAGGGCAAGGACCCTTCTTTACCTTCGAGTTATAGGCCTATTGCACTTACAAGCTGCTTGTGCAGTCTTCGAAAAAATGATAAACTGCCGACTTGTACATATCCTTGAAACAAACAATTTGCTCGACCCATTTCAGTGCGGGTTTCGAGAAAGTAGATCCACCACAGACCACCTTGTTCGTATCGAGGCACAGATCAGGGACGCCTTCGTCCATAAACAATATTTTTTCTCTGAGTTCCTCGATATCGAAAAGGCTTATGATACAACATGGCGTTTTGGAATTCTAAGAGACCTGTCCCACCTTGCCGTGCACGGAAAAATGTTTCACATAATCAAAAATTACCTGTCAAACCGGACATTCCGTGTCCGAGTGGGCACGGTTCTTTCTCAATTATTTGTCCAGGAAACAGGCGTGCCACAAGGTGGTGTACTTAGCTGCACACTTTTTCTCATCAAAATGAATTCCTTGCCCTTGTCCATTCCTCGCAATATGTTTTATTGTACATATGTCGATGATGTCCAGCTTGGCTTTAGATCTTGCAATCTGGCAATGTGTGAGCGGCAGGTTCAGTTAGGTTTAAACAAGGTCTCCAAATAGGCAGAGGAAAACGGATTCTGACTTAACCCACAAAAAAGAGCGTGTGTCTTGTTCTCCCGAAAGAGAGGCATGCACTCAGAACCCGACATTGAACTGAACGGTCAACGTCTGTCTGTTAATACGGAGCATAAATTCTTAGGCTTAATCTTGGACAACAAGTTGACCTTCGTACCGCACATCAAGTATTTAAAAACAAAATGTTTAAAAGCCATGAATGTTTTAAAAGTGTTGCCACGTACTAGGTGGGGTAGTGACAGGCAATGTCTCATGAACCTATATAGAAGCCTCATTTGCACCCGCTTAGATTATGGGGCCGTTGTTTATCAGTCTGCGACTCGAAGTGCTTTGAAGATGCTGGACCCCGTGCACCATTTGGGCATCCGCCTTTCTACGGGTGCTTTTCGCACCAGCCCTGTAGAAAGCCTTTATGTTGAGTCAAATGAGTGGTCGCTTCATCTGCAGAGAACTTACATGTCCTTCGTTTATTTCCTTAAGGTAAAAGCAGACAAGAAGCACCCCTCATACTCTACTATTAATGATTTGTTGAGCTCAATTCTGTTTCAAAACAGGCCTTCAATGAGGCAGCCCTTCTCAGTACGCCTGAAGAGTCTAGCTGAGGAAACTGGAGTCTCACTTGAACACAGTTTAATGGCTCCTGTAGCATACCCGCCACCGTGGCAATGGCAGACTATAGACTGCGATGTGTCTTTTCTAGAAGTTACAAAACATGCGCCTATTGCCAATATCCGAAGATACTTCCTGGAACTTCAACACAAATACACACGTCTTGAGTTTTTTACAGACGCCTCCAAGTCCAACTCCTCTGTGTCCTACGCTGCTGTCGGCCCATCCTTTTCGGATGCTGGCCCTCTACATCCAGACACAAGTATCTTCACAGCGGAAGCTTATGCGATACTTGTGGCGGCTAAACACATCAAGCAATTACAAATACAAAAAGCAATAATTTACACGGACTCCCTCAGTGTGGTAACGGCTCTGCGCACTCCTAAAAAACACAAAAACCCAGTCCTTGTCTCACTTTACTCCATTTTGTGCACACTCTGCACACTCAACCAACATGTTGTAGTGTGCTGGGTGCCAGGGCACCGTGAGATTCAAGGCAACGTGATGGCGGATCAGCTTGCTGCATCCGTCCACGAAATCAGTGCCACTACACCCATATCAATCCCGGCCCTTGATCTTAAGCCGTCTCTCAAACGAAACCTCAGGGTATACTGGCAGAGCAAGTGGGATACACACACACAAAACAAACTACACGTTATTAAGCCACACCTTGGTCATTGGCTGCCCGTATCGAAATCGCATCATACAGATATAATACTAACGAGACTCAGGATAGGATACACATACGCGACACACACTTATCTTTTGTCTGGTGACGATCCACCATTGTGTGACAAATGTGGTGAAGCATTAACAGTCCATCACATACTAATCCAGTGCAAACACTTAGAAACTCTAAGAAAACAACATTTTCCATTACCCTACCGACAACATATACCTTTACACCCTGCAATGTTCGTCGGTAGGGAACCGCTTTTTAGTCATAAATCATTGTTAGAGTTTTTAAAAGAAATTCATAGTTTTCTTATATACCCGGGCATTCCGTAGCACGACCTCTCCAGAGAGGTTTTTGCTGCGGTGGCTACACAAGAAAGCACTTGCCTCACGGCCCTTGGACGCAAGGGTATGAACGAGTGAGGCACTTGTGCTAATGCCATACATATCCACCATCGTTTTTTATCACCAACTTTTGTCATCTATTCACACCACACACACCTTTCACGGCATGGTCATCATTTTATTACTTGTATGTTCTTACCCGCCTTACCGCGAGGAATTTTATGGCCCTTATACAGCCATTTATCACAATCATTGTCAATATTTTTAGTAAGATGAACTGGCGCTCTTTGGCCGTGAAATGGCCCTTGCGCCACAAAACATCAAACATCGTCATCATCACTGTTGAATCAACACACTTCTTGTCTCTTTCTTTTTGTCGTGACCGAGACGGATAGTGCAAAAGCGAATAGCCAGACCGCTAAAAGACAGGAAGGGAGGGATGCCGTGTATTGGCCTGGTCTAATTGCATAGGGTAAATGTCTGCAGTGTCGTTAAAAAAAACCTTTAAAAAGTTGGTGAACTCTTGATTTGCCTTTAAGAGTTCAGTGCGACCCCATAGAGTTCTGAACAATCATTATAGCACTGTAACCTGAATAATATTCTCAAATTGCACACTAAAGCAGTGTTTGATGTTAAATTGTGTTTACATTGGTGATTATCTTAAAAATATTCATTTATAGGCACTTATGGGCATGTAACACGTAGGCAGGATAAGCACGTAGGCTGGGGATTAAGGGTAACAGACTGGATTCCAACAGAAGGCAGACGTGTAAGGGGAGATGGAAAGCTAGGTGGGCCGATGAGATTAAGAAGTTTGCAGGTACAACGTGGCAGCAGAAAGCACTGTACCGCGTTGATTACTAGTGAAACATGGTATAGGCTTTGCCCTTCACTCGGCGTATCATGATAATAATGATAAATTGCATTTAAGCACACACGCCAAAATAGGCATATGTAGTGTGGGGTTTTTAAATGGCGAGCAGCATGTTCTTTGAGTGAACGGACACAGTATACACGGTCGGAACGAACCCAAACAACAAACATACGTTTATTTAACTAATTTTAAAGGACGATATCGTCCGCCGAATTATTATAACATCAATCGTGATCTACACGCTAAACAACCTTACATAAAATTACCGTGCGCTCAAACAACATAACACAAGAGCACACAAAAGGCAGCGACACCAACGCTTCACTCACCACGTGGACCTACCGCAGGCGGCCCGCAGTACCGTCCACGGCACACCCATTGCGAGAGACAGCCGTCGGCGTCAAATGCCACCAGCCGAAGAGACTAGCTCAACTCTCTCGCCCGTCACCTAGCACCAAGGCTTGCCTTCTGCCAGGGGTCACCGCCGGCGCTATCACTCTACCAACTATGATGATGATAGTGGTGATCGCTGCTCGCGAACACAACGCCACCTATCGCTTGACAGTTGTCACCCCCAAAATACGGCTTCTGTGCGAGACATGTGTGCCGCACGGTGCAAACAACTTTACAGGGGATGTCAGCACCCTCACAATAGTCACTGTGAAAACACTATAAAAGCTTTTCTTAACCTCTAATTCATGCTCATATATAAATGGTGCGATAGGTAACGTGCGCAACAAAATAGGCGTTTACCTAAAACCTGGTGTCTAGTCATCAGCCACCGCATCAATAAAATGCACAAATAATGCCTTACATATGTGTAGTTGGTTCCTTGCTTCTCCACAGAATATTGAATAATGGCATTGTCATTGCTTTCCTACTTCACATATATTGTGATTATTTATAGGGTAGTGGGTGTTATGCACGTATACTTGTAGTGTAGTTGTCCGGGGAGTGTTTAATAAAGGCTCTAGAAATACCGATGTTCCAGCTTTCATTGCAACTGTGCGATGCGTTTTACGAAAGGTTGCGGGACCGAATCCCAGCTACGCCGGCTGCATTTTCGATGGAAGCGAAAATGTTAGAAGCCCATGTGCTTAGATTTAGGTGCGCGTTAAAAGAACCCCAGGTGGTCAACCCAGGTAGCCCCTCCGCTATGACATCTCTCATAATCACATTGTGGTTTTGGGGGCATTAAACCCCAGATATTGTTGTTATTATTATTATTATTACTATTACTACTAGTGCTACTACTACTAGTGCTTCGCATTTTACTCTTGCCTGGCATTTTTTTTTTTTTTCACTATCTTTTCTTTGGTTGCGTAGAAAGTGGCATTCATGTTTCATACTTTTTTCAGTTTAAGGGAGAGGAAATGTAGTCTGTAGTCTCCAGAGATGGTTATCCTATTCTCATATTCTCATTTACAATAACCCCCTATTCAGGTTCACTACAGATTTTCGATGCCCAGGAGGAAGATCAGGGCAACTACGAATGCATTGCAGAGAACAGCGTGGGCACTGCCATCTCGCCCATGGCAACCCTCTTCGTGCGTGGTAAGTAATTTCTTGTTTCCAACAATAAAATGAAAACAATTCCTCAATATCACTTTTATAGAGCTAATCCGTTTTTTTTGTGACAGTATAGTGGCGCAATAACACGCGTGTTTAGTTAGTGCTGCATAAATCTTCCCCATCGCATTTTATTTTGCAAGATGAATGTATCAATGTTTTATGAAATCTTACAAAATGTTCACGCTGGCTGTGTCCTTGCTTCACCGCAGTGCGGCGGGTGCCTCCGTACTTCTCGATTCCACCGGAGTCAACTTACGAAGTATCTCCAGGAGCCACACTTAACCTAACGTGTGTGGCCGTGGGATCACCCATGCCATTTGTGCGTTGGCGCAAAGGTCACATGGACCTGACTGCCGACAGTGAAGTGCCCGTGGGCCGCAACGTTTTGGTGCTGGAAAATGTTCGCGAGTCGGCCAATTACACCTGCGTGGCTGGCTCTACGCTCGGCAGCATTGAACACGTCTCGCAAGTGCTCGTCCAAGGTGAGAGCCAAACTGCCAAATTTGTAAACGTAACTTGAAGCTCAGACCTGCCTTGAGCAAGTGTGGCTTGAAGCAGCTCAAAACTCGAGAATGTGCTTCAAGTTCACTAGCAGACTTTATAAACCCTCCTCTGGCCTTGCTTTGTGAACTCGTGAGCCAACCATAGCACAGCACACCTGGGCATGAGAACATTGAAATAATGTACTTCTTATAAGAGTTAAAGAGCTTAAGGCCCGTATGCACAAACCAACCTCAACCTTACCTCGAGTTTCCCTCATCGATTTTAAGCCGTTATTGGGCTTGCTGAACAAAGTAGGCTAGTATACTAGAACCAATCTCATTGTTATATTTTACCTTGTTACCATTTCTGTGCTCTTATAACGCACATAGAGAGTACAGAAATGTGAAGAAAACGCGAAGAAATACCAAGGTTGGTTTGTGAATACGGGACTAAGCGTAACCAGAAGATGAAAAATCCTTGAACAGGGGGTGCCGATAGAGCCAACATTTGAGAAAGTGGTCTTATCAGCTTCAAGCTCTTTGAAAAGGTGTCATGTATGTGTTTGCAGTCGTGCATGAGCGTAACAGCAAAGTATTGATTTCGGTTCAGTTAACTTCAGGTTTGTTTTAGTTAAGTTTAGCCAATCATCTTTATAAGCATATGTTGGGACATGCAGGTACCAACTAGAAGTGTTACGGAGTTGCTTTGCCCTATTCGCATTACCATTATTGAACTGAAATTTGAAGGGCTCCGAATCGCCCAGAGGTCAAAATTTAGTTGTGGTGGTGAAGTTGTGCACGAGTCTACGATGAACGTGTACTAATTGTGCAAGTTTTTCGAAACGGTGCTGTAATATAGTGGAGTTACGCGCGTCTTTGATGATGCAAAGGCCGTCCCTTCTCACCTTGCTCTTTCCTTCGCTGTGCTCAATTAGTCGTTTTATTCTTCCTCCTGGCCGAGTGCTCCTAGTCACCACGCGAGGAGGAAAAGCGGCGAGCGTGCGTACGTGCGAGTTGACAAACAGTTTATTTTTGTGGATGATATGACCCGACGTGAGTGGTGACATCATGAACAATGATAAGGGCGCGTAGTGGTGCCACATTTTGGCTTTGTTAATCGTGGCAGCTTTCTGAACTCAATGCGCATGTTTACTCGAAATGTTAAAAAAATTACCAATGGTTGTTTAGGAGTGACTTGGAATATCATCTCCCATCCTACTTTTCAATGCCTGGTACTGTCCCACTTTGTGATGTCTCCTTTTTTCCTTCCTTTCTCTTGCATCAGCCCTACCTCGGTCGCCCACCAACCTGGCAGTGTCGGACGTGACGGCCACTTCAGTTCGACTGTCATGGTCATACGAGGGCAGCGGCTCGGACAACATTCGCTATTACGTGGTGCAGTACAAACCCCGCCAGGCCAACCGCGAGTACAGCGAGACGAGCGGCATCACGATGCCTTACCATCATGTCCGGGACCTGAGCCCGTACACGGAGTACGAGTTTTACGTCATCGCCGTCAATGATCTCGGCCGAGGCTCTCCAAGCGTGCCAGTCACCGTGACGACAGGGGAAACAGGTTGGCTTTTGACAGCTTCCAGTTGGCATTATTTGTTAAGGATGGCTTATCAAACACAGTAATTGACTGTCTGTGCCGGTGTCCCACGGCAGCTGCCAATACAGTAAAAGATCGCTAATTGGCATTTCACAGGACAGAAAAAACAGTAGCGATCAACCGAATTCCAAAATATCAAAACTATTAAGGAAATAGTAAATACGTACATGCCTATTAGATCCATGCACACTCATTTTCTTGAGAAATATGCAAATATGCAAATACAGTAAAACCTTGTTAATTCGAACTCGGTCATTTCGAAATCCTGTTTAATTTGAAGGATTTCTGCGGTCCCATGTTTTGCAATGTAAGTTTGAGTGGACAATTTAAAGTGGTGGCCGGCACCATTCCGGTTAATTTGAAAACATTGGGTGCCATGTGCCAGTTCCAGGTCCTGATTTTGCCGCGACTCCGCGGAATGACGGCTATTAATAGCCACAAGGTAATGCAGTGTATTGATGCTAACAAGTGGCAGCTGAAGCACCCCAGCCTCTCTACTTTCAGTGCAAAAAAAAAAACAGAAAAAAACGGTCTCGGGGTCAACCGAAACGTGCGCCTGTGGAAAACGAGTCGTGCTTTACTGCCACACACCGATGACATGCGGGCAGCATATTGCATGTTTCTCGCGACGTCATCGGGTCATAGTTTACCCATTCTGACTGGGATTGTAAAGAAATCAATAAAGGACAGTTTAGCGGAAATCGCAATGTATGCGAACCTCCGATTGCTCCAGCAATTTGCGTCTTTGCACTGCTGACGAAGTTCTTGCTAACAACACCTACTTCAAAAACTAAGTTCGAAAGTTTCAAAGTTTCAAGCTAAGTTTGAAATTTCGCGCGAAAAATTGCGGGGGGGGGGGGGGATTGAACCCCCCAACTTGCCCCCCTTGGCTACGTCACTGATGCGGGCTGCCCTCAGTTTAGCTTGTTAGTGAAGTCTCCTCTACACCCTGTCTGTGGACTGTATTGGGCAAGCTTCCCGCAATGACATACCAAGTTGCACACTAAGCCTAACGAGCGCTAACTGCTTAGTCGGTAGTGGCCACAGGCTATCAACATTGCGGTTTGGTTCCCAGTCAACAAAACGTTTTACAGTTGTTACATTTGGATGGGGTGACACACATATTCAGCAAGAGTAAGCTCATGTGTGTGCAACTTTTGAGTGGTGGTTCATGATCACCACTGTTTTCAACATCGCGCACACACCCCGAAAACTGAAAACATGAGGAATTGCAGTTGCCATTCGCTGTATAGCGTCTGCCCAGTGTGGTATCGCATCAAAGTCCACGTGAATGAGGTGGTCTAAAAAGTTATTATTTTGGCACTGCAGGCTCGTAGGCATTATCTGTTCAACATTTGTAAATTTGCACCCCTGTCACGTGCCTTGATTGTCGGTATCACGTGGCTGCCTGTTTGTCATGTTTGCATACATACAGCCTTTCAAGTGTTTTGTTTCAGTTATATTGCAGTATTGCCCATAGTGTGTATATTTGTGACTCCAGCGACTTACATTATAAGCAATCTATGCTGTACTACAAAAGTTCACATTTTGTGCTGTGTCTTTTACACAGTGCCTCTAATGAAGTGTGCAAGATATTTAAATAAATACATAAACAAACAAATTTCAGGTTTGTTTGGTTTTTGAAATGACAATGAAATGCCACATGTACTAACAAATACAATGAAGTTAACTATTAAAAATGTTAGCTGTCACAAATAGCATTTAACTTGTGATTGGGGAGGTATAATGGTCGATAGATCCAAATTGTCATTTTTTGCAGATGTGTGTTTGTGAATGTAGTTGGTGCAAATTTTGGTGTATAGCTTCTAACATAAGGAGACAAGTCTGCCATAAACAAAGAATACCTACATTTGTAGATGGGAATAGCCAATTCAGTTAAAGACAGCACACATTGTTTTTGCTTTCTTCATTGGTGCCGCTTATCTGGATCTAGGTGTTACTTGAACAGTCATAAAAACAGTGTTTTGCAGAGAAATGAGAGAATCGATCAACAGTGGCCATGCAAGGCAAGCTTCTGCCTGGGCTTGCAGTCTTGTTGGCTCAAATTTGGAAGCAGAGTTACCCTTAAAGCTTGCATCTCCTTGGGAAATACAGAGGCCCTGCAAAGGTCAAAACCTATAGTGGGCTTTGCTGGCGAAGGATCCTGGAATTCTATTCTGCACTGTTCCGTAGCTTCATAATCACTCTGGCAGGCACAAAACCCTTTGGTGTACCTGCTGATGGCATGCCTGGCACTATGACAAGTTACTGCCTTTAACACAATGCCAGAGATGTGGTTGGTCGCATGCTACATCTGTTGTGCAGGCATGTGAAGTCTCACAAGAGGGATAGCTTTTTCTGAAACTATCGCTCAAGAGCACCGCCCATCTGAAAAAGTCAGTGTTCAAACAGAATGTCAGGGTACACCGCTGTCAAAGGCAAGTTCTCCTCTTGGGAAATTGGCCTTCGGCTGAAGTTCCATTGCTTTGCCAGTGTTGATCCTCTGCAAGCAGCGCCTTAGTTCATTGCCACCACCGCACTGCTTTTTGGTTTTGCCATTTTTGGGTGTGGCGAGTGACCAGTGCGCGGAGCTACTGCTGCTACTGCCGACGCCGCTGTGCGCTTTTGCTTGTGCGTGTGTGTTTGCTGCTGTAAATGACTGCTCCTTCTTTCTGTTCTCTCTTTCTCGCTTTTTCCCTCTCACTGTGTCCTCGTCCCCTCTCTCGTCTCGTTGGCCGCCTTGTCGTTCTCCCCTCGCCTCCCGTAAACATCAGCGGATCTGGCTGGAGGGAGCAGTAAGTGCTAGCACTGCTTAGGCCAGATGCTTTCTCTCGCATTTTCTCACAAGTCCACCCTCTACTTCTTTCCTCATTCTCCCAATATCGCCCTTTTTCTCTATTTTCTTTGCTAATTTCTTTTAACCGATTGTGCTACAGAGAAGAGTAGGGCTGGCTAGCTTGTGGCCGGGAGTGCAAAGAAGCCTGCAAATCCATGTCTCATTTCACTATTGATTTGCTCATCGCAGTACTAGTCTTTTGCTAAGCTTATGCAAGTAATTGAATGGCTTTCTTTGCCCTTGATACTGATTAGCTTTGGGACATGCCGGCCCACTTGTGCGGTGCTGTCGATTAATTTCAAAATTTCACATTGCAAATTAAAAAATAAGTACACTCAAACCTCGATACTGTCAAACCCGTATTAGAAAAGACACTGATGGTTGTGTGAGTCACCAGTGTGCCTACAGTAAAATGCGGCTTGATAAGAAAACGCATACATGGTACCCTGCTTATAAGAGGCACCTCATATGAAAGACAGGAAAGGGAAAGGGGTGAAGGGGTTCAGCTGTATAACAAGCTTGGATATAGCGAAATAATGGTTGTAACAAACTAAATAAAGAATGGCCTTGCAATGAATATAGTGTTATAAACATACCTTTATAATGAATTTTCAGATATAACAAACTTATTTTCATGTAAAATGCAACTTCGTTTTGATGAGGTATGAGTGTATACATGTAGATGGGACTCTCTATTCAACAAGGAATGGAAGTCGGCAAGCCACTTTTTTTGCAGCTGGCTTTTGGCCTAGTATAGCAATGGAGGTACACTTGGGAACATTTTCAAAGAAGCCGGTGGCGTAATTTTCATTCGTCTCAGGAGGAAATCATCGATGAGAGAAACAAGGCGAAATGACAGACGTACAGCGTATATTGTGGGGTTTTCAAGGTAGCAGAAATATACCGGGGAGGGCATGTACGTAGTACCAGAAGGTGTGGCACAGTCGCAGTACTTGCTTAGGTGACTGCTTATTTTAATACGATGCATAACCGAGGTACTTAAATATGTCACCATCAACCATCTGTGTTCTCTTTATCTGCTATCATGACTCAATCAATGGCACTGCAGTTCTCTCAAATAACTTTTTTTTTTTTAGAAAGAGATGATAATGCAACACAGGAACACATTATGTAGTAGTGTTTTGTCCAGCACTGCTTGTTACTCTATTACGTTGACACGCACGAAACTCTGCTTTTGCTGGGTTCGGTCTTTCGGTGTTTCAGTCTTAATCTTGGTTTGTTATTGCTGTGCTAGAATACATTATTAACAAGCGCTTAGGAAAGCCTAAGTTTCGGCACTAGCTTTATGTAACTTTCTGTCTGACCCTGTTTCCTTTTTTTCCCACTTCCTCCTTATTCCTGTTCACTTATGCCCCTAACTCGGATATTCTGTGCAAGAGAAAGCCAATGTGACTCATTCTTCCTATCTATAACCTTTTGGTCACAGAAATCTGTGGACTATTGCAATCCTCCGACTTCCTTGTGTGAGGATGACTTGAAAGTTAAAAGCTAAACTGAGTTGTCTTTTAATTATATTTTTTCAGGTGATGATTGATGTTCAGTGAATAGAGTTGAGGGCCAAGTTGAGTTTCCCTCTAAACATAAAGGTCAGGCAGAACTATTTTATGCGTGTGGAACATTCTTGGGAACCATAATAGTAGTTTGTTGTGATAGCAGGCACTTCTCAGTAAACTTGCTGATCAGTTTTTCATTGCCTGCAGTTATCCGTTGCAATTTCTCAGTTCAGTGCACCACCACATTGAGCCCTCCTCAATTAAATCATGGCAAAGAAAATACAGTCACAAAAAAAAAAGTCCCCTTACAAAATTTCACCAAGTAGGTGGTTTCACCAAGAACATTTAAGTGAGGAGCATGTTGCTACAGCATATGATTTTCATGGTTTTGAAGACATCTCCTATGAAAAACATTTTTCAAACCTTACAACAGTCAGCCAATTTCTGTGATGCAGTTACACTCTGTTAAATATCTTGCTATGCAGATGTAACTGTACAAAAGTTTTTGCATACCATACTAATGCCATGTGTATCTTGAAGGAACCTCAGGTCATGAAAACCACTTGTAGTTCTCCGTTACAATTTTTATTTTAAGGGAATTGTTGCTTCTTGAAAGTAAGTTCCTTGAATCAAGCCACAAAGGGTCGTTTATATGCATTCAACATCTAAGTTTACACATCCGAAGAAAAAGTGCTGGTGATTCTAGAGCCTGGCATAGGTATTTCCATCTACAGTCAAACCCCACTACAACGAACGCCGCTTCAACGAAACTTTCGCTACAACGAAAAATTCACGATTCCCCGTCAGCAGTCCATAGGAGTCAATGCATAAATATTGTCCATGATGAAACAAGCGCAAAAATACACATACTCACAGAGGACACAGACAAGCGCTTTGTACTAGAAATTACAATGTGTATTTTTGCGCTTGTTTCATCATGAACCTTTACCAACACGCCCAGAAAGAGAGAGAGACAAATAAATAAAAGGAAGAGACAGGGAGGTTAACCTAGACGAACTGGTTTGCTACCCTGTACTGGGGTGGGGAAAAGGGTCGGAAAGAGGATAGATATAGAGAGATATAAAATAAATTAGAAAAAAATACCACATGCACACATTCAGGGAGTTCCGATCACAGTCATTTGGATAGGCCGGTTGAACGCAAGACGTGCAGGAGCACCTTCACAGCCTTCTTCTTCGACATAAAGTCCTGTCGGCAGCGCAGGATTCTTTCTTAAAGGGGCTGGTTGTCCAGTTCATCTAGTGCCTTGCGGAGTGACTGTCTCTGCGAGCAGTATTGTGGGCATTCACACAGAATGTGCCAAGTCGTTTCATCACTGCCACAATGGTCACATGCAGCAGTGTCAGCCATTCCTATGCGGAACGCGTACACCTTGGTAAATGCGACGGCCAACCATAATCTGCCCAGCATACTAGCGTCTCGTCAGCGTAATTCCGGAGGAATTCGAAGACTGAGAACCAACACGCACAACTGACAGTCATTCTAAATATTGTCACCACAACGAACACTTTTTCTTCTGCCGTCCCACCTCAACTATCAGGATGCAATTCCAGGCTCAGATATTTATTGCTATACAGTAAACCCAAGTTTTAACATTTTGATGCATTTTCAGAACCTGAAAATACGTCGACGAAGTCTAAAACACATGTTGGCATCACCAGAAACCGCCACTGTTCAGCAAGCATGGCCGCTGCCATTGCTCGATAGCGATGGCAATGAGACTGCCCTGCTTTTGCCATTGGCTTGCTCTTGAGCCGCAGATGATTTGAAGCTGAAGCTCAGTCACTCAGTTCGTGGTTTCCTTCGCGCAGCTGCTGGGTGCAACCGCAGAACAGTGCCTTTTCAATTCCAATGCTTGCTTATCATTTTATTCGTGTTTGACCAGTGTGGTGCCCAATCAGAGCAGCTGTTCGTCTGCATTATCAACAAAATCAGCCAGGCGCGAGTGATGGATGATAAGAGTGGCGTAGAATAAGGCAAAAGTCACCGCTCCACGATACCCTGCCTCCATCTCGGTGTTGTCGGATACAATTTGACGGCAGACAGCTGCTGGTGTTGACGTGTTAATGGAACTGTTTGGTACGTTCACAAAAGCGGCTGTAGGCGTTGTTTCAGCATGCTTTGCACCGTGGCCTCACTATGTATGACTGAGAATCGCGTCGTGACGCTGCTGGGGAAGAATAGGAAGCAGTGAACACTTTTTTCATTTTGAGAATAAACGTTCTTTTGTTTTGCTAGCTCAGATTAGCTACACTTCAACGAAATACTTTCCACGCCCCATGAGTTACGTTGTAGCGGGGTTCGTTCTGTATACATTATCTTTAATGCTTTCACTGACCTAATGGTTTCACTGCCTCTTGCCTAAAGATGTTTTAATTTCAATGTTTTCTCTTAGGTCCTATGGTATGTTAAATTTAGATGCCTAGTGCACACAGACAGAGTTTGCTTTTTCTTGAAAATGTAAATTCGGCTCTTGTGATAAAAACCATACCCAAAGGCCAAGCAATAGCATGCACGGCTTTTTCGTTGTTACTCTTTAGAAAGTGACCCATAGTTACAATTATCTAGTTGAAATCGCAACTGCAAACACAAAGCATTCACAAATGTGGGGAAAAAAGGAGATATCACTTTTCGGTTTTGAGTTATGCTGTTGAACCTTATCATGCCAAAATTTTTTCACGACTTGTATTTGTCAAGCCGACCACTGCCACTTTGACTTTCAGAGCCCGGCAGTGCGCCTCGAAACTTGCAAGCACGAACTTTGAGCTCAAGCACCGTGGTTGTGCAGTGGGACCCTCCAAAGGAACCGAATGGCCAGGTCATGGTAAGCATTCACTGCAGAGCTTCATAAGATACTGGGAGTTGTACTCTCTGTAAGTCGCTTCCGGGAGTACGTTCACTTTCACTTATTAACCAGCGGCTTTCAGACTTTCAGCTCTCTGACACCCTTTCCTGTTTCAGAGGTCATTCACTAATAACACCCACGACAGCATAACCTAATAAACCATAAAGGTAATTTGTCACTGACAAGCCCGGTTAGTGTCCTTGTGCAGATTTTGTGGCAAGATATAAAACACAACCAAGTATAAATACAGTTGTCCTGCATTACAAATAAATAGCTGTGGTGTACCAACAATCAACCGCTTTAAAC
This sequence comes from Rhipicephalus annulatus, assembly GCA_013436015.1. NCBI lineage: Eukaryota > Metazoa > Arthropoda > Arachnida > Ixodida > Ixodidae > Rhipicephalus > Rhipicephalus annulatus. The sequence continues at coordinate 118,010 of WOVY01004913.1, forward strand.
GGCATTACGCTGCACCTTTACTCTTGAGGATATGCCATGCATCAGTAGCATAGCCAAAAATTTTTTCAGGAGGGGGGTTCAACCATACTTCATGTATGTTTGTGCATGCATTTGTATGTGTGTGGGTGTGCGTATGCAAGCAAAATTAGAAAATTTAGGTGGAAGCGTGAACCCCTCAACCCCCCTCACCTGGCTACACTCCTGCCCCACATCCATAGGAAACATGTCCTTAGACATGCTCTTGTTCTTATACAATAAAGGTTTAATCCTTAATATTAAAAAATGCATTTGGTCTGTTGCAATAGGCAGGTTTAGCTTTTACTGTGGTTAATTTAGAGATGCGGTCGGGGGCATGACAACTTTGTTTTTTAAAGCAAAGCTTTTATTACAAACATTTCGGTGCCGTTCACGAAAAACTCGTCGCCCGAGAGTGCAAAGAAATTTGATCCTTGAAAATGTGCTGGCCACATGCATATTTGTATCCGCTGTATTCCAATAAATGGAGCCCTCTCGATCGTGGACTTGTCAGCTATCAGGCATTTCTGATCCAACAATTCGATCTTTTATGGAGGTAACCTGTCATTTCATGTCACCACATTTTATTGTTGCCTTCGTATGAGCACATGCCCCGCCGCGGTGGTCTAGTGGCTAAGGTACTCGGCTGCCAACCCGCAGGTCGCGGGATCGAATCCCAGCTGCAGCGGCTGCATTTCCGATGGAGGCGAAAATGTTGTAGGCCTGTGTGCTCAGATTTGGGCACACGTTGAAGAACCCCAGGTGGTCGAAATTTCCGGAGCCCTCCACTACGGCGTCTCTCACAATCATATGGTGGTTTTGGGACGTTAAACCCACATATCAATCAAATCAATCATATGAACACATGGCCGTCGTTTTGGCCAGTAGAAAATGAAGTGTTGTGGCACATGGACGAAGGTCCAGTTCTCAACACAGAGGAAGGAAAATGTTATAAAAGAGCATTGACACAGTGGGATAGAAATGAAGAAAGAAAAGTTATTCGTCTGGCAAGCACACACCAAGCTTTGCCCCTTTTTGTTCATAGGACTCCTGAAAATTTTTTTTCTCCCATTCATTTGACCCTCAGATGCCGAGCTTTTCCCCCACCTTACCCCAAGCTCAACCGGGCACAGGCCACCACTTTGCGTCTACTTCAAACAAACACGTATCCCTCACTTGCCCGCTTTCACTTCATATTCATATTCCCGGACGTGTACACAACCTCCCACTGCCGGTGCTGCGGCACTCACCCGACTACACTTCCGCACATGCTGTGGGAGTGCCTGGCACAGTACAGACACACTAACGCCACGACCCTTTCGTCAAAGCTCCATGAGGCTCTGTGGAGCCCCACTCTTTACGACCAAACCTGGGCGACCAGCACGCCCGTGAGGCAGCGTCGAGGCAAGCCCTTGACGTCCCCTCGTGGGAGACCTAGGCCTGGGCACCTAAACCTGCTGGTTTCTTATAAAGTTTATTCCTCCTCCTCGTTCCTTTGACAGTTCAACAGTGGCAAAAAATTGCTAGGCTGAGATTGTGCAAGCGTCTTTCTTTTCTAATGTTCACTCGGGCTCCAATGTCACTGGATAGGTAAAGATCGGCTTTCCTGCGCTGCCATGCTGATGGAAGTGCGTTGCTGGCCAGTCACGAGAGCGCGAGTGAAAGCGAACTTTCACAAAGCGAGATGCTTGCGCAGTCTCCCGTGTATTCCCCGCTAAACCTGTAATGAGGCATTGTGGCCCTTGCCGTCTCTTTCAGGGCTACAACGTGTACTACACGACACAGCCCAGCATACCCACCCAGTCGTGGAGTGCGCAAACGGTCGACAATAACCAGCTGACGACCATCAGCAATCTGACGCCGCAGACCATCTACACCATACGGGTGCAGGCATTTACAAGCCGTGGCCCGGGTCCATTCTCATCGCCCGTGCAAGTCAAGACCCAGCAGGGCGGTGAGCCTTTTCATCCAAACGTTTAACAGTGATGCTGTTGTTGGTTGAGCCTCTGATGTCTGGGATGCACGGTAATGCTTGTGGGAATCATAAACGGGTATGTGCCATCGACATGGGTAAATCCCGCCACACACCACTGGTCCACTCTAAATGAAGGCAAGAGTTGTGGTATCTTTGGCTGGTGGCACCGGTGGCATTTTTTGTGCACTTATGTCGTGCCATACAGCCGCATGTTCGGCTGGGCCAGCAACGACTTGAGTGCACGCCACGGCGGCACCGCGGAGGTCGGACGGTGGAGCGTGGTGCAATCCCATCAGCCCGCGCGCACTGGCAGACGGCGCGGTGACGTTCCATCATTGCAGGCATAATTTACAGCTGGCGCTGCCGCAGAACACGGCTGGACGGCACGGGAAACGTGCGTGAGCTTACATCGTCCAATCGTACTCTCACGAGGCTGCTTTTGCTGCCAGGATTCCACTGGACACCGAAGGTGATGCGAAAATTACCGTAACCCTCGTCGAGTTGGTAGAAAATCGATGCGGCACAACCGCCTGGAGAACAGATGTGCGCCCACTGGACACGTAGCAAGTCTCGCAAGTGTCTCTCATTGTTAGATTTTTTGTTGTTTGCTCTCTTCTTACCAGTACAAACAGGACGCTGGAAATTGTCGCCTGCTAAATGACGTCTCTCGCATCCAGCGCTGCTGTAGCGCATTTGAGTTTTGTGGTTCACACGTTCAATTGACCCTTAGCGAGGCGTGAAGCTCAGGCGGTGTTTGACGTAACTTCCTTTCCACTGTCACGGTGCCAGTGCACCTCAGCCAAAGATGCCATTAGTAAATGGGTATGTGCCACAGCAATCTGTCTGGCCTATCAGAAAACTATCATCATAATAAACGTGCATGATCATCATCATAAGTGTGCTGTCGTTTCTCATAAATTGCTTATTCTTCTTAATAAATCTTATTGTTGAAAGTCGGCGCTCGTTTTTCTTGGTCTCTTTGTCTCGTGTCTTTCCTTGTGCTGTAATCACTTTTAAAATAAAATACCAACTTGGTGGAATACCAACTCAGACAATGCCTCCAGCCCAGTCCACTGTCTGAAGCTGTAACTCCAGTTGAAAATTGTGCAGAGCAGCCTCCGACCACTCCTGGTGTTCTGACCCTTGCCCGGGGGTATGGGTTTGTTCAGGCAGTTCAAAAACATGATTAAAGTCTGCTCTTGTGATAAGACACAAGTTGCAGTGAGCAGAGGTTTTGCCATGCATTATGAGGAAGAGAAGGAAACGGGTCACAACCGTAGCCATTTGCAATCTGCGCCACATAACCTGGTCGCTTCTGGAAAGGCAAACTGTTTTATTTCTCTCGGTGCCAGTGCCGAGCCAGCCGCGCAACTTGAAGGCGGGGGCAGTGTCACCGACGGCCATCCAGCTGAACTGGACGCGTCCCCTGGACCCGGCCGAGACGGTGGTGGGCTACGAGCTCTACTGGAACGACACGTTCACTCAGCAGCAGGAACAGCGCTCCCTGCCGGACAGTCAGAGCTTCCTTCTCGAGGGGCTCTACCCGGACACAGTGTACTACATCTGGCTGGCGGCCCGCTCGCGTGCAGGCGAGGGCGCCGCCACGCCACCCCTGCCTGTGCGGACGGACCAGTACGGTGAGTAGCACTGTCCCCCTCGGGGCTTTCTCTCGCTCTCCGCCTGTCGTTCCTCTCTTTTCTTCTGGGCCATGAAAAAGAGTGCCATATCGTGGCTTCCTTGAGACCGTTAAGGATCAAATAATTGGTCCATTCAGTTGACCTGCACTTTTTGAACTAGCTTGAGAGAGTGCCCACTGATATGGCCACAGCAGCCATATTTTGATCTGCACTTCACCCCGTCCCTCTTTTACAATGTGCCTCATTATCATTTGGCACAGAACACTTCAAAATTTATTCTAATTTTCAACTGTTGAGAGGGCTGCAGCTAAAGCACAGTTACATTTCATTTCATTTCATTTATTTATACTGTTAGCCCAGAAGTGGGCCGTTACAGGGTGGAAGTACAAACAATTATTTGCAAAACAGAAGTACCGTACAGGTCTCGAGATAATTTCTCGGTATTATTGTGACCAGCAACTCGAAGTTATACATAACATACATAAATGGAACACACATGCGATGCAATACATACGCGCAGAACAGCACATGACGCATTTGAGGCGGCACTTTTGCACCGCGCTGAAGATTTGAAAGACAACTACTGCAGGATCATGCAACCAACAAAAAGTACACACACACGCAAAAAAAAACATATGTCACTGTTATTCGGAAAATAAACGTTTTAGATTCTGTTCAAATGATGTAAGCGAGGAACAACCAATTATAGACTCTGGCAGCATATTCCAATCTTCAATAGCACGTGGAAAGTAACTGAACTTAAAGCAATCGTTACGTGGGACTAGGGGTGGTATATACATATTATAGCGATGTCTGGAGTGTTCTTGTGTGTTGACCTGGAAGTAATCTGAATAGTTTAGTTTAAATTGATTATGAATTAACTGGAAGAGGAATTTCAGACGCTCAATCCTCGTCCTAAGTTCAGGACTATCCAGTCCAGCTTTTTTACAGAGTTCAGTAGGAGAATGATGTCGGCTATATTTATTAAAAATAAATCTCGCACCAAGTCGCTGTATTTTTGTTATTTTATTGCAGTTTGTCTTTGTGTAAGGGTCCCAGACAATTTTAGAATATTCGATAATAGGTCTGACAAGAGTTTTGTAAGCAAGACACTTTATATCAGATGGGGCGGTATAAAGGTTACGTCTAAGGCTATACAATGCCTTGGTAGCCCTGGAGCATACATTATCAATATGAGTGTTCCACCGGAGGTCGGGCGTGAACCATAACCCAAGATATTTATAGTTTTGTACACGCTTGAGGAAAGCATTGCCAATCTGGTAGTTGTAATCTAGAGGTGCTTTCTTTCTAGTTATAGTCATAAAGACTGTTTTTCTGTGTTCAAACTCATTTGCCATTCTTCGCACCAATCCTTTATTTTTTGAAGATTGTTGTTTAGATTAACTTGGTCATGTTCAGTCTCGATTCTACTATAAACAACACAGTCATCGGCAAACAACCTTATCGGGACCGTAACGCGGTTTGGTAGGTCATTTATATATAACAAAAATAAAAGGGGACCCAGCACGCTCCCCTGGGGAACTCCAGAATTCACTGCAACTGCTCTAGACTGTTTATTGTTTATTTGAACAAACTGCTGACGGCAGCTGAGATAGGATGAAAACCATTTTGTCAAGTGATTATTTTGAAACGTTTTGTCAATTTTAAACAGGAGCTTTGAGTGCGACACTTTATCAAATGCCTTTGCGAAATCCAAATATACCACATCAGTTTGACCACGCAAATTGATTGTTTTTGAAAGATCATGAACAAATCCGATTAACTGAGTTGTTGTAGATAAGCCTCGGCGGAAGCCATGCTGCTTCGAAGATAATAGATTGTGCGTATCAAGATAGGACATCAAGTGTTTGTTAATAATGTGCTCGAGTATCTTTGAACATGTACTGATAAGCGAAATAGGACGGTAGTTGCGCTCGTCTCGAGAGGAGCCACTTTTGTGAACATGAATTCAAACCCAGCACAAGATCTTCTTTTTGTTACTTGAAGAATTGTGCTCTGGTCAATACAGAAGAAACAAGGTCATAGTGCCACAAATGGGGCAACGAAAATTGTGTTTCAACACCTGCCATAGATTTCTGAAAGTCAGCTGAGTGAGCAGCGGCCATCTTGAGCCTCATTTCAATTTCCACAAAGCCAGCAAGAAAAAAAAGGAGCTCTGTGGAAACTGTGCAAAAGCAGTGCAGACTACTTCGCACCGAACCATATCCGAACAGTGTGGTAGCTGAACAGACTGCTTGTCAACTCAACGGCACGAATTGGCACGCGATAAATGAGTTTCACCACTTGGGGCTTGAAGCTGTTTAAGCTGTCGATACGGACGGTCTTCAGTGCTGGCCGGAGTTAAAAGACACGTCTAGGTCTCCTCTTGGCTTTGACCACCAGTTGTGGCACATGTTGTTAAACTCTGAAGTCGAACTAATTAGCAACCTTGTTAAATAGAAATGTGTATATAGCATTTAGCAAAGATGCTAAACTACAAAGGCATACGAAGAATTTAGCAATGATGCCAAATTACAGAGGTGCAGAAAGCATTCAGCAAGAACATCAAGTTACTAAGATGTACAAATAATTATGCAGAAACATAAAGTTACAAGCTTAAACAAAACATTTTATGTTAAATTTCACAGACAAAGGCAAAATTTACCACAGATATTTAATTACACAGACCTCAAAACATTTAGCGATAATTCTAAAGTGCTAAGACGTACGGAGAATTTGGAAAACATGCTATATTACTAGTGCATAAAAAGTATTCAAGCATCAAAAAGCATAAAAAGCAGATAAATTACAAAGACGAAGAAAGCATCTAGCAATGACTGCAAATTACACTGACCTAACAAGCATTTAGCAAAAACGCTAAATAACAAAGGCGGTGTTACAATATATAGAATGTATTTTACATAGTTTCTCTCACAGATTGACATTTTTACCACAATTATAGATAATTTGCATGTTTGAGTGAACAAAATGTATACTTTGTAGGAGCCAAACAACAAAATGTATACTTTATAGGAGTCTTGGTACTTTCATTCTCACTTTAATTTCAGTGGTAGAGTTCTGATTGAAGCAGAGCTTATTAACTTCAAGTTTTGTTCTTGTATGTGACCATTCGTCACCACAAGGGGGGGTTGTTTCGTTTTACACAGAAGGAGTTGACTAGACTTGTTCACTATATGCACGCTTTCATCATAGCGGCTGTGAGAGTTTGTGCAAGTGGTGCTGGCTGTATTGTTATGTGTAATAGCCTCGTTAGGTTTGCAAAACAAGGGTTATCAGGCAACACTTGCCAGAGCCAGGATTAAACTCGTATGAAGCAGTTCATGAAGTGCAGAGTGACTGAACAGGCCCTGCTCCTTTTCTTTGAGAGACAGGTTAATTTTTTTTAGTGCTGTTCGACGAATGACTAGAGTATGGGATGACCAAACGGGCTCAACTTTTTCTGCCCTTTTTTTTTGGTCACATTTTTTTCGCTCGAACTCATTATGTATGTTTGACCTACCTGTGTAGCAGTTATCAGTGGGCAGCCAACTCTTCAGTATCCTACCCATTCCCGAGAACCAAAGGTTTTTGAAACACCACCACCACCTGTCTTTTTTCTTGTTTTTCGAAGAACAGTGTGTGAAGAATAGCCAGTTATAGACTTCACTGTTTTTCGTGCGTAGTCTCATCTATCCTTCCCAGATCGTTTGTTTTTTCTCGCTGAGCTCTTCAAAGTGCAACATGCAACTGGCCCACTCTGTCGCGTTAATGTTGACGGGCATGCAACTGTTCAGAAGTTATCAACACGAGCCCTGGTCGCAAAATGTGAGAATCGGTAACCTCGTTCCATTCTTGTAACACTCAGAATGTCGATCAAGTGCTGAGCTTCTGCTCTTGTTTTATGATGTTTTGATTCGGCACCTTGTTTAAATTTTTTAATGTCTGAGTTAAGCTTAGATTTATAAATGTAGTTAATACTATTGCTACAGCTCAGTTCACTGTGAAACTGTCTTGTGTCTTTATTGAGGAGATGGGCTGTAACACATGTTAGTTCTATTTTTGGCTGTAGGCTAAAGTGAGACAGAGCCAACTATAAAAAAAAAATGGTGCGGTGGTTTTATACGCAACCTATTGAGGGTAGGGCATATTTTGTACGTGGCCCCATCCCACCGTGTCATCTGCGTCTTCCTTCCTTGGCTCGCCGCACAGCGCACTCTCTCGACCTCCCGTTCTTCCTCCGCACTTCCTTCTTCTCTGCCCATTGCATCACGTGACCTCCCTTTTCCTCCTCGACGCGCCACGCATACGGCACCTCGCAGTTCCGGGTGCACCGCCGCAGCAGGTACGCGGCGTCGCTCTCGACTCGCGCTCGCTGCGCATCAGCTGGGAGCCACCACCGCGTGAACTGCACAATGGCGCCATCACATACTACAAGGTGAAGTACATCCGTGCCGATGCGGCCCCGGGAGCGGCGCCCTACGAGGCGCTGAAGGGCCCCGCCGAGCTGTCGCACACCGTCACGGGATTGGACAAGTGGACCCCCTACCGCATCTGGGTGCTCGCCGGCACGTCCGTCGGAGACGGCCCCGGCTCCTCACCAGTTCTCGTGCGCACCGACGAGGACGGTACGTCGTCTGGCGGGGACGCCCCTTTCCCTTCCTTCCTCCTTGCCTCACACCTTCCTCCTCCTTCTTCAGTGTCCTTTTGCACCGTACTCTTCTTATTTTCTAACTATAACTAATATTTTTGTGTTCTATCTTTTTATGTATGTTCTGTTCATCCTTGTCCTGATGGCTTCTCTCTGCCACTGCTCGTAAAGTTTCTCTAAAGATAGTTTCTCGAGGTACAATTTGGATTCACTCATTTTATGGTGGTTTATTGGTTATGATGCTCAGCTGCTGACCCAAAGGTCGTGGAATCTAATCCTGGCTGTGGTAGCTGCATTTCGATGTAAGTGAAACGTTAGAGGCCCTTGTGCTTAGACTTAGGTGTACGTTAAATAACCTCGTGTGGTCAAAATTACCAGAGCTATTCACTGTAGCATCTCCTACGATTATATTGCGGTTTTAAAATGGAAACGCCGACAGTTATCGTTGTCAATAAGTCTTATTACCGTCGTCAATACGGGCATCAGCAGTTTCTTTATCTGTGCAGTTAGTGCTCCATGTGGAGTAGATGAATCGATTGAGTGCTCAGCTGGCTCATTTTACACTGGTAAATTGGTGTAGCTAGAGCGTTACATACGAGTGCAATGATAGGGCATCTGCTTACTTGGGGCTCGCCAGAGTGAGCAACTATGGATATCAGTATATGATCCACACGTTTCACTAGTTGAGAAAAAACGATGGTGGCCTGCTTAGTCACTTGTGAGCACCTGATAGCTCATCTGACTTCTTATGTGTAATTCTTATTTTAGTGTAGGCACGAGTCTATTTCTTCTGTCATGGAGGACTGAAAGTTGTGAGAGACACTCTAGAATCGTGGCAGTGACCTTCGTTCAATCTTCAATCGAGGTATTGCCACTTGAATACAAGAGAAGGCTAAAATCTGTGAAGGGGCTTTGTGACTGGTTTGTGAAGAAAGCTTACCCTGACGAGCCATTTGCATTCCTAGCTGCTGTCATGACTCTTTTGCAGATAGCAAGTTAGCTGACTGTTAATGCTACGTGGGTTGAACTGTAGCTTGTTTGGTAAGCGTAGATTAAGTTTGAGCTCGGTTGGCTCAGTGAAGCACAGTTTATTATATTGTTCGCAACGGTGTATACTATCTTAACATTGTTAGTGAGAACTTTCATTATTGTTCATCCTGAATTCTCTGTGTGATTTTTTTCTAGTGCTGGGCTACTTTGTCGCAGCTAGCCCTAGCTCTGGAACTCATCTATTCATGACGACTTGCACGAGAAACTAGGAATCACTTTTGTTGATTGAGCGTATATGGGCAGCAAGTCTCAATTTCAGTATATGATTCCAGTACAGGGAGATAATGTCAAAGTTTTCCAGAATTCGGCCATCTTATGTACTGGACTTGCCCAGTTTAAAGCTGTAAAAATATTGTGAAAATATTGTGCAATGTTACGGAGCTATGTAGATATCAAGCTGTGGGACAGAACTGAAAGCTCGTTCTCTTTAATCTGTTGCCCTCGCCCTCTTTTCTTCTCGACCTAAACTTGGAATTTTCTTTGAGGACAAATCTGGGCTTCTCTGCATTAGTAACCGTTCTCACCTTCAATTAGCCAAGCCATTTCTTTTTCGTTCTTACTATTGGTGGCTTAATTTCCTTTTTTTTTCTCCTCATTTAGTACCTTTGACCCTCCTTCTTTATTTCTCTTCAACCCCAACTCTTTACCTGATTCCTTCTGACCTCTTTGTCACAGTTTTTCCACAATGCCCTATCTGACCCCAGTGCACCTCCACGCTGCCTTTTTCGCATTGATACAGCCTCTGTCAGACTTCACGCGGATGCACTATAGCCTTGTATTCTTACTAGCTTCTCTGCTCTCGAGCCACTTCTGCTAAATTGGCTGTAGGCAGTGCCACCTCTGTGCAGGAGTAGCTACTGTTGTTCAGCATCACTTTTCTGAATTAATTTCAAGCTGTCATTGTTGCGTTAAACAGAGTTGAGTGTAAAGAGTTTTTGAGGAAGGCTAGGTTCTGATTTTGGGGTGTATGAATCAGCTTTCTGGGTTTTTCGACCAACTGTTCTAAGTTCCTCAATTAGCTGTTTGTCACAATTGCTAAAGGTAATTACAATTACACGGTGGGACCATTTTTGGCATTAACAACGGCCCTTGTGGTCTAAAAAAAAATATTGAATATTAATACGTAATCTACAAACCCTTTAGAGCTTATTAATTTTGGAGAGCGCTTTTAAGAGGTCCCGAAATTTCATCTCCAGATAAGCATTGGTCAGTTTTATTTCAGACATCCGGCTGCGATGTTATTGAGAGCCATAAACAAAGCCTATCTGTCCAACTTAACAGCTTAATGGTGGCCTATCGTAAATTTTGCTTGAGAAAGGTCATTTATTGATTGATTGATTGATTGATGAAGGCATCTCTAATAATCATATGGTGGTTTTGGGACGTTAGACCCCACATATCAATCAATTATTGATTAAAATGGCATTTCAGGTACAAGCTTTTTTTTTTTTTTTTTGGATGATCCAATTGTGCGCTCCTCGTAAAGTCTGAGAGTGGCTGCACTTCCATTCCCTATCAGCTCGCCTTCTCTGCCTCATTTAGTCCCTATCCTCTGCATTTCCTCTCGTGAAGTCATTTCACTCATGTTTTTACGCGAAAGCCCATTAATTTTCTACCCTTTTTATTTTACTCATCTCTTCGTTTTACCTTTAGTGACAGTTTTTCTCTCTTTCCACGGCCCTTTCTTTGCACCTTTTCGTGTCTATTACAGAACATAAATTTCTCTTTGTTCTTTCCCACGTCTCTCCTATGTTATCTACTTTGCTTTTTCTTCACGAAATGCCTGTCTTTCTCTTTGAGATTGTTGTGGGTTCTTCGTTTTCCTTTTGCATTCATTAATTCACCTTTTTATCCACTTTCCCTTCTAACTGAAAATATTTCAATCGTCATTCTTTTTTTTTTTTAACGAATTGAAACAGCCTTTTTTTTTCTGGCCATGTTTTTCTGAAGCTCATTCTGCTGTCCTTTAGTTTTTACTTTCCTTGTTCGGTATATGCAGTGGTGAGCTTTGTGTGAAATCGGAGACCCTCGCCTCTCAAATCACCTTGAACCTGTGTTCCGCAGGTGGGAATGGGAGCTGACTTGGCAGAAGCGATTCTTGCCCTGGAGAGTTATCAAAAGTTATCAAGTGACCCCAACTGCAATTCTGTAGAGCTTAACCTTGCTGAGACTTTTTTTTTCTTCTTCTTCACTTTTGAAATCTTCAACTTAGCCTTGAAGTAACAATTCAGGGCCTTAGTTTTTTCTTCTTCTTCACTTTTGAAATCTTCAACTTAGCCTTGAAGTAACAATTCAGGGCCTTAGTTGTTAAATGTTAATGTTTTTTTTTTTGAACGCTTGTATTTGTATGGGTATTTCTTATTGGGTCTTTGTTTATAGGCTATTATGCTTATGTGTCTATTAATAATAGACCACCAAGCCAAAGCTAGCATCTGTGATCACTTGAAATTCTTTAAGACGTCGATGACGCTGTATAGATATCATAGGAATGTAACTCACTTTTAGTCTTATTGTCTGGTGTAAATGAATGCCAGTGATCGACGTCAAGTCATTTGGTTGCCAAACCTACAATTATTGATTTTCAAGGGTAACCTTAATTGCCTTGATCAGTACAAGTGACTTAGCATTATGACACTATGTGGGTCAAATATCAATCGTTCTCATGAACAGCCTGATTTGTAGCAAGGAAAGCATGTTGCAGGTACTGTTGCAGCAGAACTTTGCTTTTTCAACAGATCTTCTGTTACAATGTATTATTTGTAGTATTGGTTCAGCATAAAAAAAGGGTGTTTGAGCAGCCCCTTTCAAAATGTGTCAGTTGTAAGTAAGCAGAGTGTATAAACATAGGAATCAAATCTCAATGACCCAGAAGGCTAGAAATTTATTTCATATACGTTTGAGGCTGTGCTCCACCGATTTCGCACGGGGTTGCACCACTATGCATTCGATGATCTTTCCTTCCTTCCTTTGTTGCACCTGTCTTTGGCTAAATCTTGTCTTGTCTCTTGCAACGATATACCTTGGTCAAAGCGTATCGCGCAGGTGCAGAACAAATGTAATTGTCGACTCGACTGCATATGGCATGAGAGTATGATGCAGTAGACTTATAACTCGTGACATATTCTGCCAGGAGAGATTGTCTAATAAGTCTGTACAGTTTTGGGAACCTTGATACTTGAGCTTGTCACTAGCTGTCTGTGGCATGTCTAAATGTGCCCAATGCCTAGTGAGACAAGGGCGTCTGCTTGCATTGCTCGTGCTCCATTTGCTGCAGTGGTGATACTCAGTCGTATCTTCATTTCGGCAAATAAAAGAGAGTTTGCTCTTTAAGTTCTACTCTGAGCGAGTTCTACACCATGCGCGAAACCCTTTGGCTCGCTTGCTAGCTGTGTTCCCCTCCTTCCTTTGCATCGCTGCACGCCTTTGTCGTCTGCACCGCAGTAGCACGTCAACGTTGACTGTCCTCCTTCTCTCGAAGCATGCCCACAATCTTTCGGTAGCCGTAGTGCCGGTGGTCACCGTCCTCTCACACCACTCACGCCATGCACAGCTAGCAAAACACACCAGAAACCACCCATCCTTTTTTCTTTTTCCTCCTTTTTCACCAACCCACTCCTTCCCCCAAAGAAGGGGCTCACGGCGACGACACGGCCACATTTTTTTGGCCAAGCCATCATCTTCTTCTTCTTCCTCACCGACAGCTTCTCTTCTTCTTCAACAACAGCGATTCTTCAACTGACACGCTTCTTTTGTCAGAAACTTTTCTTTTTTTCCTACGATCTCTTGAAGCCTGTCTCACGTGTGCCACGGGTCTTGGGCATAGCGGGTGTTTTGAAGCAGACGCACCACAGACATTACTGCCACATCACTTGCAAGCCTTTTTTTTCCTTTTTGTCTTTGACTTCTACTTCTTGGCTCTGTCTGTGGCTTTGTGTACTGTGCCTAACTCTCTTGCCATTTTCTTTTTCTTTTCATTTTCAAGCAGCCTGTTCTTGCTTTTTGGTGCCTCTTGTACTTGCTGCTCCGGCTGCCTCATTGTGTGTGTGGGTCGCGAATGTCAAGAAACATTTTTGAACACGACAGTTGTGTGTCACCTAGGGTGAACAGCTGCGGCGTCTGCGCTCACCTCAACTTTTTTCCTCCCTTTTTTTTTTTTTTTGTCTCGCCGTCTCTTCCGCTTTTAAACACATTCCATTCATGGCCAGGTATTCTCTCGATAACAGCAACAAGATTATCCAGCATTTTTACACTGTATGTTCTGTACTTTTCTTTCAATTTGCTTTCTGAAGAGAGAGTTTTTGCCTGAACATGTTCTTGTTTATAAGCATTGCTTGCATCTCACAAACTGCCTTATAGGCTTTCAGCGAAGTGGCCTTTATCTAGTGTATACAGAAGCTGCTGGCAGGATTCTTTGGCAAACTGATAAAGCAGCAAAAGTATGAAATGAGGACAAAGAATTCAAGCCTGTATTCAAGACTGAATTCAAGACTGATACGTCGCTCTCATCCAGGAGGCAGCTGCCTGCATTAGCATAAAAATGTCATGTTTCCAACTCAAGTTGTCTTTTCATCGTTATTTTCTGCTGGTTAATACCATTATTAATGGATTACATTTGAACCCCCTTTTTAAGAGGCATGCTCTGGGCAGCAATTCTTGTCTCTTATATGAGATGTCTCCTAATAGCAGGGTACCTCGTATGCATTTTTGAATCAACCAGTATGTTACTATGGGCACACGGGCATCTCCGATACCCATTTGTCTCTTATATCGGTGTCTCTTATTAAGGGGTTCGAATAGATAGTTCACTGCACTGCTGGCTTGGGTTCAGTTCGTAGGGGATAGATCATAGTTATTTTCGTGCAGTTACGTGTCAAAGCAGCTTGGTGATGCTAAAGCTATGTAGAATCATGAAAGAAAGCTCCAGCAATGAAATGTTTCCTCTCACATGAAAGCAGCTTTATGATATAAATTAATCTCATGTGAGTTTTTTTGGCTTGTCATGAAGCTCTGATGCCATAAAAATATCTCCTCCCCCCCCCCCCCCCCGCATTTACTAGCTGTCTCATTGTTTTTTTATGTGTGTGTTTTGTTTTATATTCTGTTGATACGTTCAGGCCAAAGCTCTCTCGTCTGTCATTAATGTCTCAGTAAACATAAAAGGCAGAGAAAACTCACCATAAAGTCAACTTTGTAAAGAATTTTGGCTCTCTTTCTTATTTCTTGATTTCACCGGCCAATCCTACCGTCAGTCGTCTTTATGAAATGTCTACAATTAACTGCTGCAATGTTACTTGTTGCCGGGCAACATACATATACACGTTAGCCCCAAGTTCACACCTGACATACAAGAAAGTCTTCAAGCACTGCTTCTTGTCTGCTGACTTCTGTTTGGTGGATGTACATGATCACTAGTGTGTCTCTGCTTCATTACAACTCTTCCGGCGTGTCGTGGCAGACCTGAATTAGAAACTGGATGTGACACTGTTTCCAGTTGCTGTAAAAAGTTGCAGCAATTGAATTTCAGTGCGGGTATATGTTGTCTGTGGCCAATGCAGGGTGAAGTGTCAGATCAGAAATGGAGTACTCTTATAATGGTAAGCAGGTTATTCATTATTCATTCATAATAATAAATAATTGCAGTAACTATCAGCAGTGGTAAGCCATAGCAGGGAGGGGAAGAACTGAATGTAACATCCGGTTACATTGTGCATTAAGGTAGCTTCAATACACATCTCCAAAAGCGTGATTTCACATATAACTTGATGCAGGGGTTCTTGAAGTACTCTTTAGCGAACAACGTCACTATCTCAAATTAGAATCTGTTAGCACTGCCAAATAATTTCGCGTAATCTCAAGGGAAGTCGCTTCCAAACAGAGCAAACATGTTTTCGGACTTGTTGGCAGCTTCACAGTAATTTAAAAACTTGTAGAAATGCTTAGCACTAGAGTGACGAGGGATATGTCTCACAGAAGTCAGCTCTTTAAAGCTCGTTTTTGTCAGAGGTTGTCATAGTTTGACTTGTATACGTCGGGGCAACAACTGTGCCAGTACAGTTGTAAGCACAAATGTCATAATTAAAAGGAGTCCACCTGTTGGGCTTCAGTCAGAGGCTTTCCTTGCCGGGATCTCCGTAGTAACACAGGGGTTATGGTGCTTCGTTTCTGTCCTGAAATGCGTTGGTTCAATCCGAGTCGCAATTCAATGGGCACTAAATGCCAGATGCCCATGTGCTGTGCGATGTCAGTGCATGTTATAAAACGCCAGGTGGTCTGGCTTATCAGGAGCCTCCCACTATGGTGGCTGTCCTAGTCGGAGTCACTCCAGAACGTTAGACCCATTAAATCAATCGCCCAACTTTTCCCTGCTAATCTAATGTCGATTGCAGGTGGTGTGCTCTGCTTTCACAACTATTACTAGTGCAGCTGTAGTAATCACTTACATTTACTGTTAATGCCTTGGGGAACCAAATTGTGCAAATCCCTTTTAAATCCAACACTGACCTTCACAGTGATTGACATGCTGTATTTTTCAGCATCAGACTGGTACGCTAGGTTTGCCCCGTCACACGCGGGGAGAGTACATGCACGTCCACTCTTCAGAAAATGGTCTTCCTTTTCTCTCTCTCTTTCTATGCCTTACCGTTCTTTTTCATCGTTCTTTGTCTCTCATGTGTATATTGTACTCGGCAGGCATGTGATAACAGCTGTTTTTGTACATAGCCTCTAAGTGCTCTTCGTTGTCTGCTGTGCAGCTGGCCTTTTTTCTTTGGTGGTTGCATTGGTGAGATGATGTGCTCTTCTATTTCCTGGCCACTGACTGTACACTGAACTTTGCATATTATCTACTTTCCTTCTGTGAAACACATCCTGTGTTGCATTTGTTTTCCTCTGTCTTGTTGCTCTGTACTCTTACCTGCATTTTCATAGTGCCGTCTTTCTTGCCAACGTCATTCCTTTGCAGATTCCGACCTCTGAATTTTTCTCCTACTCCCATTTCATTTATGACAACAAAAAAAGAACACTTGTTCTTTTTTATGTACTTCATCTCACATTTTTCTACTCTCTTTGTGCAGTGATCATCAGTGTGTGTGTTCAATCATCAATTATTCCAGTGAACATTTCATGTCTTTCTCAGAACGTTACAGTTCATCTTATTGTTAAAGTCATTGTTGGCATAGTGTGCTTGCAGACCTGTGTAGTTTGAGTGGGAGAATTTTTTAACAGTAAGCTTTCTTACTCAAATCACAAGTTGGGATATTTAAATTTAACCTAATTAGAAGTTAGTGCATTGCCACTTGTACATAAGTAGCGTAATAACATTAAAGAGTTCCTCCCACACGCATGCATGCACATCAGTGTGTGCATCATTTCACATTACAGTGAAATCTTTCAAATAACGAGTGATGTGATACTTATGGTAAGCCTTTTTCTGTTTAATTTGTCAAACGCGAGTTGATGTTGGACAGAAGCAGTCTTTGGTATGCTTTCATATTTACCAGGAGGCTTTGTTTTATAACATCTGTACCATACAATTTTTGTCTTTTGTGGAAATTCATGAAGCCGTGACCTACAAACTTGAGCATTATGTTATCTGATTCTTTAAACCCTGCTCAAGACAACAAAGTGCTGTTAAACCTAGATGTAACAAAGTTAAATATAAAACCGCTTTTATAAGGTTGTGTCTAATAAACAAAATGAGCCCTTAAACAACTCCTCTTTCTTCATTCATTATAAGACAGTATTTCAGTTTTGATAACTTTATGTTTATAGAGCACTGCGTATCTTTAAGCTCAGTATAACAAATTGTGTTTATCCACAATTTTAATGTAGGGAAATTTCGCTGCAGTCACAGAGAAATACCTAGGCAATAAGTTGCAGCTTCTGCTGGTGCCAGTGGTGGTATGATTAACTTGCATGTCGTTCTTGCGAGCACATTTTTCAAATCATGGACTACGCAGTAGAGAGCAGCAACTGCCATAACTCAGCGTTGATGCCAGCTATGATAGATAATGTTGACTACTTGTCATAACCTTAAGTGAACCATAGTTGCAGCCCAACTGTTGCTCCTTCTTCGTGTACTACTTGTGCTTCTAGTTATTGCAAATCAAACTTAATTTCCAAAAGCCTCCTAATTTATTTCTGCTATCATTCGTAAAGTGAATCACCATGGCTGTGAGTATTAATCTTTTACTGCAGAAATGGCTTCTCATTTTTGTAAGTCAATATAGGTTGCCTTCTTCTTGGTGCATTTTAACGCTCAACCCTTACAAGGCAGAATGTCTGCTAGGCAACTTGCTGTCTTTCTGTGCTGTGTGATCGAGCCATTATCTCTTCAGCGATGCCGCATTCTAACCCCTCATGTGCGCCCATGTTAGTCACATAAGAGGGCATGGAGTCTGCCCCATACATTGACTTAATAAAGGGGGCGGGGGCACTGCAATGAACCTTCTCTCTCCCTACCCCAAAGGGGAATCCTGCACATGCCTGTGCATATATATAAACGATTAATAACATAGATAGTATTTGGTGCATGTCACAGAGTAGCTGGAAGGGTGAAACTGTCATCATTTCAACAGGTCATAGCGGGTTCAGTTACATTCAAGTCACAAGGACATGGTGAAAGGATGTGTCGTATGTCTGCAAAACTGAAAAACCGAGGCGAACAGACAGGGTCGTTCAGACAGAAGCATTGAGCATGTTGTAATCGGCCACCTAGCTGTACTGCAGGAACCAAACGCACCATGTTTGTTGCTTTCAGGAAGGTTAACTTTTGCAAATCATATGAGTAGAAAGAGGCAAGTTGTGGACGCACCGGTCTTCCCGTTTTCTTGAGTTTCACGTAATTCGCACTGCGTCCATAACCCACCCAAATTGTTGTTCTGATAGGCTTTAGGAATTGAGGGCAGGGTGATGATAACATGTCACTCAAGACATGCAGCGGACAATGCATTCTACGTCCCTCCAAAAAGAAAAAGCTTTTGTCTACAAGTAAGGACTTGTTTGATAGCTTTGCTTTGCCGTCCTGCGCCCTGGATGCCTATGCAGTTCCAGGAGAGCCGCGGACGGTCAAAGTGACGGCGCTGAACAGCACGGCACTGGCCGTCTCATGGAAGCCACCGTCCAACCGGGACCGAAACGGGCTTATCCGCGGCTACCAGATTCATGTGCAGGTAGGTAGTCACAGCCGCAATTTATTCTTGAAAATTTCTGTCACCAGCTTTGCCACAATATTTGATAATTAAAGCGGGCATGATATTGCCATGTGTGCCCTTATTTTTTTGTTTTAATGTGATCAAGTTTCACTCACAAATACTGTTAGCATCCCTCAGAATGGGCCATTCTGCAATATTTGGGAAGCTTCACGATTGTTTCAGATCATTCTGATTAGATTACGGATGTTAATAGTCAGGTTTATTCGGGAGCTTACACAAGCACCAATGATAACGCTGGACAGTTCAATCAGTGATGTATGAAAGACTTAATCAGATCACTCAACAGTTGTTGAACGCTATCACCTTTATCAGGGTGCAGCTTAAGTTGCTTGTACTTTGAATTGCAATTTTTCGGGCATAAGCTTACCCAACAAAGAATTTTCATCTGTACCAGTCTGTGTTCTAAGTACTTCTCCATCACAACCACATGCCAATATGCTGACCAGGGCTCAAAATACTTCTTTCACCATGCAAAAAACTGCCACATGTGCGCAGGAGATGAACCGTCACGGGGACCTCATCAACGAGCCTCTGCGATACGACGTTGCCGACGAGACTGCCGAAGAGTACAACGTGACGGGGCTACAGCCAGACACAGAGTACTCCGTCCAAGTGGCTGCCGTGACTCGCAAGGGCGATGGTTCGCGCAGCCGTCCCAAAATGGCCCGAACTCACGGTGGAGGTGAGAAGGAGCTGGTGCTACACTTCCGTGCAACAACAATTTTGAAAATGCGAATAGATCTTAAAGGTAAAGCTCATGTTGCTACAGTAAAGGCCTGTTAATTCAAAATCGCAGTTGATTCAAACTGACGCTCTTGTTCTGGCACAGCCCTGTGTGTTACAGACTGGGAGAACTCTCGATATTGCGACTGTGTTCGTATCCGCAACGGTTAATTGAAACAGGAAGTCCCTAACAAGTCGACTCAGAGTGGTTAGAATACATAGCTAAACCAAACCAAATTTAGTAGAGATGCGAAATTGCAAAACGGAAAAGAAGGCAACATGCACTAGGCAGAGCTGGCGTGCTCGCACATTCCAGCTGTTTTCATGATGCATTGCCTTCTCTCTCTTGCATGTGCCCAAAATAGCTGCATTGTGGTGCGATATCTGTTCATTCTAGCACCCGCCTGCTCATTGAAACTCTGCTTAATTCAAACAATTTTATGGTGCTCTTCAAGTTCAAACTAATGAGCTTTTCCTGTATCAGAGCCTATCTAAGCATGGCCGGTGTTCAAGCGAAGATGGTGGCCTGAAGTTCTGAGAAATCTGTCCCTGGAGTCAAAGCTTTGACAGAAGCTAAGGTTTCCCTTGCTAAGGTTTCGAAAAAGTCTTTTGGAATTTGGTGTCTGCAGCATAATTTTTTCAATGATGTCTCATCTGCTAGGTGTTACGTGACAGCCATTGTGGTAGTCCACCTTCTTCCATTTGCCTCAGAGACTTGCAGTTTCATCATCATCATCATCATCATCATCAGCCTGTCTACGTCCACTGCAGGACAAAGGCCTCTCCCATGTTCCGCCAGTTAACCCGGTCCTGTGCTTGCTGTTGCCAATTTATACCCGCAAACTTCTTAATCTCATCTGCCCACCTAACCTTCTGTCTCCCCCTACCCCGCTTCCCTTCTCTGGGAATCCAGTTGGTGACCCCTAATGACCAGCGGTTATCCTGTCTACGTGCTACATGCCCGGCCCATGTCCATTTCCTCTTCTTTATTGCAGCTATGATATCCTTAACTCCCGTTTGTCCCCTAATCCACTCTGCTCTCTTCTTGTCTCTTAAGGTTACACCTACCATTTTTCTTTCCATTGCTCGCTGCGTCGTCCTCAATTTAAGTTGAACCCTCTTTGTGAGTCTCCAGGTTTCTGCTCCGTAGCTAAGTACCGGCAAGATACAGCTGTTATATACCTTCCTCTTGAGGGACAGTGGCAATCTACTTGTCATAATTTGAGAGTGCCTGCCGAATGTGCTCCACCCCATTCTTATTCTTCTAGTTACTTCAAGCTCGTGGTTAGGCTCTGCGGTTATTACCTGCCCTAAGTAGACATAGTCTTTTACAACTTCAAGTGCACTATTACCTATCGCAAAGCGCTGCTCCTTTCCGAGGTTGTTGTACATTACTTTCGTTTTCTGCAGATTAATTTTAAGACCCACCTTTCTGCTCTCCTTGTCTAACTCCGTAATCATGAGTTGCAATTCGTCCCCTGAGTTACTCAGCAATGCAATGTCATCGGCGAAGCGCAGGTTACTGAGGTACTCTCCATTAACTCTTATCCCTAACTGTTCCCATTCTAGGCTTCTGAAAACGTCCTGTAAGCACGCAGTGAATAGCATTGGGGAGATTGTGTCCCCCTGCCTTACACCCTTCTTTATTGGTATTCTGTTGCTTTTTTTATGAAGCACTATGGTAGCAGTTGATCCCCTGTAGATTTCTTCCAGAATGTTTATATATATTTCATCTACGCCCTGATTCCGCAGTGTCTGCATGACGGCTGATATTTCTACTGAATCAAACGCCTTCTCGTAATCTATGAAGGCTATGTATAGTGGTTGGTTATACTCTGAGCATTTCTCTATTACCTGATTGATAGTATGAATGTGGTCAATTGTTGAGTAGCCTGTTCTAAATCCTGCTTGTTCCTTTGGTTGATTGAATTCTAATGTTTTCTTTACTCTGCTAGCAATTACCTTTGTAAATAGCTTGTATACTACAGGGAGCAAGCTGATCGGCCTGTAATTCTTCAAGTCCTTGTCATCTCCTTTCTTATGTATTGAGATGATGTTAGCGTTCTTCCAAGACTCTGGTACTTTTCCCGTCAGGAGACACCTCGTAAATAGAGTGGCTAGTTTTTCTAACACAATCTGTCCTCCATCTTTCAGCAGATCTGATGTTACTTGATCCTCACCAGCAGCTTTGCCTCTGTGCATGCTCTCCAAAGCTTTTCTGACTTCTTCTATCATTACCGGTGGGGTGTCGTCTGGGTTACTGCTAGTTCTTATAGTATTAAGGTCGTGGTTGTCTCGGCTACTGTACAGATCTCTGTAAAACTCCTCCGCTATTTTAACTATCCTATCCATATTGGTAGTTAATTTGCCTTCTTTGTCCCTTAGTGCATACATCCGCCTTTTGCCTATCCCAAGTTTCCTCTTCACTGCTTTGACGCTTCCTCCGTTTTTCAGAGCGTGCTCAATTCTCTCCATGTTATACCTTCTTACATCGCATACTTTACGTCTATTAATCAGCTTCGAAAGCTCTGCCAGTTCTATTTTGTCTGTTGTACTTGACACTTTCATGATTTGACGCTTCTTAATTAGGTTCTTCGTTTCCTGGGAAAGCTTGCCCGTGTCCTGTCTAGCTACCCTGCCTCCAACTTCTACTGCACACTCCGTGATGATACTCGTCAGATTATCATTCATTGTATCTACGCTAAGGTTGGTTTCCTCGCTAAGAGCAGAGTACCTGTTCTGCAGTGACACTCTGAATTCCTGTACTTTCCCTCTCAGTGCTAGCTCACTGATTTGCTTCTTGCGTATCAGTTTCTGTCGTTCCTTCTTCAAGTCTAGGCGGATTCGAGCCCGTACCATTCTATGGTCACTGCATCTTACCTTGCCAACCACTTCCACATCCTGCACGACTCCTGGGTGTGCAGTCATTATAAAGTCTATTTCGTTCCTATTTACGCCATTAGGGCTCCTCCATGTCCACTTGCGGTTTTCTCGTTTTCGGTAGAAGGTATTCAAAATACGCAGATTATTGCGTTCTGCGAATTCTACTAGTAGCTCTCCTCTGGCGTTTCTAGTGCCGATGCCATAATCTCCTACTGCCTGGTCTCCAGCCTGCTTCTTCCCTACCTTTGCATTAAAGTCGCCCATTACTAAAGTATACTGTGTTTTCACCTTACTCATTGCCGATTCCACGTCTTCATAGAAGCTTTCAACTGAAGCGTCATCATGGCTGGATGTAGGCGCGTAAGCCTGTACTACCTTCATTTTGTATCTTTTATTCAGTTTAATTACAATGCCTACCACCCTTTCATTAATGCTATAGTAATCCTCTATGTTGCCAGCTATGTTTCTGTGAATTAGGAACCCTACTCCCAGTTCTCTTCTGTCTGCCAAGCCCCGATAGCAAATGACGTGCCCATTCTGTAGCACAGTATAGGCCTCATCTGTCCTCCTAACCTCACTCAGCCCTATTATATCCCATTTAATGCCTTCTAGCTCCTCGAATAATACAGCTAGACTTCCCTCACTAGATAACGTTCTAACGTTAAACGTTGCTAAGTTCAAGTTCCAATGGTGGCCTGTCCGTATCCAGAGATTCCTTGCACCCTCTGCTGCTTTGCAGATCTGACCGCCGCCGTGGTCAGTTGCTCCGCAGCTGGTGGGGACTGAGGGCCGTGAGTTAATTGACGAATGCCTACGGGAGGGAGTTTGTCTTTCTTTAAACAAGATTGTTTATTATAGAGTACCTATAAGTTACGTCAGCTAGACCACTAACATACCGGGCTAACACTTTAAGTAATTGTCTTAAAGACTCTCGAACATAATGAATTAGGACAATGTTCTCCTATTGACTCTCTGCATAACGAAATGGAACAGCATTTCTCAAATTTTTTGTCAGTAGTAATCATGTGTTTTAGCATGCGTCAATCTACAATCCTCGCTGCAGTGCCCACTCGCCCAGAGCTAACAGCCCGAATCCACACTGAGGACCAGCCCCTTCGTGTGGAGCTCCACTGGTCTCGGCCAAACCACACCTACGGGGAACTGCTCCAGTACAGGCTGCGCTATGGTCGCATGGATGGTGGCGCTCTGGAAGAACGCGAGATTGAGCCCATGGACCAGCACATCACTGTGGATAACCTCGGTACGAGACACTTGTCAAAGAATATTTGGTGCTAGCAACGTAAGCAACATGGCTGTTAAGTGCAGCCAGAAAAAAAATGCTCTGCGCACTTGTTAACTTTTTTTTTAATTTGAGACATTGTCGCACGACACTTTGTGACTGTACAGCATCTGAAACACAGATCACTTCATCATTCCAGCACGAGGGGCGAGGTACGAGTTTCGCCTTTCTGGCAGGAACTTGCTTGGATGGGGTCAAGAAGCCATCACGTTTGTCAGCACACCAGAAGGAGGTACGGAGGTTCCTGCACCAACTGTGTTTTTAATATTTCTCTTTGGCGGTCTTAGAAAATGAAACCTGACTTACACTTTGTCAGTAACATAATCAAGTAGACAGAGGAACGGCCGCTGCTGTTGTATCTCAACTGACAGAACATCGGATGCACGATTTGAAGGTTGTGAGTTTGGTTCACATCAGCCGAAAGTTGCTTTAATGCTACACCATTAGAGCTCGTTTCTCGAGAATCTTAGCGTCAGCATCGCTCGTTGCAAGCAAAAAATGAGTGTTGTGCATGAGGGAAAATTCGCAAATAAATAAATTATAAAAATCTTCGCTTCAAGTGAGGATCCAACCCAGGCCTTTTGCTTGACAAGCAGCTATTCTGCCACAGAGCCATGTCGTTGCTTGAAACTTCTTTGGACAAAACACTATATAATTGTCACGTAGAAAGAGGAGTCTCCGCAGAAGCCCAAAGTCAAGCGAGATGTCAAAGCACTCAAACATATTTAATTATCAGCAGCAGCAGCAGCAACAAAGAGCATCAACAAAGTGAGCAGCTGTGTAGGTTTGCGTGGACCCTTCGCCAATTACCAAAAGGATGAATTATGGCATGTTGGTTACTTCACAAGTGTACTTCGGGCATGCATTCCAGGATAGTTAGAGATGGCCAGTATTATGCGCACAGACGTTTCTTTTTTGCGAAGTCTGGCTAGCAGTGGAGAAGGCGATGCACGCCGGGCCCGATTACTCTATCGCATTCTACTCTTCAATGCTAAGCTCAAGCGTTCTCCAAGTTTTTTTCTTCCAGTTTAATTCATTTCTTGCTTACATTATAACTACCACTCTTCAATTAAAAAGCTACAGACAATGCCCCCTAAGCTTTGCCTGTTTCATCAAGCCGTGTCTAGCAATAAAAAAACAGGCACTTGAATCGGTTCTCCATATTGCATTTTTCAAGTGAATGTACGAGCTTTCAGGTGAAGCTAAACAAAACCTGGTGCTGAAAATTAATCAGGGACCTTTCACTAAAGTGCACATGCGCCTTAGAGCATAGTGCATTTGTTCCTTCAGCATTTGAAATCACTTTTCGAGTCACATGATCATAACAAACCTAGCGCAACAGTTGCAACATGCTGACTGCATTACGACATTGTTAGTGTTGTCAATGAAGGCATGATGATAGCAGTACGCCGACAAGGACATTGGTTACAGGAGTGGTTTCGTGAGTACGTATATGCTGTCACAAATGCTATCCTATAACGTACATTAATAACATTTAAGATCAGTGGCATTCTGCTTTATTTCTTTAGCATTCATCTTCTCGGGTCATAGTGCCAGCACTTTTTGGTTTGCTCTTTGGTGACCACCACCCTTTCACAAACCACAGACTCCTGGAAGGGGTTTTATTAGCGCATGGCACGGTGACGTAACTGCATAGTTTATGTGGGTGCACTGCCTATTTTCTTGCAGAGCCCACGTCGCCCCCGCAAAATGTGACCTTCCGACTGCAAAGCCCCACCACCGTGGTGTTCACCTGGGAGCCTCCCATCCCCGTGCATCGCAATGGTCACATTACCCACTACAGCGTCCAGTTCCGGCGACGGTCGTCAGACTTCAGCGCCGACGACCGCAACACCTCCCACACTCGGGTTGTGTTCAGGTGAGGCCACAAGTTGTGAATCATTTAATCTGGTAGCTCTAATTGCTTTCGTGACTTCAGTATTGCTGAATGTGCTGAAGTGTGAAACGCGCACCATTAGCATAAAAAGTTACAAACACAGCGGCTTTCTATTGAATGAAATTTTTTGATCAGATAACATAAAAGGTTGATACAAATACCATCAGATTGACATTATATTTGAGACAGACGAAAATCTCAGGCATTCTGTATAAAATAGGTATAGTCATAGTAGTTGCATAAGTTCACAGTCAAATATTTAGGTCCTTCCGTGTCATGCTGTCGTTCCTAATTGTGACCTAAAATGCCAAAGCATTGTTGATTTGGAATCCTCTGACAAATATGTTTTAAAGAAGGTGCAAGTGAAAAAATACAAGTTTTTTTCCGAAATTACGTATTTTTCATTTTTGTTTGCTTTCACGGGTTTAGTTTCTCTATTTTCACAACAAAAAAACTGAAGATTGTAATTATACTCAAGGTAGGTTAAAGTCGCTTTAAAGTGCACTAGGCTACTAAAACCTGTAAAGAGCTCATTGTCTAGAGTCCGCTGGAAATTGTCATCTGGCTGGTTGCCATTGCATTTCGCATGAGGAGTTCACTAAGGCTGCATGCTCAAAAGAACAGATGATGGGAGAATCACTTTAAGAAACATATCTTTGCCGCATAGAAGAGCTTTGACTTATACCTTGAAACTGCATTTTTCTCGGGATCCGTTTTTCGGGCAACATCACGAGTTTAGACATCATGTTTTTTGGTACTTCTGATAGCCAGATCAGGATGAAATTTTGCCCACATATTGCTTAATGTGTGAAAGGTGCAAGTGTATCTTTTAAAACTTGATGCCGCTTGTATAATTATTACGAACATAAGCAAGCAATTAGAATGAACTAGGATTCTAAGAACTCTCACATTAAAATTTTATAGTCGATTAAAATGTCCTATGTGCAATTTTTGATAGTTAAATGCATTCTACAGTTAATGTTCCACTAATGGCTCACAACTGTAAAAGTTTGGTTGCATAAAAAGTATGTGCAAAACGAACTATACTTTCACACATTGTGATGGCACGAAACAAAAACTGTGCAACTTACTATAAAACTAAATACACATTTTGAAATCAGCCAAAAAAACATATTTACAGCAGAAGATTTCATTGCACAAAGCTGTAGATTAATGCAACTTTTTTTGGGGGGGGGGGGGGAATTATACCTCCCCTCAATTGCCACACACAAAGGGATCTCCCCCGTCTTCATACACGGGAAGTTCAAACTGCAGGATCATTTTAGTCAGTTGCAGCCTATAATTGAATACAAGCAGTGCTCCCAGAACTGCGGTGTGCATGCCATTTATCTGTGCAAGACGTGCTTAGGTGGTTTGTGTTCCAATCATAAGTACTTTCTCTCTGTGAATGCAGGGATTGTGCATCCTAAGAAGTAAAAATACATTGTCTTCACTTAAAATATTACGTTTGGCTGAGCAGTGATATCAGAATGTTTGCTGAAATCAACCAGGAAGTTTACGTTTTTGACCCAAAGCCAGCGACACTGCGTGTTTCTGCATGAAAAAGTTCACCTGCATACTCCAACGATGCTTCACATCACGGAAGTGAGCAGATCGGATTGAGTAAGGCATCTATGCGAATTCTCCGTTGATTGGTAGTGATCGCAGTAGAAGCAGCTTAGCTCTAATCTTAGGTTGTGACTATAATTGTAGTATGTTCAAACGATAGTGTACAGTAGTACTTCACAAACTTACTGATCACAGCTCCCTCGATGAGAAGACAGACTACATCATGCGAGTACGTGCCTGCACGGCCAAGGGCTGCGGTCCCTGGAGTGAAAACCTGACGGCCAGCACTCCGGGAGACATTCCGTCGGCTCCCACCAACGTGCAAGCCGTGGCAACTTCAGACCAGTCCGTTGAAGTCTGGTGGGACGAGATGCCCTACTTCAGGGACATCCTTGGTTATCAGGTGCGACTTCAGGCTTTTGCGCAATTTTCTAGTGTTCTTTGCATCCCTTTGTGTTGTCATAACCTTTCCGTTCTAGTAGCACTCGCTGTTGGGCTAGCTGGTGCACGTTCAGTACGGATAGTAAACTTGGTGCCAAAAACAGGACAATGCTCAAACACAAAGGAACACATTGACAGAAAGGACACCCATCTTGTCTATGTGTTCCTTTGTGTTCCCACATTGTTGCATTTCTGGACTCAAGTTTACCATTCATACTTTCTATTCTAGTTAGCATATTGTGGCAGAAGTTTGGCAATGAATTAGTGTAGGCAGTAAACCTCATTATTCTCTCTCTCTCTCTTTTTTCCCCCGGCACATTTTTGTACTTTTTTAACTCACCATCTTCAATATGTCCCAAACGTACCCTTCCTTCTCAATCAGTTCACATAATTCAAGCTTTTTTAGATTATTCGAGCTGATGCTGTGGCCCCACTAAGTTTCAAGCGTTGGGCAAAGTTTTTGTTTGCCTGGTGTTTTACCGGGATCATGTCAAAATATTTAACAGAACTTGCAATAAAAGCGCAGACATGCAGCAGGTGAAAGAATGCCAGCAGACGATGGCATCGCGAAAGTGCATCCACAGTTCAGTGTGTCATTTCACACGCTAGACGGCGTTTGTTTACCCGATAACTTTTCATTCTCAGAGCTCTCCAAACCGAAACTGAGACTGATCAGTTGTAAACAGACTGTAATTAATTATTTTTCATGCTCTGTAGCAAGTGATGTTGTGTGTTATGACTAATAGCTCCCCCGAGTGACATTGCAGGGACAAAATGCAAAACCAAAATTTTTGGTCAGTATTCCAGATACGTCCTGAATACCGTATTAACTCTCGTAATGAACGCATTTGCGTAATAAATGCCTCCTTAACTTTAGTCATTGAAATTTGAATTTTTCTTTATTCCGCGTAACGAATGCACATCCTATATATAATATAATATGCAGTCCCGCAAAACGACACCTGGTGCCTCCTTGCCCGGTGAATTTCTTCTATTTTTTATTATTATGCCGACCCCCCTCAGCCACCCCAGCTTGCTCCCTCTCCCCTTCACCCGCTGCCGCGCGCCATATTGTTTTTTTCTTTTCATCTGTGCACGGCACGTTCTCTGTATTTTTTAATTATCTGTGCGCCACAGGGGGGTTCCTGAACAGTGCGAGTGTAGAGACATCGCAGCTGACAAGCACACAGCGAGTGAAGGTCCTGAAACTGTCCGCACCAATCGACGGTTGCTTCCTGCAAATACGAAACTTTAAAGCACAACCACACACACGCGATTTTCGAGCGTCGACGACAGGATTTGCTCTCGCCATGGCTGTCTTGAAGAGCCATTCATCACCATCGCATCGCAGGTTTCTGCAAAACCAGCAAAAAAAAAAAAACGCTTGTCGCCCAGAAAAGATTGCGACTATTTCCGCTGGATGATAGCACCTGCGATTCTCGCTTAAGTTGCAAGCGAGGCGGCGGCCGTATTTTGTCATTGGTCTTGTTATCAACGGTTTGTTTTGATGCTTTGGTGGTAGCTTGCTGCAATCTATATTGCTTGCTACAATGTCAACGGTGTCGTAGCAGTCGTCGTGCAAGATTGCCACGAAGTTGGCAAAGTGCGTTGTAGAGTCGTAGCGCACACTTCTGGGTGCCCCTCGAGATTACAGCAGATACTACTGTTGCAGTTAAACGATTACGAGAAAAGATAGCCGCAAAATGGCGCTAGGGCGTGCGCGGTCGGCGTGGGAATAGCTTGCAGAAATAGTACCTTCAACCACTGAAGATGAGTGAAGTGCAACAAAATAAAGTGGTTTCCAAACAGTGTTCGTGGATGTCAATTGCAAAAGGCAAAAGACCTAACTTTTTTTTTTGCATATCACAAAAAAGTTTTCATAAATTTTGCCCCGCATAATAAATGCACCCCCAACATTGCTTCGATATTTATAGGAAAAAAGTGCGTTCATTTTGTGAGTAGCTACGGTAATGGCTACCGCTCGTTTTTGTAGGTGCTGTATGCGCAGACGGCTGTGGAAGACCTGGATCAGTGGGCCGTAAAGAAAGTGCCCCTTACCTGGTCGGCCGAACTGACGAGCCTCGAAAGCCACACTGTGTATGCCATAAGAGTGGCTGCATACACACGGGAATCGCTCGGAAAGCTCTCTGACCTGGTGACTGTTAAGGTCACACCCACAGGTCAGTCCTATTCATTGGGCTTTGCTGCGAGTGCAGTTAGGACCAGGCGACCTGTTATGCAAAGAACCATTGTCAGTGTAATAGCGCGTGGTTATTGCTAGAAAAATGAGCACTTGCTAAAACGTTTTTTGAAGTTTGTTATTTTATTGTAGGCTTTTATTTTGGAAGTGGGGGGGGGGGGGTGTTATACAGCATGACTTTGTTGTCTGTATAATTTGCAGATGTTCCAACACAACTGCGAGCATATGGCGTGACCACCCACGGCATGATCTTGTCTTGGCGACCACCCACTCGTCTGGACTACATTAAGTTTAATGTAAGTTTAAGTTCTTGCTGCTTCGTCATTTCCTTGCTTTTAGTGGCAAGGGCTGTGTATATACCTGTGATTTCGAATGATGGGTTGTCATCGGCTGTTGTTGTTGCATCGGCTTGCGCATTAAAAAAAACGAGATCTAATTCTAAATGGAACTCTCCACAAATGTGCAACACATCCACAATGTGTCTTATGTCACTAGCGACTAGCATATATGCTTTCGCTGGTGCCTTGATTTGGAGAGCTGGAAGTTGAAGTCCATACTTCTTGTTTTATACACTCCTTCCGAGTTACACTGGTGTATCTCGCAAAGAGCGTGTCCTAGGCAAGCATTTCAAACAATGTATGCATTTTCTTCGTTCCTTCCTCTTTTTCCTCTTTCTTGTCTGCTAGTATATTACAAATTTTCAGCATTGAAGTTTACTGGTTGCTACGTGTGTCACTATTACATTACAGCTTTGGTTCACACTCTTTTCTAGTGCATGTCACTTCTTTGCTAAATTTTTCCTGCAAAGTATGCATCAGAGTAAAGTTATACTGTAACTGCTTATTCTCCACAAACTGTCTTTCAGAAATAGGATGGACAGATGGGGTAGCTGCAATTGCACATTTAGTTCAGTATATAGAAGGTGAGGAGCATAATAAATGAACAAATTATCGTGCAACATGAGCAGCAAGATGACAAGTTGGGCCTGTTTGATTACGTTCATAATTAAAAATTTGGTTGAAGCCCACCGAAAACAGACGGACAGAAGAGGCTGACAAGAACAGCGCTTGCTCTCACAACTGAAGTTTTATTGATCAGAAAAAGGTATTTAAAGCGGATATGTGCCTTTTTCGTTGCTCCTTGCTCTGCTTCTCATGCGCAATGAACCATGTATCTGCTTTAAATACCTTTTTGTGATTAATAAAACCCTGCAGTTCTGAGAGTAAGCGCTGTCCTTGCCAACCGCTTCTATCCGTGTGTTTTCAGTAAGCTTCAACCAAAATTTCAATTATGAACAACACGAGCACACACGCTATGCATTACTTTCTTCATCTTTTGCCTCTTCCGTGCTATAAGTTGTAGCTTACGGCACCCTTCATCATACTGATTGCTGTTTTATCTCGGCCCGCAGATCTCCTACAGCGCACACAAAGAGTTCTACGACAGCCGAGGCAGCCCACAGGAGCTTCCGATTCCCCCGCAGAGCGTCCTGTTGGAAATTGGCACGACAAACTTCACCATCGAAAACCTGATCCCTTTCACCAGCTACAAGGTCAACCTAACGGCTGTGCCACGTGACGGGTCATACCGCCCGCCAGCCAAGATCATGGTCACCACCGCCATGGCTGGTAATTGGCTCCCTTTCAGTAGATTTGGTCACCGGCTTTCTTTTCTGATTGAGGCAGCAGCTCTGGGTGAGCTGAAGCGGTGTCATGCCTTAAAGCTATGTTGCACTATGCATAAGCTTCTCAGCAAGATCAGTTTATTTACCTAAAGTGGCAACTGTGTGTAATGAGTTCATTTAAGTTCAAGAGGCTCACTATCTGGTTTTGTGAACCTGATGTATTGACGTTAATTTTAGCCTTACAGTTTGCAAATTCCAATTAGATGAGCTGAATTAACTGGGCTCCTTCACACTGGAGGATGTGGCTTTCGGTACCAACCTGAACTGGTATAGCTCATTCAGAGAAAAAAAATTGCCAAGCAGACTGACGCAAGAAGACTGTGCGTTATGTTCAGTACCAACTTTTTCATTTTTTCATAGAGTTGTGTTGTTTTCTTTTAATGCTACTTTACGAATTTTATAAATAGATCTTCTTGTAGAGAGAAAGAAGGTTGCTGTCAATAAACCTCACTGCATTTTTAACATCTTGATCTACAAGACCTTCCTCCTTCTAGTCTTTTCCTGATACTTACTCGCTTGAAAACGACAGGAATATGGTTCGAAGCACTATGCGTTCTTAAATATCTAATTTAGAGTGTATCATTAGTGAGAACTGACTGACAATGATGCCAAGGAAAGTATAGGGCATGTTGTTTGTAGTAATTGTAATTTATTTCTTGACATCTAAGAAATAAAGTGGACAAAAAGATGACTTGCCACCAGCAGGGACTCAACCTGCGACCTTCGAATAACGCGTCCGACGCTCTACCACTGAGCTATAGCAGCAGTCACTCCCTAGTCCACTTTACAGGGCATACACATGCTTTTAAATGGGGAAGCATTTGGTCAGCTGCCACGTGGTAATGGGATCACACGCTGCGGGACGCTAACAAGCACAAAAACGGTGTTCCACACTTGCTGTGATGTCTACTGGCGGCGCTGACTGACGATCCTACATTTAAACGGTATAGACGTATCAATTTTAACAAATTTCTTCACTTCATTCTAAATGTTCATTTGTAACTAGCAAATTTCTGTCACTTAGCCCTCAAAGAAGGCAGTAATGACACATATTTGGGCCATTTCACCGAGACTTTCTTCACAACATTAAGGAGCTCCTAAAAAGGCAGACATGTATCTCGTGTACATTTCGCTACAATTCTCTGAGCAAACTTGATGCAGTAAAGTTTTTCTAATATTTTCTAGGAGCTCACAGCCAAGGATGTGTTAAAGCGTTACACATTATGACTCCTGTGAAAACAAACAATTTAAGCCATGTTTACTGCAGCGCCTAAGCCAATGGTCAAGCCAGACGCACTCTGGCCAATCAGCAACGGTGATGAGATCACTGTCATCCTGCCCAAAGCGTCGGAAGAGTACGGTCCCATCAAGCAGTACTACCTTGTCGTCGTCCCTTCAGAGTTTGCCACCAAGGAGCCGGACGATTACAAGATAGAAGAGGTGCGTGCAGGCTTCCAGGTGTCTCTGACCCTACGGCGGTTTCGAACTTTATAAAGAGTATAGAAGAAATCAACTTTCTAGCTCGCGGTCCTAAGTTTAATGCTGCACAACAGCTGTCTGCGTATGTAGTAGTGTGAACTTGAGCATTTGCACTGTTGCTTTAAAGGTGTGTTATATCTCTAACGGTTGCATTTACTTTTTCATGATTGATTGTAAACTTCGTTATGGTATAAGATGTAATCTAAGCAATAGCAGTGCCCACATTGCTTAGTTTGGCTTACTGTTTTATGGAGAGAATGAATGGTTTGTCTTGTGAGGTCTTAACTTTTGTAGCATTGCTTACAGCTTGAAAAGCCGAGTATGTGACTCAAATGATTTTGTGGACTTGTGGTATGCATCAGTGTTCGGAAGTGTAACAACCCATAATAAAATTCACAAGTAATTGAGCATATGAAGCTGTCGACAAAACATTGCATTATGATGAGCACTTCAACATAATTTCTTCTTAGATATACCTATATGATTCAACTCAGAGTTGGTGTATCCTTCTATTGCCGTAGTCAGTTGTGATCTGAACACATCAAGTTTTGATTACTGGTGTGCTGTTGTGGATTTAATACAATAATTGCACTTATTCACCTTTGTGCAGCATTGCTTTTTTACAATGAGACCAATAACTTTATTTTACTTTCATTTAACATTTCTTATGGGCTCTTCTTGCAGTTGATGTCCACACCTCTGGATGAAGACGGTCCCTACATAGCCGCAGCATTTGTTCGCCAGAACATGCCTGAACGATTTGTTCTGGGTGATATGAAAGTGAACGGCGGGTTTCGGAACCGCAAGCTTCAGCCGTACCGCCGTTATCGAATTTTCGTACGGGCTGTTGTGGACACCTTGCAAAAGGTAAGATTGTCGGACAACCACACAATGAAGCCATTGGTGAAATGTAGCTAATTGACTACATCTGTCTGTATGAGCCTTAACTGAACAAAACGTTTCTCAGCAAAAGTGGTCATGTTTCTATTGGGGGGCAGTGTTTGTTCTGGCATATGTGTTCATTAACGCTGAGTAGTCCGGTACATTTGAAGCCTCCCAGAGGATCCTTTGAAACTCACTCTGTAGCTTTGAAACGTTAAACCCAACTTTAGTTGATTCCAAGAAATATTCAAAATTTCGATGCATTTTAAGATGATTAATTCAAAGCTTAATTGTTAGTTTACTTCATACTTTAGAACAACTCTGCATTTTACAAGAAAGAATGACTTGACCAAAATCTGCAGCCAGTAAGCAAACGTTTGTTGAGTGTAAATAGCCAAGACATGCTCATTGTCAGTAATTTAGGTATTAAAGTAAACACAGATATCTGGTGCTTTCAATTAATCCAACGACAAGGGAATTTATTTACTCAGTATCCGCTGACCAAACCAATGGTCAGTGACAGGATCAGCGGCATTATTGTCGCTGTCTGTCACTGACATGCAGCAACTGGTAGTCAGCGCAGCAACTGGTTGTCAACTGGGTTGTAGATGTACTTGTACATTTAGTTTATATGGATAAGTAGCTAAACGTGATTACGCTTAATAATTATTTGATAAGCACAACTCTGCAATCTTTGTTCCCCGGCGAAATTCGATTTATCACTTCTTAGCTGTGAGAAGAAAAGGAAGAAGAAAAAAAAGGATGTTCTTGGTAATATGTGCAGTCGGGTTCGCTGGTACTAATACGCGCATGGGCCTCATGATGTATATTGTCAAGCATTCGTGCGATGAATAAATAGTTGGAAGTGAACACTCTACGTGTGGCCCTGTGTGTGGGGAACTGTGTGTGGTTGTATCATGTGTTTACGCTGTAGTTATTTTTTAAACACATCATGCACGCCAGATTTAAAGGGGTACTAAAAAGAACAGCAATCTTTTTTGCATTAATCAGTGGTATACTTTGTCACATTATGAAAAGCTACCAGCTTTATGCCAGAAGAAGCTTGGTAAGTGAGAAAGCACGCAAAAATAGAATGCGGGTGCTTAAGTTCCCGTGCCAGTCGCCGTGATGTCAGGTTTTGATGGCTGCTACTAGGGCCTTTATTGTTCTTATTCGGTAAAATGAAGTACTTTGCCTTCCAAGGGAGCCAGAGAACCAACGTACCAAGTTTCAGCAAATTTCATTGAGCCTTGTAGCTAAAATGCAAAAAAAATTTTTGAAATCTGTACTTTGCCATCATAGATTTAAGCAGAAAATTTTGAAAGCGAAACCTCTGACATAATATTCTTATCTATTACTCAAGCTCTTACAGTAAAATGAGTCACGCTAGAAACCATAGTGTAATTTATCAGTCTAAACTACTCTATTGTTTCACTTGAGTGCCTTAAGACACTGGCAGTGAAGTGCAAAGGAAACTTGCTTAACGTGACTGTGTAATGATCCATTCTGGCTTCTTTCAGAACCTGTTCACAACAAGCCCATTCTCAGACGAGCTGAGCCTAGAGATGCTGCCACAAGTCCGGCTTCCCTCGGCCGACGACGT
The DNA here is from genome assembly GCA_013436015.1 of Rhipicephalus annulatus. Taxonomy (NCBI): domain Eukaryota; kingdom Metazoa; phylum Arthropoda; class Arachnida; order Ixodida; family Ixodidae; genus Rhipicephalus; species Rhipicephalus annulatus. Next base: position 153,208 of record WOVY01004913.1, read on the forward strand.
GCCCAATGTGTCGCACATTGAGCGTGCTCGTACCGATGTGGGCTGGATCATCGGTCCCGTGCTGCTCATTGTCTTCATGGCCCTCTTCCTCACGCTCTTTTTCATCCTCATGAAAAGGTCAGCACCGAGGTGAACATGTTGGAGACATCTCTTGCATCTAGAGCGCTAGAGAGATTTATGTGATGGTGTCACAAATTAGTGAGTGTGATTGTCCAGTGCAGAATGAAAAACCTTCATTGAAAAGGTGGCACTCGCTGCCACCACCCTTTGACGCACCCCCTCGATTGGCATCGGAGCTTACCTCATGTCAGCGTGGTAAAGACACATTACAGTTGTGAATTGAAATTGAATTGTCAAACTCTTACCTGAAGCTAGTCTGGAACTGTTCTTGCGGGATAATTCTCTTTTTCAACTTCAAGCAGCTAACGAAAATTTTCGCTCGGGCTTGACGAGCCTTTTCAGATGCAATATGAATATTTGCAAGCATCTCTAGTGCAGTCGGGAAAGTTCTATAACAAAGCCTGTCACATGGCTACTAAACCTCAGCATGCAACCTACGGTAGTAAATCTGGATACGACCCACATCAGGTGTACACAGCCTTTCGTACTTAGATTAAGGTTCACAGAAAAGAAACGGCCTGATCAGGATCCAGGGACCGCCTTTAAGGTATTTTTATGGCATCAGTGTTTATTTGAAATGTTATGCTCCACAAACCAATCATCAATCACTCAACTGGCTTCTCTGCAGGAGACGGCAGCAGGCGAAGGCACCTGCGGGGGAGACGACCATGAAGCTGCTGATGAACTCGGGGGACCTGGCATCCTCCCACCCGGGCGGTGTCGGGGGAGCGGGGGCGGACCCCGTGGAACTGCGGCGCCTCAACTACCAGACGCCCGCAATGGTTGGCCACCCGCCCATTCCTGTGAGCCAACTGGCCTCGCACATCGAGACGTTGAAGGCCAGCGACAACTTGCGCTTCTCCCAGGAATATGAGGTGCGAGATTGCTCGCCGTTTCTGAGGGGGTAATTACGCGGGGGCTGCAATACCACGCTCTTTATTGCCACCTGGTACAATACTTCTGAATTCGCTACAGTGGCAGGAGAGTGTTTGTTCTAGAACCACCTTAGGTATCTCAAGCAAAATATATGAAAGGGACCGTGCAACATTTTTCCAAGTAACTATCGAATGGCTTCACCAATCGAGTCTATCGCCTCACAAAGTGACCGTTGCTAAAGTTTTCAGAATATGTCGAGTACGAGTGAAGTTAAAGAGATTTATCACACTTGATTATTTCTTCCTTCTCTTCTCTCATCCCGACAAACACTCTGCAAGCCAAGCATGGCGGGATGGCACAAGGAAAGAAGTTATGTCATGCATAAGTCATGACCTTGAGCACTTCTTTTCTCTGACCGTGCGGCTAACATTCAGTTAGTTTGCGAGCTCTCGCGAGCACGTGGGGACTTCCAACGGCGGGCGTAGTAACTATGCAGCCCATGGTGCTTTATTCAGCCAGTGGTTGTGAACTTGGGCATATGGCGCCACCGTTCGTGTATACAGCATCATTTTTAGAGAGAAGAGGGAGGGATTTCTAGCTGAGTTTGAAAAAATAATGGTAAAACCCAGGCCACGTGCTAAGCTGGGGTCTTTAGATTGCATTTTCTCAGCATCAAGAACTGATTGGTAGCATTTTGTAACCCTGCTGAAAGAATGTTGCAGGGCCCCTTTAAGGGGCTCTAGAGACAAAAGTAAAATGAAAGGCACAAAAATGGCACAAAATGTAAAGAATATTTCGCTCTGAAGTGGGGACTTGTGCAAAACATGCGCAACACAAATGAAGTTCACTAACACGCTTATAATTCGTCATCCTTGCTTATGTCTCATGCGTGTATGCGCAGTCGATCGATCCGGGCCAGCAGTTCACCTGGGAGCATTCGAACCTAGAGTCGAACAAGCCCAAGAACCGGTACGCCAATGTGGTCGCCTACGACCATAGCCGCGTGGTGCTGCAGCCCATCGAGGGCATCCCGGGCTCAGACTATATCAACGCAAACTACTGCGACGGCTACCGCCGCCGCAACGCCTACATTGCCACCCAGGGACCACTTCCCGAGACGTGCGGTGACTTCTGGCGCATGGTCTGGGAACAGCACAGCGTCACCATAGTCATGATGACAAAGCTGGAGGAACGGACGAGGGTCAAGGTGAGCAGACACTCCTTGAACATGAAGAATGAACAAGAGTCTATACTTGATTACAACCTAATAGAAAAGAAAAAGGCATCTCTGCCTACAAAAGTGTGGCGCACCTGTCCTCCACTTGTTAAAAAGACTATTGGGCACTTTTAACTGAGAATTTCTCAGTTCACTCCGACCAGACCTGCCTATGCTAGTGATCTACCCACAGCTGCGTAGAAGGAACTGTTTTGCTGGTGAAGCGATTTACACACAAATGCGTAGAAGGAACTGTAGTGCGCGTGCGCAGAACAGTTGTGCAAGCAGCGGAACCTAGAATGCATCTCTCGCTCTGCTGGCGAGGTCGATCAAGCGGAGCATGAAGGAGCGTCCACTTGACATCTCTGTCGTTTCTCAGCCAAGCTGACCACGCCTCGGCCACACACGCTCGTCAAAGGAGCGAAGGCTATGCAGTTCCCTTGCACTGCCTGGAACACTACATCTGCGCAAAACTGAGTATGAACGACACCCAGCTAAAGTGTCTAGCCATGCTAACTGGTTTCCGCTTGAACCATAAATACTTTTTCTCACCTGATATAACCACTACACGTAAAAGCTGAAAGTCCGGCGTAACGACCTGAAACATTTAGTTTAGCTGAGCAGCGATGTCAAAATCACTGACCAAATTTAGCAGGATGTTCAACTTTCCGACGTAAGTGCAGACACACAAACGTCTGTACGGGAAAGTCTCAAACACTTGGGAAGCGCTTGACATCACAAAAATGGGTAAGAGCGATCGGATGGAGCAATTGCGCCAATTCTCTTTGGTAGGAACAACGATGGCTGTGGGCAGAGTTGAAATTTTTTCTTAGGTTGTAACAGAGTATCGAAGCAAAGCCAATTGTTCAAAATCCGTTGCATTTTTTTTAATTTACAAGACGTGCTAGTGTGCGGGCCCGTTGCTAGATGAAGTATGTGCAAAGTCATGCTTCCTCTGTTTTTCATTTCGATTCGTGTGCAAAATGTTTTGAATTGCAGTGTGACCAGTACTGGCCATCAAGAGGCTCTGAAAGCTATGGCCTCATGGAAGTGACCCTGGAGGATGTTCAGGAGCTCGCGACATACTGTATTCGGACATTCAGCCTAAAGAGAGTGAGTCGCTTCATCTACATTTCTTTTGCACTCCCTTTTTTTTTTTCATTCTGCATAATTGCTGGCCATAACAACCCTTCATGCGCTCTTTATGGGCCAACAAACACAAACAGCTGCATGACTTTAAGTCTAGTCTATGATGGCTGCATTTATGAAGAGTTCCAAAAATTGTCAACTTGTAAGTACACATAGAATTTGGTGCACATTAAAGAAACTTAAGGTGGTCAAAGGCAATACAAAGTCCTCCATGCAATGTATTTCAAAACTATTTTGGTTTTGACTTGCAAAACTACCATACTTAGTTCTTGTTCTAAAATTTGTTAGGTTCACCTTTAAACGGTTCGTTTTCATCTCCCTTTGAGATTGTTCGTTGCCTAAAAGTGGACGCAACAGTCTTGCGATGTTGCGAGCGAAACGATTGTGCTGAGCCATTGTTGGCTGTTGACAGCAATGCACACTAAGTGGATTGAAAGTAGTAGCGCTCTGTACTGTTTACATGTGAATAGCACGGCATCTAATTAGGCTTATGGTAAGTGCTTGATGATGTTTTGCAACTGGGGCATCATTGTTATCAACACCAATAGAATCAGCAAGTCAGTGGTGTTGTCGAAAATATTTGCATGCTTAACAGCTGTATAGGTGATGGCTGGCTTTTTCAGCGGTTTACATCATTTAAGTACGGTTGACGCCGTTCACTCTAGAGATTTTAATGTTCTGCTGTTACGGTAGCACTCAATAGACTGTCTTATTTCACCATGTTACCTACTTTACTCGATGCGTACTTTCATTCACTGGTTGTTTTTTTCTCTATCGCACCAGTCTGGTTACCTGGAGCGTCGCGAAGTGCGGCAGTTCCAGTTTACAGCGTGGCCAGACCACGGTGTTCCTGACCACCCAACTCCTTTCCTCATGTTCCTCAAGCGCGTGAGAGCGATGAACCCACCAGAGGCCGGCCCCCTAATAGTTCATTGCAGGTAAGGCAATGAACCATATGCAACTCTCCTGCTTAAGCTCATCTACCATGTTGGTAAAATTGATGATGATTGAGTTCTAAGCGAATAGATTACCATATTTACTCGCGTAATCCTCGCACTCACATAATTCTCGCACCCCCTACATCGCCCGACAAAAATGCGATTTCTTTTTTTCCTCGAGTAATTATCGCACCCCCGAAAATTGCCGCAATAATGTCGTTTGCTCGTTCCAGCCACTGATGATGATAGCGTGCGCCATCTGGCACCATCTCCTAAGCATAGAGCGTACTATTATTGCACCAAAATTCAATCCAATCGAAGCCAAAGTGGCAAGTGCGCGTTGCGGCGTGATTTGTATGTTGTGTCTGTAATCTTGTTACATTATGGGGCGATACGGAAGCTACACGACTGCTTTCAAGTTGAAAGTGATTGATCATGCACTAACCAGCGGCAACAAGGTCGCTGGTAGGCCTTCAGAGTAGACGAGTTTTATGTTCGCTACTGGTGACGGCAGCTCAAAGCCACCAAGACATGTTGGGCCCCCGGTGTGCCTAAGACTGGGATATATGGTGAACTTTATTTCTTCTGAAGGCAACTGCGGATGATTCTGTTAAATGGCCATCAGCCCAATACTGACGTCCTTCGCTTACCTTTTGTGGACGAACGCTACCGCTACGCCCGTAACGCCCACAAGCTTTGCATACGGTATTCTAATGCTCACTAACCGGGATCCGGAGGAAGAGCTGTCCGACCCGGATGAGGAGGACACAAACACGGAACTTCTAGGATATCGAGACACTATCGATTACTATAGACGAGAACGCATTCGGTACCCTCCACCACACCACACACTCACACGAGAAGATGCAACTGCGGTGCGTCAACTGCAGGCGAACACATTTCCAAACCTCTATTTCCTCCACATCCTCCATCCCACTTCCTACCCTGACAAATGCCCTGGCTGTGGAGCGGTACCGACGTTATTTTACGTAACGCTGGAATGTCAGCATCCTCCTGCTAGGCACTCTGCCAGCACCTTTCCTATTCCTACCCTACAAGATTGGGATGCCATGCTGCGTGATGAAAGCCCGTGTGGCGAGCGGGGGCTGGTTCGGCGGGCGCGGGACGCAGCAGCGGCTGTTGGAGCTCTGGACTGAGAGCCCCACCTGACATTTTTCTATGATAGAAATAAAAAGTTTCTCTCTCTCTCGACTATTTTATTGCACCTTTTGTGCCTCAAATAAATCTTGCCTTGTGTTGAACCTGTGCTTTTATTGTTCTGGCGTGAGAATCCCGACCTGCAACCACTTCGTTTTCTTTTTCTCTCGTTACGTTTTTGTGGAAAAGTTTCCCCGCGCAATTCTCGCATCCCCCAGCTTTGCATCCGTTTTCCGCAAAAAAAAAGTGCGAGGATTATGCGAGTAAATACGGTATCTATCCAAACTACCTTCTAACTTCTTAACCACTCAGAAACTGAAGTTTATTTGCGTTGCAGTTGTTGTGCACGAGTCTCCAACAAACATGTACCCACGAGATTTTTTCAGAATGGTGCTGTAATAGTATTATTGATGATCAAGATTGGCCCTCACTCACTTCAATCCTTTTTTATCATTATGCTCCGTTGGGCTCATGCCTCGTGGCCGAGTGCTCCTCCTCCTCTAAGGAGGAGCGGCAAGTGCGCGTGACTGCAAGCACACAAACAGGTTCTTTTTATTGCTGACATGACCAGATACGAGTTGTGGCATCATAGTCAATGCTGGGGATACTAAAAGGCCCAGAAAAGACAAACGATTGTTGTTGTTGGTTTTTTTTATCAGCGGTGCGCTCGGAGCTTGTAGCATTGCTGCATTTAACGCTGTTGATCATGATGGCATTCTGAACTCACCGCACGTTTTCTTGAAATGTTAAAAATATCATTACAGGTGGTTGCTCAGATTCTAGAAATTTTCATGGCAGTCGATTCGCAAGGCTCAATCAGTCAGCTCATTGATGATTACTTGAGGAAGTGTTGCAGGACCCCTTTAAGCCAAGATGGTATCTCAGGGCATTAAAAGCACTCAGCCTATTGCCCAGCAGTGACGAAAATGAGGACCACGCAAATAGGTCGTGGCTTAAGTTGCCGCCTCTACGCACTTGTGACAGTGCCGGTGTGGGCCGGACGGGCTGCTTCGTGGTGATCGACTCGATGCTCGAGCGCATGCGGCACGAGGGCACGGTGGACATCTATGGCCACGTGACGTGCCTGCGGGCGCAGCGCAACTACATGGTCCAGACGGAGGACCAGTACCTGTTCATCCACGATGCACTGCTGGAGGCCGTGCTGGCGGGCAACACGGAGGTGCCCGCCCGTGCCCTGGCCGCCCACCTTCAGTCTCTGCTCCAGCTGGTGCCCGGTGAGGCCTGCACGGGCATGGAGCTCGAGTTCAAGGTGCGCAATGCGGCCTGCTGCTTGCCAGGTTTCTTATGTGTCACTGGGTAGAACACAGTGTAACCCCGGTTATACAACTTCCAGGAAGCCGCACAAACCCATCCTATAATGCGGGAGCCATATACAGTTCATCCCTTTTATAAGAGATGTGCGCCAGGGAGCGGTTCTTGTCTTTTATATGAGGTGTCCCTTGTAAGCAGGGTACCACGTATGCATTTACTTATCAACCCCTATTTCAGTGTTGGCACACTGGTGACTCTTCTACCCATTTGTCTCTAACATCAGTGTCTCTGTTGAAGGGGTTTGACCGTAATCGAAAAGCCAAAAGCATAGAGAGTAACGCTCAATCTTGGCCAGGGAACTGGTACAGACGGCCTGGCTAAGCCTGTGGCACGACCTCACGCTTCTTTAAGACAGGCAGATTACTGGAGCTGCGGGAATAACAAAATTTTGGGTGTGAAGTGAATTCAAATATTGAAGTCTGAGTGTGAATCGAATCAAATATTTTTTCTAATACTTTTAGAATATTTTTCGGATAGTTCGGTCCGACAAACGCAGAGCTAGTATTGCGCCTTGCTGGCGGTTTAAGTTTTCGGCAAGACCAACTGTCAAATTCACAAAAGGAGAAACAGGTCTACAGTTCTATTTAAACTAAGTAATACACTCAAACCTTGAAATCACTAACCCGGTTATAACGAAGTAGATGAAAAGTACTCCTGCAATAAATACAGTGCTAGAAATATACCTCTAGAATGAAATTTCGGATATACTAACAAACTCATTTTTGTGTTAGATTCAACTTTGTTATAATGAGGTTTGAGTTAGAAGGTGCTGCTACCAGCATCTGGTAACCTAGTATTGATGCTGTTATACCAGACCTGCAAAACTCTTTAGTATGAAATGCAAGAGGCTGACATGTGTTAGTTGTGTGCAGAGCTGTGCTCTGTTGCCTTCCTGTGAGTTCATTTAACGCTTTTTATTCGCGTCTCTCTCGGCATGTTTTATTCGTTGTCCTTGTGCAGAAGTTGGCCAACATGAAGACGCAGGCCAACAAGTTTGTCAGTGCAAACCTCCCCGTGAACAAATTCAAGAACCGGCTGATGAACATCCTGCCTTGTAAGCTCTCGTCGTTTTTGCAATCTTCTATCGCGAATCTAACATTGCTAAGCTGCCCTTGATTGCAAGAGCAATGTATGACCCGTTTGTTTATAGCGTGCTTGCAACAGTGATGAAAAATTAGTTGGCATGGTGACAACCATAATTACCACAGTAACTCCGTGTCCTTCGCATCGTACTTCTAAGAACGTGGCGTGGGTTCTATTTCTTGCCACGATGGCCACACTTTGATGCGGCCTAAATTCAAAATGCCTGTAGTGGAACTTTCTTGATATGTTTCTGCTCTTAATACGATTTCCCAGCTGTGATGCTCGAAATTGCGAAAATTAAATTTACCAGATTCGGATTGAATGATCCAATTCGTACATTTTTCACAATTGTACGTTTAATTTCTGGGTCCCCTCCCGCTCTGGTAACTTATCAACAAGGTTCTACTGTGTATACTTTGGTTTAGTTTTGTGGTAACTAACCCGAAGTGATTAAAAATAATCCAGAGTCCCTCACTTCACCATACCGTATAATTTTGGTTTTAGCATGTCATATGCTTCAATTTCATTTTATTTTTTAATGTGATTGCTAGGGCATATGCTAATTTCTGAATGTGCATCACTACTTCACTTTGTGGCTAAACATTAGAAATTCCGCGTTAGCCAGACTTGTCACCCCCATCAAACGCCCAGAAATGGCGTGCTCATTGCTACTTCAAATTGTAGGCATTGTGGGTCAGATTTCATATTTGGCCTGCTTCAGTGATAAATACAACCAAACAGGGGTACCCAAAATTCCTTGATTCCACTGTGCTTTAATATGGCTCATTAAGTGAGAGAATGCCAAATAGTTAGTTTGCCATTGCTTACATCTTTTCATGAAGCATGACAGGCTGATTATTTTTAATGCATGCAAAATGTATTTTGTCAGCTTTTTTTTTTTTCTTTCTTTCTGTTCTTTAGTGAAGTGGAGCTTAGGTTTTACTGTCTTTGTTACAAGATAGGTCTTCTCATTGGCAATTGTAGAGCATAAGTTTTGTTACTTTTGTTGGGAACTGAGCCTGGCTGCCATGAACTTTGTTTGTTTATGAACAAAATTAAGGAAGTTTCTTTTGTGGCAGTTCTCACACTATTGTCATTTTTGTCTGCATTACAGATGAATCAACCCGAGTCTGTCTACAGCCCATAAGGGGTGTGGACGGGTCGGATTACATCAATGCAAGTTTTATTGATGTAAGTTCGAAAATATCCCACTTGTTTCTCAGCCCTTCTACGATCATCTGCTCTTTGAGCATTATCTTGCTTGCTCTGTTACTTCGGCATTTGCATATCTTTTAAATCTTGTTTCTTATTCTATAATTCCTTTTAATGTGTCAATGCATAGCATCAGTTATTTGTGACTGCTATGTGTTGGTGGGTTGCTGTTTTATTAGCAGTCTTGCTTTTTACTGCTAAAACTTGAGGAAAAGTTAGTGATCTATGTTCCACAGCTCGTCAAGCTTCATACTTCATTATATCGTATTTTCTTGAAGATAACTGCACCAACAAATTGAAAGTGTGCCTAAAAAGTGGAGGCGCTGGTTACATGAAGGCGTTATGTGTATGTGCATTTTTTTTTCTCTGTTTGAAGAGTTAAACTTATGGGTGCATGTTATAAACATAAATATACAGTACAGTAGACTTTAAAGGACCACGATCATTTGTTGGTCTTATCAGGAGTTCGTCTTATCAGAAGTGCCCCAAAAACTAAATGCTAACGTGCGAAGTACGCCCAAATATATTGCTTGAAATTCTGAATGAGGTATACCTATAATGGGAGGAAAAAAAGAAGAAAAAGCATTTATTTGGCTCAGCTTGATAAAAATTATGCTTCCAAGTAGAGTATTTGAAATAATTTAACGAGTACTTGGTTTCATGAGTTCATAATAATTATGTTCATGAATAAATTGTTGTCACTTTTTAGCAATAAAGTTGTGGCACGACCCTATTTTGACAATTAGAAAAAGATAAAAAAAAGATGAGCACAATTTTCCTTCAAAAAATAGAAAACTTATCCTTCTGGCTGCTCGCCTTCTGTAAGGCTGTTTTGCTGGCTTTGCTATCACTTTTAGATGCGCCTCCATTGCCTACTGCTACCTTGGCAAGGCCAATATACGCCACATTGCTTATAAGTCTGCAAGCTTTTCCTTGAAGTTCGAGTGTTTTCTTGTTTTCAGACCTCAGTAACTTTTCTTTTCCTGAGCGGCATGCAGCTGAAGATCTCCGTTTGCATTACTCACGATCACAAGCCTCGGGCACACAAAAAAGGACATGACGCAGCTGTAGTTAGCATGCAAAATGATCTTCTTTTGTTGCGAGCTTTCATAATGAAAATGGTGCAGCAAAATTTGCGGCATTTTGCTGCAAACAGATACGACACACACAGGCCCTCTGCTAAACACCGCAAACTGACCACAGCAGGTGCTCATGCACCATTGTGTGACGGCTATGACACTTCATCCGACTCTTCTGATGGGATTGCAAGTGCCGCATGTTGGGTTTCCGTTTCATTTAGTTGTGATGTACAGACAATCACTGTTCCCGTTTTCACTTTCATTGGGCTTTTTTTCGTCGCACTTTTCCTTGGGTTTTTTCCTGTAGGCAAGTCGTTTGTTGCGTTCTTCTGTTCTCCAGTGTACAGTTGGGAAACTGAAGAACGCGAGGAGAATACGAAAGGACAAACGCTTTTTGTTGCTTTGTTTCTTTGCTCATAAAACCAGGCCTTTCTCCCACCTACAAGCCTGGGTGAGGGACATACCAGCTTTATGCACTGACCCTTTTCCAGTTATCTCGCTTTCTCCTTCCACAATGCACTTTGCTTTTGACTTGCTTTGAGTCTTTGCGTTAGGATTTTTTTTTTCTTTTGCTTTCCTCTTTTTGCTTGAATGCCCCGATGAAGACTATAATGTTCGTTGCGCATAATCTTCATCGTCGTTGGTCGCTGCAAGAGTTCGTCTTAACAGAAGCCCCGCCGCGGTGGTCTAGTGGCTAAGGTACTCGGCTGCTGACCCGCAGGTCGCGGGTTCAAATCTCCGGCTGCGGCGGCTGCATTTCCGATGGAGGCGGAAATGTTGTAGGCCCGTGTGCTCAGATTTGGGTGCACGTTAAACAACCCCAGGTGGTCGAAATTTCCGGAGCCCTCCACTACGGCGTCTCTCATAATCATATGATGGTTTTGGGACGTTAAACCCCACATATCAATCAATCAATCGTCTTAACAGAAGAGGCCTGTTACACAGTTCATACTAAGCAGATTTTTTTTTTTTTTTGCATTGAGTCTATGGGAAATCAAACAAACACTTCTGTGTTATTCCTCTTAACAGAGTCCATTACAGAGTTCGTCTCAATGGGAGTTTATTTTATCTCCATCATTTTGCCTTCTGCAGGCTGATGTTCATTAGTCTCGTTTTGCAGCTGCTCAGCTGTGAATCTAGGCAACCGTCTCACCAACTGTCATATTTTGGGTCAGGTGCAAACCGTGCACTTGCAGTGAGGTACCATTAGAAGCAAAAATCTCCCTTTGCTCATTGGTTCTTTGGCCCTCAACCATCTCTTTGTATTGCTTTCAGGGTTACCGGTACCGCAATGCGTACATAGCGACACAGGGACCCATGGTGGAGACCACGGAAGACTTCTGGCGAATGGTCTGGGAGCACAATTCCAACATTATTGTCATGCTTACCAAGCTGAAGGAAATGGGCAGGGTAAGACATCGTAGAATATCCTTTAAGCTTAAGCTGTGTAACAGATCTGATCCTAAATTTTGAAGTGAACAAGCATCAGATATGATACTGGTACTGTGAAAGTGCTGCTCTTTGCAGTAGGGTAGAATGGTATTTGGTCATCGGCTGTTTTCTCTTCATTCTTAATGGCCTTTGAGCTTTCTTTAGAAAGTGCTCGGCTACTTGTACCTGACTTCCGTTCCTTTCTCTTTTTCCCTAGGAAAAATGCCACCAATACTGGCCTTCGGAGCACTCCCAGCGGTACCTTTATTACGTGGTTGACCCAATAACAGAGTACAACATGCCTCTGTACATCCTGAGGGAATTCAAAGTCACGGATGCCAAGGTGATTTATTATTAGCCACCATTATTCTGCTCGGCAGAAGAAAAAAAAAGATAGATGATAATTACCTTGTATAGTCAATTTTGTAAAAGCCACGCTTCATGCTCTTTGCAGCACACTTTTCTTGTTCTCGAGCAGCATAACAATTTGCTTTGGTTGGTGCAGCTTCTTCTTCAAACAAAGCACATGTACGAGGGTAGGGCATTAGTTTTTTTTTTTTTTTTTTTTTGCGTGTGTGTGCTGTTAGAAGATGAAGCTGTCCTCAAGGATGACCTAAATGTTCGGTGCAAGCTCCACTCACAAAATCTTTTTAAACCTACTGTTGGCCTCTGTAAAAGTAATTCTCTGCTTTAGGGTAAGATGACAGTCAGAAAAATTGAATGTCTTTTTGTTGTTATCTTTTTTTTATTACAAATTATTTGGTCATTCTTAAACATACCTCTTTCGTCGAAATTGTTCGTCGCGCAAAGTGAAACATAAGAAATACCACCACCATGGTATTGGTATCTTCTAAATTCTAAAGCCGGCAGGTCTGCGCATTGTCTGCTTTTTACCGATTTTCACCCCTTAATGCAGGATGGACAATCGCGGACCATCCGCCAGTTTCACTTCACCGACTGGCCCGAGCAGGGCGTCCCGAAGACATCCGAAGGCTACCTCGAGTTCCTCGGCCAGGTGCACAAGACCAAGGAACAATTTGGACAGGAGGGACCAATCACGGTTCACTGCAGGTGGGCGAAAATTTTTCCAACAAAGGCTGTTATGAGATCGCAACAGCCAATTTTCATGGCGTAGTTGTCCGCCCCTGCCAACACTACAGAGAGGCAAGGCGTGTCTGCCCCGCACCTCACCCGATTCCAGACAGGCAACAATCATGTGATTGCCAACAGCTACAGACAAACTTCTACCCAAACCCTGTGCCCTTCCACAGGAAACCTCATACCCGGTCTATAGATGCAAGCTATATACAAAAAAGAGCTTCTTGTAAACATTTACCGCGGGTGTGTCCTATCTTATCAACAAGTTCTTCTAAGGCCCTCCGGAAGCGATGGCGGCTAGTGCTGCTCAGTTCGTAGTTTCAAGAACAAAAATGGGCTATCCAGCAGGCCGGGGAGGCTATATGGGGACAAGGTTTTCCGGCACCTACCTGTGCGGTCTAGCCCAGAGCACAAACCCAATCTTATAATAAAATTCGTTCCCTTACTCCCACTTCTCGAGTACTTATTCTATTCATCAAAAACATGGCGTCTTGCCAGCTAGTAAAGGAGACCTCAAAGTGTGTCCTTTTTTTTGTAAGCAGCCTTTGTTTGTTTCGTGTTTTTAGTTTAACTATTTCTCTTTGTTCATATTTCACTTGAAGGGCTCCTGAAACATTCACTCACACCTTTGGGCACCCGCTGTTTTCGGACTTTATCATTGCAGTGCGGGTGTTGGCCGGACGGGCGTGTTCATCACGCTGAGCATCGTGCTGGAGCGCCTACAGAGCGAGGGTGTCCTAGACATATTCCAGACGGTGCGCACGCTTCGCACCCAACGCCCGGGCATGGTCCAGAGTGAGGTCAGTGCCTGTTACGCAATTTCTGTGGCCGTTATTGGACATTTAATGTCATAGTATTTGTATTTGATGGCTGAAGCTTTTCCTGGATGGTAACGGTGCATGTTTTACCGTAGGTTTACCTCATAATATTTGTTTTCGATGCTGCCTCTCTACGTGCAGTGCTCGTTTCTTTAATTATTTGCGATACTAAGTTAAGTTATACTTGCTGCTTGTACTGCTTCATTGTATTAGAGAGCTTTAGTTTCTCCGCAAACTTATTTGCATTAGCCTTATACCGGATACCATAGCTGTAAACTATAAGGACTGGACAAGTGGTGCTATCTGGCTGGGCAAGATTAACCAAGTAATCGCAACATTGTTATTATAGAAACCTAGTGCATTCTACTCTGCTGTTGTAAACTCTTGACAGTTGTCCAATACCAATTGAGTTGCAATTTTGAACTTGTTTGCCTCAAGGATTCTAGACAGAAACAAACAGACATGTTTATAACTGTGGTTGCGCTAGGTGTCACAAGAAGGTGGTGCCATCGTTCGATAACCCAGTATTCTGTGAACCTCCTTGCACATATTAACACAAGTTGAAACCTCTGTTGTCTATGGCAGCCATGTATGGGCTGTTCAAAGGTAACAGAAGCTTGGGAAAATAGGAAGGCTTGTAGTAAGGAACAGTAACTGAACGAGACGTGCGGGTAGACTAGTCAGCTGTTCTGATTTATAAGACACTGATTAGGGAATAAGATCATGCAGCTGACTGGAATTTTCGTGGTTTTATTGCATTTGTTTAGTTACATGTTTTACGTGTGCTGTGCAGCTCCTGACTCGTCGTAAATAATACGAAAACGTTCGTTTCCCCCCCCCCTTCTTTTTTTTTGCAGGACCAGTACCAGTTCTGCTATAGGGCTGCGTTAGAATACATGAGCAGCTTTGACCACTATGCAAATTGAAAACTCAAGAGCGGCGCAAACAAGCAGAGCTCCTTGGCCCGCATACCTGTATGTTCATTCCTCCCCCCCCCCCTTTCTGTTCCTTGTGCGCTCACGGCACGTGCCACTGTAAGGACAAAACAAAGTGCGTGTGCCTGATGTGCGGGGGAAGTGCTGGCACAGTTCTGCGGGGAGGAGCGAACCTCCTGACTTTGCGCACATGCCTCTTCGACGTCTGCGCCTTGCGAGATTTTAGTTTTAGCTTTCCTGTCATTTACGTTCCAACAGTCCTGCGTCATTGACATGAGCGGCTTTTGTATCAGTTGCATCTCATTTTCGAAAGAACGGTATCCGAAAGTTGCGTTATTGTTGGGACGCGTGCAAAGTGCGTCAGTGAAGTTACGATGACACGCTCTATTTCGATCTTTCCTGAACCGAAGTGGAATCTATTGCTGTTTTATCTTATTATCTGAGTGAACATACAGTGCCGTTACACATCTGGGAAGAGACGTGCATCGTTACTGAATTCGGTAGTATTTCAGCTATGCTTTTTTTGTTGTTGTTGTTAGAGTGACCACCGGTCGGATCTCATTTTTATTGTAAACCCCGTATGGCTGTAAGTTGCACCTGCGCCCATAGCAGCACAGAAAAATCGCTTAAAAGGCGACCTGAAATATTCATGACACCACTGTGTTCACTAGTAAAAAAAGCATCGCAGGAAAATGTGCCCCAGCAACTTTGGGTGCACTACCGTGTCACAGGCAGAAGTGATAAGAAAAATTGATCCGACTCGGTCAGAGGAGGTGGCAATCGTTGAGGAATTGGCGGCAGGTGTTGTCGCCGTCTTGCTTCCTAGTCACTCAGGTTAACCACTTTCTGCATTTCACGGGAAGGAGAGTCGGCGGGGAGGCACCGTGAGAAGACAGCCCTCTCTTTGTGACCTTCTCTCTTTGCCGCCTCTCTATGATAGCTTTACAGATATACATAGCACTCAAGATTGTCGGAGCAAAATGGTGGGAGGGTGAGCGTGACCTAAATATTCTGCGAGCGTCTTAACGAAGAAGATCAAGAACCGCCTTCGTTTTCTGACGTCCCTACCTCGAAGTAGCGTAACGTTTACTTTGCAAACTCTGCGAGTCAATGAATGCTTAATTTTTCACCTCTTCCCCTCCTGCCCTTGTTGCTCAGATATTCGTCAAGGCAATAGCAGCAAGAATTTTGTTGGAAACTCCGTTCAGCTAAGGCTCAGAAAGCAAGAATTCCACACTCCCGTTTCAAGTTTATCCGTTCCCTGCATCTGCTTCCCCACTTCGCGGCGTTCTTTTGGCATCTGTGTTGATGCTTTTATGTTTCGGCGTCGCGCGCAAGCGCATTCTTCCGCACGGGCCTGGCGCGGCACGAAACCGCGGCCGTTGTGTCTGGGCGTCGAGCTAATGTAGCGTTCGATAGGCTTTTTTTTTTTTCTTTATCGCCTTCATCTTTCATTGTACCATACCGCCATCACAGCATCACACATTCACAGTGCTATATGTTTATATTGTGTTTGGAACGTGGGAGTGTGTTCTAAGTACGATTTCATGTACATAGTCAGTTGCACCCAGGTTCATGCATGATAGAGGAGAATGAACTGACGCTTTGGAGAGCACGGTGCGGTTTTTCGGTGGCTGGAGCGGGCAGTGGTCACATGGCGACAAGCATGTTGCAAACCCGGGATTGTAAGGCTACTCTCGCATAACACCGAGGGCGGGTTGGAATATCGGTAAAGGAAAGTGTCGATAATTGAGCAGCTCTAAATGGTATTGATAGGAGTATGCAGCCGCGGCGTCTGAAAGTAGGTGCGGCACCATCTGTTGCAAGCGTCGACTGCAAAAGGTTACGAATTTCATGATGCCGTTGCAAGCGCGTGCTGAAAAACTTTTATCTTTCTTACAGAGATGATCTTCTTTTGGCATGTCGCTCTAGCAGAGCTTCAATCGCTGCCGCAGCAGGCGTAAAAACATTCTTTTTGCTGCATGTTCAACAGATGGTGCTACGTCACAGGCAGATGCTGGCTGCAGCGAAGCGCAGTTTTGCGAAGGTTTTGCTTGTAATTAATTGTGCGCTTGTTTTTCTTTTCTTCTTTTTACGTAGGTCACTATTTCAATTTAGGCAGCCTGTTTGCTGCAACTGTGTGCTCGGAGAAAATTTGTTTTTCATTACTGCGTGGCTTAATGCCTTCTTAGAGTGTTTTGCTTCTCCTGTTATTTATACACTTTTAACTCCTCTCTCTTGTGTTGCCTTTTGCAAGTATTTTATGAGATTGTGCTGTTATGACGTGCGCGGGATAGAGACCTGTGTGAATGCACATATTTTATTATTTCTTTTGCGCACTGTTGACTTTGTACAATGCTTTCTTTTAGCTGTTTTGTCGCATTTATGGCAGCTCTTTCTTTCTCTACGTTAGTTGTGTAAACGTACAAGCATAGAGGCTTTCAGCTGTCTTTTTTCGATTTAGGAGAGCGTACCCCATTTTCGCTCGTGTTATCCACCCTATAAGTTCAGGAAACTTAAGTACAAAGTTTGGGTATGTGTAGTGTAAGTGCTTATCCTCATCGTGGGACGTGAATGCAATGCAACACCACTTCTTGCTTTAAAGCATAGCACCAGTATTGTCAGCAACACACTATACAAGAAACACATTTTTTTCATAGCTATGCTTTGTCCATTTGGTTGTCGATTTTTTTATTAATCTTTTTTTTACCATGATTCAGCAATTGTGCCTAGTCGTTTGCGCAAGTATGTAGGCATTGCTATTCATCTCTTCCTGTAAGAGTTGTAATTGGTATGCGCTCATAGAGTGGGTTATACGTGCGAAACTGCGGTATAGTACACATTTTCTTTTTCACTAAGCATGCCTGTGGTGTGCAGAAGAGAAAGAGAGAAGCTGTGTTTGTACCTTTGTGTCCGATGCTGGTTTGTGTGCGTGCGCAATTCTGTTACATTAACAGAGAAGCCCTTTGTAAGTTGCAACCAGGTAGCTATTTTTAACCAGAAGCGGCGGCGTTTCGTCCGGCTTCACGCCGAAGGTACATAGGGGAACACCTCGGCATCTTTTACCAACTCGCGCGTGCTCCCCGCTTACTTTGCATTTTGGGCACCCGCTCGTTTTGCATTCGAGGGAGGAGACACAAAGAGAAACCGCTTTCTACTGAGCCAGCCTGTGCTCTTGTACATAAACCGTGCACGTGACTTAGGGCTGTAGCGTTTAAATGCTGCCGCCATAACGGAAGTTTTCTCTCGAGGTTGCCGCCCCATTGTTGCACTTTGGGGGGGGCGAACTACCCCAATCGACACAGACGACGTCGAGCTCCTCTGCGGTTCTTTGGGAGGCGCTCGCTGGCGGACCGACACATAATCACGGGTTGCATGTCACAACCTCCGAGAGCTTCTTTTTAGGGACATATCATCACGTAGTGGTTTCTTCTCTTTCGCCGGCTCCTGTACAGCGGCTGCCGATTCATAGCCTCGTCAATCCTTACACACTGACATACTTAAATGAGGTTGTGACGTAAGCGTGCTGCGCCAAGAAGTGAAATAGGCTCTTCATTTTACCGTGTGCTCGTCAAACGTGTGTGTGGTGAAGTGTTGTTGGGAGAGAACCGTGGTGCCCTATATGAACCTGCACGCCTCGAAGATGTGTGTCGTACGGGAATTTAGTGCCACTAGATGACGCTTGGTGCAGTAGTGCGAGGTGTGTGGTGACTGCCAGGTTCACTACATGTGGTTACATCGTCGCACTTACTATTTGGTGGCTAGCAATCTGAAAAAGTTCCTTTTGCATACTTCTTTTTACACTCTTGTGTTTTTAAGGCTTTTGGAAAGCATTCGGCAGTGTGTGTGCTTATTTTTTTTTTCAATTTTATAATTATACCACTGTCGTTGCAGTAGCCCGCAGTAGTAATGGCAGCACTTTGCTTCTCAGAGAACAAATTATGGATTGTTTTTACGTGCTTTTTCCACAGACTTGTTTATGTCTACAATAGCAGCTAGTATCATCACAAGTTTAGCCTTATGCTGCATGATCAAATAGATACGTTTTGCAAGTGGCAAGTTATTTATTTTGTGTACTCTGTTCGTTTGGGAATGTTGACTTTATGACTTTTACAAACATCTTGCATATCCAAAAGGCGATGTGCGGAGTCACCATCGTTGGTGTAAAACCGTGGCGCTTTTCTTTTTTTTCTTTGCCATCTTGGTGCAAAACTTTTGTGAAACGAGTGACAACTAGAGGGTGTACTGACTAGAAGTCGTAACGGTCACCAAAGAGAGGTGAATGTAGCGCAACTGAAACTGCATACATCCAGAAACTTCAAGGCCTGCAGCCTTGAAGAAAAAATCTAACACTCTCTCTCATTTGGGATAAAATTCGCTGTGTTGCACAAAGCCCACAGAGGCACGAGCTGCTCCGAATAATTGCGTGTTCCTCCCTGTGCCACAAGAGTGGCTCGTGTCTGTTGTAGTGTATTCAATAAACATGTGCAAGGACTCTCGACATGTCATTTCCTTCTTTCATTTTCACCTTCTCTACAGTTACGTGCAATGATACATGCAGGTGTGGCTTTTGATGAATTAAAGGGACACTAAAGACAAATATTAGGTTGATGTTTATTGTTGAAGTAGCAGTCCAGAAACCGCGTAGTGCTAGTTTTGTGTAAGGAAGTGCTTATTTTGAAGTAAAATCGCATGTCAATGGTCCGCATCTCATTAGCGCACTTCAAATCACCCGTGCCTGAAAGTGGTATTCCACAGGTCGCTGTTACCGTGCCCGACGGGGCCCGCTGTTACTACGTGGCCGCCGACAGCAGTAGCAACAACGGCCATTAAACAATTTTCTGCAATCTCGGAGGCCACGGTTATACTTGCTTGGTTCAACTGGGCCCTACTAAATGGCCCAAGCTATGCTTACACGGTCGAAAGCTGCATTTTCTGAACCATTCGTGCCATTCCCCATAGCAACACCAAACGGTTCTTTTTTCTTATGTGTCAAAAACGGACCAGCAGCATTTTGTTGCGTCTCTTGATGGATGAAAAGTTCATTCTTTATTGCAGCTAGTTTGATTACTAGTGATTGTGTCGTACAATCTCATGTCATCGAGATTATTTTTTAAATGTCCCACTCGTGCTGCACATCGTGTGATACATTTGGCTTAATTTCTTGGCAAGTAAGGTACTGCTGTTTATAATATTGCCGTTTAAGATATTGTCATACATTGAGCTCTAAATTGTCTATTGCCTTTAGTGTCCCTTTAACGAATTAAAGAGACGGGGAAAACTTGTACAATTTTTTCTTCATTACTGGTACACACACAATGAAAAAAACGCCCATGGTTTCCTCTTGAGTCACTTGGTTGTCTGTTAGTGTAAGTGCTCCATTAAAAATTTTATAGCTTTTCCTTTCCATCAAATACCCTTCAATTTAAGTGAGCCCAGCTGGACCTGGTAGGGCCAGAAATGTAGGGAAAGTGCAGATGGCTCAAAATACTGGGCTGCACAACGAAGATGTACACTGCCATCCTTTACGAAAGGCAACAAGCGAGCGTGTTGCTTGTGCTCTGCGGCGGCCGCCTACTGCTCCGTCAACTAGACGCTGCAGTGAAGAAAGCGTGTCCGCTTTGGGAGCCATCTATTGGCTACCAAAATAACTAGTTATGGCCGTCCACGGCCGGACTGGAGGAGCGGCACGCAAGGGAGTGCGTGCTTGCTGCTCCTTTAGTCGTCGTACAAGTGTCGCTAGATTACGCCACTGCTCGGGTATTGCAAGGGTGATACCACTGAAGGCTATCTTAAGCTGTCGATTGATGACGCTGTAGGCAGCCACCCCAGAGCGCAGGCCACGCGCTCGCGTGTTCCCTTTCATGAAGGACGACAGCGTGCCTTGAACTTGATTTTTATAAAACTTGTCTACCTGTAACTTGACGTGCTCGTCTTTCCAGTAAGTGTGGTGAATTCTTAAGAAAAATTTTTTTTTGACCGAGTGTTGCCATTTCTTGCTTTTCGTTTACTCGTATGGAGAAACTGGTTGTGCTCATCCAACCTCGGGAGCATAGCCTCCAGTAGGACGCGTTTATAGTTCATGGTGGAAGCGAAAAGTGCACGAGAGCTTCGTGCAATTCAAAGTGCCAAAAAAAAAAGATTTTTAAAAATCATGAGCCCAATCATCGCGTCGCCACGTAGAAGCACGCGTGCAGTGCAGGTAAAGTTCCAGCAGACCCTCCATGGGAAATGGGTCCGTGACGTCAGTAGCGCAACTAGGGGGTGGCTCACCTGGCCCGTGCTCTTCCCCCACCCAGTATTTTTTGCCATAGATACAGAGCACAAAATGACACTCGACATCTGCCTGCCCGGCCCTCACATCAGATCAAGGAGCTGCTTCCACCCACCCCCTTCCAAAAAAAAAAAAATCTGCCACTCTTTCTCAACTCCCTCTCGCGGAATGGAACGCGGTGCCAAGCCGAGCTACTAAAATGAGCAGGAAGAGGGAGGGGCCATCTACACATCTTCTACCAGCCGGTTTATGGAGATCCAAGCCTGAACTAACGAGCATCGGCACTGCGCATTGACGCAAATACATTACAGTTTGACATTACTACACTGCAGCAACATCAAACTTTGCCACTTGCAAGCCCGCAGAACTAGTTATAAAGCGCAAAACAGTCAAATGTAGGTGGCCACCTTGCTATGGTGGCTAGCCAACCTCGCTAGGACCTCGCTTAATGTACAGCGCATCATGCAATGTACCTTGGGCGCCTCACAGGTTGTTGTCGTGGTGTATTACATTTTGGCGGCGGGACTGCGTGATATGCTATCGCGGTAAAAAAAAACGAATTGCACATTACGTTCCAACATAACAGGTGCTAGTTCGGCTCGAAAATCAAAAATATGAGGCATGCCATCGTGTGTAAACCGATTTAGCGTATCCTTTCAAATTTGACTAAATGCCATGTTGTCCTGTAAAATTTACTGCAGTGAAGCATCCAGCGCTGTCCACACACTCGTAGGCGTGCGCATGAGCTGCTTTCTTTTGCGGGGGGGGGGGGGGGGGGCTTTGTATTATCTCGGGGGCATACGTTTTGTTACGCAGGTAAAACGCAGGTTTTCGACGATAATGGCGGCCGAAACTCCCGGATGTTGCATTACGAGGACTCTTTACTTTTCATCCTCAAAAAAGCCTGGAACCATAGGCATTCTATGTGAGAAGCACGTCTTCTCTTTCTTGATTTTCTTTTTTCGTCATCCGTCCATTGTGAAGCATGTTGATCGAACTAGACCAACTTGAGAGAGGGGGGAGGGGGTACTCAGTGATGAAACCGTATACCCTCAATGAGGCTGCCTTAACTTGTGCGGCGGCTACCGCATGTACACGTAAGGGGGTCCCGTGGACAGCCATAGTAGGTCGCCGTCTGCAGAAGTCTAGCTCTCCTTGTCCGATGCTGACCAATGTTTGATTCTCAAAGCTCGCACCCAGGGCACGATCCAGGTGCAGCGGCCTATGCTCAGGCACGGGTTCTCGCCCGAGTCGCTTATGCCGTACCGGGCCGACGGCAACCGAATTTTCACCAATTCCGTCCGAGTCTTGAATGGTCGCTCACGGACGGAACCTGCCTCCGTGTCGGCGTGCAGCCACACTGCGATATAGAAAGAACAAACAGCCGGGAATCTCCAAGAAAATGTAATGAAGTTATGAACTGCAATCAGTCATGTAGCCAAGCAGAGGGGGGGGGGGGGTTAATTTTCCACGAATATCATGTTCCAACACCACAACCACTTAGGAAAATATTTCTAACTATGGCGCTGACTGCTATTAAGCGAAACGACCATCCGAATGGGTAGAAATGCTGTATGATTGGTGCCACGTTCAGGAATGGTCAAAACTTCCCAAGCCGGAATCCCATGCCATCCTACAGCAGCTCGGCCTGATAACCTATTGACCAGCCATGTTCTATGTACACTGTAGCTAACGGAGCGACGTATGAACATGCTACCCTCAATTAAGTAAAACTATGCAGATTGAGCTGCGTTCTCTCCAGCCATGGGTGCGCACTAGGGCATAGTGTACGAGAAGTGTAACTAGGGGAGGCAAGGTAAGGCAAGGGAGGGCCCGCCATGTCTGTCACTCAGAAGAACGTGCTCGCCATTGCTTATAGTGCGCGGGTTTGTATGGCCACTCTGGTTCTTGATAATGGCGGCTGAGATGCCCCTGACATGTTGCGATTCCAAGAACTAACTGCCTTGCTTCCAACCTTAGCTCCTGGCAAACAGGGCAGCTGGCGAGCCAAATCGGGCGCTTGGCAGAAGCGCCAGTCATCGCTTCATTTCCGCTTTTGCTTATAATTAACCGCAACAAAGTAGTGGAGGGTTAGGTGGCGGGGGGGGGGGGGGAGGGGACATGAGCAGCCTGCGCACTTTTACGTCAACAACGTATCCTTTAGCAGAGCGATGAATTGGACTAGCCGGTGGTGGTTCGTCATTTCTTGTTGCGCTGATGACGACGATGACTACAGGGACTCTGCCTCGTCCTCGATCGTCTCGCCATCGTCAGCGCAACAAGAAATCATCAGGCGTGTCATTTTTTTGCTCGACCGCTACTGAACAATTAAGTCTCCTTAATTCACCGTTTCCCATAACGATGAAGGTCTGTAATTTAAATCTCTTAGTGCGTCTTGAACACAAAACTAAGCTCTCGAACAGATGTTGAAATCTTACTTGACACGGCTGCGACGGCAAGCGCCAAGACCAACATGGTTCTGCTCCGAGGGTATACAATGAGGCGGACCCCGCGCTATCTCAGCGACTTCCCAGTGTCGGCTGAATACTTAATGCGGACTTGCACTTTGCGCTATCCGTATTGGCCGCACATTCGAAGCTACATGGCCACCTGCCGAACGTCTTGGTCGGCGCAGACATTCGCCGTTCGTCGACTGCATCACAACTCTCCGAGTGGCACCCTATATATAATGACGTTCATAAAGACAGGATCGCCAGCTTCGCACGCACACCTGTTCGGTCTGGTGCTTTCTGAAATTTCAAAGCGTGATTCGTGGCGTCAGAAGGCGAGAAAAGGCTTGGTATGCATGACAGCTTTCACAGGTTTCCTTTAAGAAAAATCAAGTTTGGGCGCCTTTACGGGCTTCGCTCGATGCAAATGCACGCGTTGCATTCAATGGCCGTGGCTCTATACACTCACGTCGGAGCAGACCTAGGCGCAAACTGCTACGTCATACGCGATTGAAGTTTAACGAGTATCGGTGCCTTACTTTTCTGGCTCTACGCGTCGCAGGCCAGCAAAGCGACGCGGGCATTGCCAAGTTTTCTAAAGACGACCGGACTACGCGACCGCTTATAAGCGTGCAATGGACAAGGTCACATCTACACACACGTTGCCCTTCACTTCTCTCTCTCTCTTCTCCTTCAATCCCCTCACCCCTTCCCCCAGTGCAGGGTAGCAAACCGGACGTGCGCCTGGTTGACTTCCCTGCCTTTCACTTCTTCCCTTCCTCCTTCGATACCCCCAAAAAAAGCAAGGCGTGTCGGCATTATAACTTTAGTTGCAGCGTTCGCTATCGGCTTTTATAAGAATGTAATGAACATTACATATTTACTCCCATATGGTCAACCATATCTGGGCAACTATTTAACCAGGTTTATATAAATGGACAACCGTCGCTCAACCAGGAGAAATACAGTGACAATCGCATCATGATATGCCCATCAACAATCGCACTGTGGCGTTCAGTTTATTTAGGTAAAACTTACACTTCTGCTCGAGCGTGAGTGCTGTCGTTATACGTCAGGATACCTTCGAAGTGTGGCAGCTTTGGCTACTTGGTAAGTGTCCTTGTCTCTGTGTCGTCCTTCTGTTCTCGCGCTATAACTATAGTCAGGATACCCTTTGGGCGTCAGTGTACTCAACGTAGTACATTGAATCCTACATATAGATAGTGTAGCGAGAAAAAAATCTAGAAGCCACTTCTGCTCTTTAAATAGGTACTTTCCTCTAAGGAAAGGTTAAGGCATTCAGCAGGTGCCCCCCACCGAGAAAGATTCCTGGCTACGGGCATGCCCACACTATACTGAACATACTCGATATGTCCAAAGTCGGTCTAAAATGCTTGACTGAAATCAATTAAAAAAAGTGGTTGATGTCATTACTTTCCTACTGCTTCGCGTGACATCGACTTCCAGTTTGAGTGGGATATCTGCCGAAATTTTTTGCGAATTATTTATTTTATCTATTTCGATTTATCGCTCCGTGACAACGCCGATTTTTCGCTCGCTCGCGACCAACGACGCCGGAATTTCTGTAAAACGCACTTTTTAATAGCATCGTCGATAAATAACATTACTGGTGTCTTTAAGGACTCCTCCCCCGTTTTTTTTTTTTAAGAGCAGGAGTGTGGACCGCTCTAGTGTAGAGACGGGAAGGCCTATCGTCTCAGCCGCGTCTCGGACCTTCTCTGCAGCCTTGCGTATTTATAGGAGCACTGAACCCTCACTGCAGAACAAAAACAAAGCGGAGGGGAGGGGGCACTCTTGCAGGATACTATGAATGGTGGTAAATATGAGAATACTCTGGCCCCCTTTCCTGCACCCACCCCTGCCTAATCTTATTTCCCTGTATACGAGCCTGTTTGGGATTTTTATGAGAATGAACGTGTGGATGCTGAATGAAACTAGCGTACTATAAGGCTTACGTTTCATTTGTTGCGACTTTTCAACAACCCGTGCATGTACGATCTCCACTGATTGTTTCTTTAGTTTGAGTGCAGGACAGCAGCAGGCGTTTGTACCATTCGGCCCGCACACACGCACAGAAGGAAGAGGTGCTGAGCCCCATCGCTTCTGCTGACAGATGGGGCTCTGGCCTACCTTGCCCTGCCCTTCCCTCTCCCTCCCCGCTTCCAGAGCTCTTGTGAATCGATCGTTTCCCTGTTTTATAAGGAATACTAAAATGAAAAAAAAAACTAGTGTGGTCTTTCCGTCACGGAAGTGATGTCAGTCAGCTCTCTGTGGAGCCCTGAAAAAAGCATTTAAGTAAGCGACTTTGAAAACTTGTAAAAAGGTGATCCACATGTCAACAAGCAAATGAATGATTTCAAATTCATCGCGTCACAGTTAAACTCTATCAAACAGTGCGTCGTACGGGGTCTCAACTGGTCGTCTGCAGTAGTAACTCTTTAGCGTTCTATGCGCCAACTTCTCTTAGCTCGCGTACATATATTGCGTACCTTCGAAGCACAGTCCCATCAGCCATGTCTTTTCTGTGCGTCTCCCGTTTCTCGCATCTGGTGCAACCGACGCGAGTTTCGGGCCGGAAGGTAAGGGTGGGAGTCGGACGCGTCATTCGTCAATGGGCTACCGGCATAACTGTCAGAGCGGACGTGCTGCGGCCCTCCAGAGAGCATCTTTATTTACGACCGCAGCTGCCCCCTCCGTCGTGATCTGCAACCACCCTCACTCTTTCTCCCTCGCTGAACTCTAGCCCCGTATCTTTTCTCAACTCGGCTGCAGTTCCTCTACACTCGGACCACCGCAGCCGCCGTGCCCTCGCTGCACTCTACCCTCGCTCTCCTTGGTCGCTTACGTGGACGCCATCTCCCTAGTTATACGCGCTTCCTACGCTCTTCGTGGCGCGATCGTATATTTCGGTAGCAGGGCTGCGGCCCGTTAAGGCATCGAAAACGACACCATCGTCAACCGTTAAGCGTTCCAGGCTAGGTTCGGCTCGTCGCAGGGAAGGAGGGGCGTCTGAGACAGATGTCTTGTTCGAGAAGGAGGGCAACATGCGAAAGTGAAACGATAAAGAGAGCACGCATTAGCAGATAGAAAATAAGAGAAAAAAAATTAAACGAGAGAAAGAAGGGAGGGTTCGGGGCGCCCCCGTGTCCGACCAAGAGTCCAGGTACATCACATGCGCGCGTGTGTTTATGACCGTAAATCTCCTCTGTAATGGCGGCATCGTGATTGCGACGCGCTGCTGTAGCGCGAGCATCGGTTCCCGAGTGCCATCTCGCGCGTGCGAAGCCGCGGTCCGCTTATAAGGAGTCCGGAAAGGCTGAGTGACCCTGTTCGTGACCATACCGTTTTACATCTGTCTGCCCCATCGGTTTGGTTCGAGACAAGCGAACCACGCAGATAAACCGCCATGGCCAAGCTTACCCTTATCCTCGCCTTCGGTCTGGTCGGTAGGTGTCCTTTTTTGTTCTGTGCCGTGTCATATGGAAACACCTGCGGATGGCACACTGGTCTTTACTGGAGGAGGCACACACATCAGCGAAAGTTCGCCGGACGCAAAATTCTCAGAACATCACTCTCCTCGTTTTTTTTTCAGTTTTTTTTTGGTGGGGGGAGGGGGGCTTCAAATTGATGTTCCAGCATCTAGTAGTTTTTGATAGTCAAATTTGTTCGTTATAAGCTTCTTGCACTTCAGCAGGGCACGAATTCGTTTGGCAATGGCGCTAACGTCCTGTCAACCTTGCTGACAGGTGTGTATCGTGCATGCGGTGTAAAGCGCCGTTTCATTCGTGACCGAAGCAGGTATATAAGTAGTTGGCACGTACGTAAGCAGTTGGAATTAACAGATGCTTGCGTCAATGTAGCACTCTTTGCGAGAACACATAGTGGTAACAGAAAAAAAAAACCGAACGGCGTTTTGTGAAAGTCCGAATTGAGGAACGTTGGCGACATTTCGAAACTATGTGCGGTAACGTAATCTGGAACGAGCGAACGCGCCATGTAGTGCTGCGAGAATGGCGGAGCACAAATATGTATTGATTTTAGCTTATGTTTAACGGAAAGCTGCTGAGTCACACAGTTAGGTTCGAGTTGTAACATTTCACTTCATCGAAACAAAACAGAGAAGACGTGTTACCCGTAAACTCCACGCATTCAATAAAGAGAATCGTACATAATTATCAATGAATAAGGTTACAGGGCACTTTGATTTTTTTATATTGTTAGCACTTTGCTATACCGTAGTTTTCTTCGTGTCCCGCCTATCACTTAGCTGCGATTCTTAGATGTCACGTTTTCTGCTTCTTGCATAAGCTTCAAGAATTAACGCTCAAATCACGCGCGTACACCTAACCTTGCCTTCGTTTGTCTTTTACAGTCATGATCGGACTTACCGGTGAGTCTGTTTGTCTTGTTCGTCTGCAGACATGATGGAAGGAAATACATGTGCCTAGGTCGGCTGTAGCAAAAGCGGCCAACCGGGGACTGCACCTTGCACAGGCTTAGAAGAGGTGTCACGCTTATGAATTTAATAAAAAAAATTAAGGTTGGCTATGTTTGTGGTACAAGACGCAGTGATCCCATCACTTCAACGGTGCCATGTATATGTCGTTACTGCCGCCAACCTTCACAAATGCGTATAGGAACTGCACTTAGCTTTGGGTGTTGCAGATAACTGAAACTACCAAATCACTTGAAAGAAATTGCATAGTCATGAAGCTATGGAGGAATCCTAATGGTTGCCGCACGACCGTACATAACTGGCAGCTGCTTAACGGCGCTAAGAAACACGGACAAAATAAGATGGAAGAAGAGTGGGCATTAGCACACTTGAACCTGTAACGTTTCATGAAGCCTGAACTAACGCTATTACTTCGAGGTTAACTAGTATTTTCTCTGTAAAATTGACATGATCGGCCCCTACGCCCTTTCTGTGGAAATTTACCAGATATCGTATTATTGCATCCTGATTGCATTTTCCGATCGATGCTTCAAGGCGCCAGTGCCTGACCGACTGTGACGCACTCTTTCAGTGTGCGCATCGTGCTTCGCACAACGTGGAACAGCCATCAAATGCTGATCTGAGAACGTGTGGCCCGACTCTACTTTCGCGAAACCAACGATTCTCGAAAATCGTGCTTACTTTAATAAGACGTTGTTGGGCTGGTTCATCATATCTTACTTAATAACTAAGCTATGACGTGCTTAGTTTGTGTCGTGGAAGCTTCTTTCAGAAAATAAAACGGCTAACTGTTGGTCTTTCCTTCTCTGTCTTAATTTTTCACAGTGACTGAAACTAGAGCCTGGTCCCTCTTCGCCCGCAACGAGCAAGCAAACGCCGAGAACGCCAACGCCGACAGGTCGGAAAACGCCAATGCCGAGAACGCCAACGCTGATAGGTCGGAAAACGCCAATGCTGAGAATGCCAACGCCGACAGGTCGGAATACGCCAATGCCGAGAACGCCAATGCTGATAGGTCGGAAAATGCCAATGCTGAGAATGCCAACGCTGACAGGTCGGAAAACGCCAATGCTGAGAACGCCAACGCTGACAGGTCGGAATACTCCAATGCAGAGAACGCCAATGCTGACAGGTCGGAAAACGCCAATGCCGAGAATGCCAACGCTGACAGGTCGGAATACTCTAATGCCGAGAACGCCAACGCCGACAGGTCGGAATACTCCAATGCAGAGAATGCCAACGCCGACAGGTCGGAAAACGCCAATGCCGAGAACGCCAACGCTGACAGGTCGGAATACTCCAATGCCGAGAACGCCAACGCTGACAGGTCGGAATACTCCAATGCAGAGAACGCCAACGCCGACAGGTCAGAATACGCCAATGCTGAGAATGCCAACGCCGACAGGTCAGAAAATTCCCATGCCGAAAACGCCAACTGAGTGTCAAGCCTTAAGTTTAGCCACAGAAAGAAAATTATGTCAGCATGTCTTTCACTCTAAGTTAGTTCATCTTAAAGTACAAGAACCACGGGGAGGGGCAGAAAATAAAACTTATTCGTCTGATTATATACACAGTGTCTCGTCACTCTGGACGCTCAAATTCGTCAGTTTGTCGTCTCGGGATGTCATTATCATAGAGTTTCCCACAATACTTACTAGAGGGAACTCTGGCGCTAGTGTCTATGGTAGTTGCAACACACGGTGCTTCAGCGAGCATGGGAATGATGGGTAATACACACATTTGTTTAATTTTCGTACTTCTGGCCTGCTTCTTGCTCCGTGTGTGTTCGTGTGGCTTGGAGCTGTTTTTTCACGAAAACCTAAATAAGCAAATGTTCACCATTTGCGCTTCACAACCTTATTCTTTTAAGCTTACTATTTCGAATCAAGTCCCTAAGTTCAAAAGGGTTCGTTCTTTCTTTCGAAGCAAAACCGTAACCACTAATAAACAAAGCCGCAAGTACGATTCGCCGCCCGCAAGTACGAAGACTAGGCAAATGTGTGTACTACCCATCATTCCCATGGTCGCTGAACGATCGCAGCGCCAGAGTGCCCTCTAGTTAATTTTGGGAAACTCTATGGTCATTATGGCGCTCTATGTGTGTGAGGAAAGTGGGAAGGGGGAGGTGACGTCGTACGTCGTAGCGAAGCGAAGGTCGCACTCATGGATGGCAGAAAAAACGTTCGCGAGATCATACAGTAGCACGACTGAAGTAAAAAAAAAAAAACTTTACCGATGCTCCTTAAAGCTGTGCGCGTACATTCATTTGACAATATATAGAAGCAAAGAGTTCGATAGAGACATGTGTACGTGCAGGTGCATATCTCTTTTAATTGCGAAGATTTTCTTTTAGTTTACTTTTTCTGGCGCTCAAATCACGCGCCATAATGGCGCGTGATTTTTCTGGCGGTGTAACGCTGGCCAAGTGGCCTTGCTGTGGGGCGCGTAAGAGGGGGAGCCAGTAGATTGCGTGCCAAGAGGGGTGAGAGTGTGGCTTGTGGTGAGCGAGTCGGAATGCAGCTGTATTTGCTCTAAGTGGGCCAATACAGAGGTTTAGCAAGTTACGAAAATACGGGACCGTATGGCGGTACCACTCATCAGTTCCCGGACTTTGACTCTTTGCCAGAAAAGGGGCCCCAGCACCGTGCACAGAAGCTTTTTGAAAAACTACTGTGGGGTTGCGCCGCCTCATTGTTGCGAGTCAGCAACAAGACGGGGAATGCACTGTCACTGAAAAAGAGGTCTGGGGCGCTACCGTACTGCCTTGTACCGCATTTGCATACCGCATTTCCGTAACTTTTGCTAAAACTCTTTAATGAGGGACTAGATGGAAGGAGGCTATGGGCTCTTCGGGAGTTGGCTCTTCCGGAGGGCCAGGACTTCTCGTACTTACGAGGCCTTCAGCGCTTGTACTACCCAACATAAGCGTGTGTACGGGGGGTGGGGTGATGTCCACCCAGTCACCTAAGAGGTGGAGGGAGCAAAGTCATCCCCACACAACAGAGAGGGGGTGCACTGTGACTCGGGGGTAGTTGGCCCCATACATTGACATAATAAAGACCCACGTACCTTCGTCCCCTCCCCCCCCCCCCGTTGAAGGCGAACCCTGCGCAATGCTATGCTACCGAGGAAGAGGCTACCCGAGGTAGGCAAGAGAAAGGTACTAGCCTGCCAAAGCGGCTAGCAGCTTTGTCTAAGACGGCTTTTGCTGGATTGCGCTCGGTTACGCCAAGGAATGGCGCTCAATTCAAAAAATACTCGTATCTGCCCGACGCACGGCCACGAAGAATGCAATTAGGCCGGCCGCGACAAAAATCAATTAAGGGGAAAAGTAAGGCTTCGCGGATAGCTTTGACTCCCCAAGCCTCACTTAACGTTATAGTTTTCCCCCTGTTAAAGGGGCACTAAAGATAAACATTGACTTGAATTAGATTAGCAAACTGAGGACTTCATTTCAGATGTTTCACTATCCTGTGTTCACTATTACCGAGGAAAATTGAGGGTGAAGTTTCATTTTTTAAATTACCCACTGAAATCTCCACATGTGACGTAAAAAATTAATGTGCATGTTTTTTATGCTTGCAATACTGGCCCAACGAAATTTTCTGAAATTTCGTGTGCTAGGTTGGCTGGTTGGACCCAAGGAGTGAAAAAATGGCTGGAGTGAAAGCTTCCGCAATGCTTTGCCAGCAGTAGTGAAGTCAGCTTTTGCCCTCCGAAGATCTAAGAAACATGCTATTTTTTTGGTGGTGCCCACTTAGACATCAAGTGGCTTTGATTTGTTAGTCTACAGGCTACGTTAATTATAAATTAAAAGAGAATTGTTTCCGATGAATAATAATCCGCAGAGACTAAAGTCAGGGACTTAATCTCCAATAAAATTTACCTTGAATTCGAGGCTTACTGAAAAATCTAGAAACATAAGGACGAACGTTGTGCACTATCTGACCTGAAAAGGTGTCCACGATACACTCGTTGGGCTTGCGAGGAAAACGCACCTTCTGAATCGCCAAACCCCATAATCTCATCAGGCCTCTAGTAAGATGGCTGCTGCAGCCGCCATATTACGGTTGGTACGGGTTCACTTGTGTGCAACAGTTTTCACTCCAGTGACTCAATTCATTAAGTTCAACCACAAAGGAAGGAAAAAATCTTTCCTTCCTCCGTGAGTTCAACCCACCGCGGGGGATTGGCTGTAAATCGTGCGTCTACAGCACCCACAAATGACAATGTACTTCATTTTTATTGATTAGAAGATACGTGGGACCCTGTAGACACGTTCAAACCATATAACAGCACGGTGTTTGGTGCGAAAATCTTGAAGTGACGTCTTTACCATAGAGAGAGTTTGGCGTTATTCTATCCATGCAACGCACTCTCGTTCATCTGGTCATAGCCTCCTAGATTTCCTTTGCCTGCCGGATTATCAGCGGTCACTTGCGAAACGGCCATCGTCGGAACTATGGTGGTGGCGCTACTTAAGTAGAGGTGTCTTCAAATCATTTTTTACGTTTTTAGAGCTTATACGCATCAAAAACATGAAAAGTTTTTAAAGTCTTAAAAAAGGTGTAAACGTAATTATAAATAACCTTACGTAAGTTCCGCCGTTAGAGATGACAGGCGTTTTGCGATCATTTAGCAAACAACCCCTCGAACACAAGGCATAGCCTCTAAGATAAAACCCCAAACCCCAAAATTGCCGATCTTAAAGGCCAAGTACAAAATCCCTTATTCCTACGTAGGTTAGCGCTACCATAGACGACGGGCGTTTCGCCCTCATCCGGCAGGCAAGAGAAATCTAGGAGGCTATGATCTAGTGCTCTAAATAGTCGTAGTTCATGTCGTAGCCAGTCACGTAGCCAGCCATAGCCGTTTCCAGTTTCAAAGATGGCGGGAAATGAAAGCGATTGCAATGTGCGACGAACGACTTCGTGATGCCATTTCATCTGACAACGCGTCTTCTCCCGTTTCTTGCTCTGCGAGTGCGAAACCTAAGACCGTAACGGAAAAGGTCAAAGTGAAGAAGAAGAAAAAAGTTCCGGGCGTCGTCTACTTGAGCTACATCCCACCCAAGATGAACGTCAAGACGGTGCGGAGCATGCTGTCAAAGTACGGCGAACTGGGGCGCATATTCCTGCAACCAGAGAAAGAGCACGGCAAGCCGCGAAACTTCGTCGAGGGCTGGGTCGAATTTATGGACAAGAAAATTGCCAAACGCGTCGCCGCCACCTTGAACGGCGTCCAGGTAGGTGGGAAACGCCGTGCCGAATATTACCACAGTCTGTGGAGCATCAAGTACCTGCATCGGTTCCGGTGGACGCACCTAAACGAGCGGCTGGGCGTACGAGAAAGCTGTGAGAGACCAGCGGCTGCGCACTGAGATAGCGCAAGCCAAGCGAGAGTCTAACTTCTACATATCGGCCGTTCAGAAGAGCAAGCGCCTGCGACGTGAAGCCAAGGAAGGTGTGGAGGACGATGACAGCTTGCGACGGTCCATCGACGTCAGGCAAGCGCGCTACCGACGAAGAGATCGTCGCGAAGAGGGCGAAAAAAGAGGCGGATGATACTTTGAAGCCCTCCGCCGACCTGAGTCTGCTGAAAAACATTTTGTGTGGGTGGTGTCGGCTTGGGACGATTCAGGAGACGAGCTTGTACACGTGACTCTGTTATTTAACGAATAAACAAGCTATCGGTGTTAACCCTGTGTCATGTTCTTCGCGTTGTCATTCTTTGTTTTGAGTAATGATTCACAAGGGCCTAGCGAACTTGACTGCTGTAGTAGCTGTAACACGCACCTCAAACGAGAACGAGTATATTCTAGGGACCATGTAACGATTGCACGGCTGTCGGCGGATAGGCGGCTTTGGCTTCGACCCGTGCTGGCTCGTAAGTAACTTTAGAGGTGCAGACAAGTCGAATCGCGAGCCGTATCGAACCGCCAGCTGGCTTGTGTGCGGGCCACTTCCTGTTCCGGCCGGTCGTCCTTGTTCGGTCTGCTCCACGGGCGTCTTTTGAGACCGAAATCAGATATTAACCACGCTTTAACATCCAGCGGAGAGGCCAAAGATGGTGTTCATACCCCCCGACCAGCTCAAGTATGTATTATAATAGGACTGTGGGAACAAAAGCGAAACAGCTGGGCTGGACGCCGTTCAGCTACTACATGACACCAGCAGATGAAGAAGGCCTTGAGAAGATGCTGTATCTTTCACTTTATTCAATTAAATACGGTAAGTAGATTCCGATCCTGTATCATATTTACAAATTAAACGGAAGTGTCACAATGGGCAGCATCTGGAGCTTAGCAGCTCCATCCAAAGGTGCAACCTCCGGTCGGTCTTGACCGACTTCTGATTAACGCGCCCAGAGCGAAACTATCCGACTTCGATTTTTTAATACACTTTCCCTCATTTATTCGGCTTTGTTGCCTTCGTCTCCTTACTTTCTTTCGCTAGCCACTGAGCTTGCCTAAACTTTGCAGTGTCTACGATTTCGTTACAGTATGAAGTAGCTTAAGAGGCGCTACTGGTGCCGTTTACGAGCTTAGTTGCTGCGCGGCCACTCGCTGCAACATTTACTATGCTGCCCGAACGTTCACTCCCTGTTCATGTAGCACGCATTTGGTAAATTTAACCTCAACTGCAGTGACAGCGCTATTGGCTGTATAACGTCATTCCTGCGTTTCATGAAGCATTGGACGTGGTACGGTTGCCAACACTTCTGCCTAGATCACTACAATGCAGAAAAAAAAAAAGAAACTGTGTAGTGCTGGCCAGGTTCAATGGACGTGTTTGAAAAGAGTAGCAGTTGCAGCAGAGCACTAGCTGCAAAGTATCCAGCTTGGCACCTTAAACTTTGCAGATCTTGTGCTATTATGCTTAAGGTATATCCGAATTTTAGAACTTAGACGAATATTATGAATAGTTTCAGAACACTAATGCAAACATTTTCAAAGCAACCCTAGGGTGGTAATGCAACCATTTTCAAAACAGCCCAAGAATTACACATTTATTTTGAAACTAATATTCGCAGGCTTTATCAAAGGGCCATTTGCGACTACCTTTAACCAGCAAAAAATACTGCTGTAAACTGACCCAAGCTCGTATACAGCAGAAACAAGAACCTTAGAAGTATATTTTAACTCTTATGTTTAAATTATAAATTGACTACATGTTTATTGTCACTCTTTGTCAGCAGATTTTTATCGAACTCATGTATAGATACTACACAATATGCATGAGTCAGCATGATTATGAATATCATGATAAAGATAGTGGATTGATTATCTTGTATATTTGCTGACATGGGAAGCAATAAATATTTGTTCAGCGAAATTGGCAGATTGTATGGGAACTTCCTTTAAAGGGACACTAAAGGCAAATATCAAGCCGACATTGATTGTTGAAATGGCGGTCCAGAAACCTCGTATTGATACTTTTGTGCCAAGGAAGTGCTTATTTTGAAATCACCTTTTAATGGTCTGCATCACGCTAGCGCACTTCAAATTACCCACCTCAAAGTGGACTCTCTCATGTCACTATTGCCGTGCCCTATGTTGCACGCCTTTACTATGCAGCCGCGGACACCAGCAGCAGCAAACAGAGCGAGAGTAGCGGGAGCCACAGTAAAAACAACGGCCATTGAACAATTATCTGCAATCTCGGAGGCCCTGGTTCTGCTTGCTTGGTTCAACAGGGTATCGCTAGATGACGCCATCTATCCAGCATAACCAGCTTAAAACTGAAATTTTGAACCTCTCGCGCCATTCCCCATGATAACGCCAGGCGGTTCTTTTTTCTGTAAATCAAACAGAAATGGACAAGCAGCGTTTTATTACGTTTCTTGATGCATGGAAAGTTCTTTCTTTAAAGCAGCTAGTTTGAGTACGATTAATTGTAGTTAGTTGCTCTCTCGCCTTTGGGATAATTTTGCATACGTCCTTTTCATGGCGCATGTCATTTCAGCTTAATTTCTTAGCAAGTGAGGAACTGCTGTTGATAATATTGCCGTTTTAGACGTCACGCATTGAGCTTTCACTCTAACCAAAATTGTTATTTACTACGTTAAGTGTCCCTTTAACACATTTGCCTGCTCGAGGGCACTGCCGGTGTCAAGTGTTTCGACAGTAAAGGTGCACGACATGGGCGTCTAGGCAAACTGTGCAGCATTGCTTACGCCGATTGATAGTGACAGCTGCCAGTCAAGAACTCCAGTTCCTGCATCACTGATTTATCGGATAGCGACAGTTACAATGAAACTACTGCGTAGAAGCGGGAATTCGACTGCAGAATAATCATAATGGTATAACTACGCGCAGGCTATTCTGGACAACTCAAGCACGGGTAGTGTTCCAGTCACAGATTTGGAAGCGTTGCTCTACACTTGAGTTTAGTCCTCGCTCCCGCAGTCCATCAGCTGCTCTGACTCTGCCATTGAAATTCAACCTTAAATTCAAGCGAACGGTCCGCTGGAATTTCGCCTCCTCTAACATGCGGCAGCTGCATAAAGGATGATTCATACTAAGATCAGGGACACTAATCTCGCATTCTAGAACGTCCCTTCACTCAACGCTCCATCTTCACTTGAGAAAGCCGATGGGAGCGCCGTCTCTAGTCACGACAAGTCACTGCACATCAGCGATAATCTGCTGCGATTCTTAAGTAGCGCAGCGCCATTTTCAGCCGATCGGCGGCACAGTGCTCAAATCTGTCAAGTGAAGGGTGCAAGTCGAGGAGCATTTGTGAATACGGGGGTAAGAGACAGGTTGAGCACTATTTATGCGAAAAAAAAAAAAAAGAATCGTGTCAAAGTCTCTGAAGATGATAGGAAAATGCTTCTTCTCCATTCTGTGATAAGTGACTCGATTCCTCTTTTAAATGGTAGTGGCTAACACATTAGAAACCAGGGGTTTCATACCCACGTCGGCTAGCGGGCCACAGTCGTGAAATTTAATCTCGAAAGGGCCTACACATGCAGGCCAAATATCCGCCTTCATGTGCAGGCCGATGTCACTGCTCGGAGAAGGGTAGCATTTTAAGTGGGGACGACAAAGTTTACTTGTAATTATCATTATGCACAGTATTTGCATTAGCCACAAAAAAGTACTAATAGTGAGACTGGAAGGCCACCAACACAGCAGTGTTGCTCGGACGAGTGGACGGAGTGCTGTAGGTCTGGGAGTAGAGCTTAATCTTATTCTTAGCTTGTGACCTATTGCAATTGTGTCATGAGATGTATTTTGAAATTCAGGCGAGACCAAAGCCCCAACTACATGTGCACGTTATTGATGCACTAGCGTGTGGCACGTACACTCGCCGCCTCGTGCTCTATGGAGGGAGAGGGCGCAAGGTTACACGAAGCTGCACACCCTCTCTCTCTATAGGAAGAGGGTGCTGCGCCACACGCTGATGCGCTGTGACGTGTACCTGTGGTTAAAACTTTAATGCGCAAAATATACTGTGTTGATTCTGTCGCACCCGAGGGTCCGAGGAAAGATGTATGCACTATTAACAAACTTTTGCGTTTCATTTCAGGTACTGTAGCCGGCTTGTACGACGGACTGGCTGTTTCGGAAGCGAAAACGTTGAAGCACTACCTGGGACGTATAGGCTACTGGACGGTTCCGGGGGGTAAGTTTCCCCGGCATGACCATACAATCTTGAGCATTAAGTAGGGATGGGGGGCAAAGATGACTTAGAATGTGATTTTTCAATTCTTATGGCACACTATTTCAGCGTTACCGATGAATGCTTCCACAAAGGGGTGAGCTTTTATGCGCAGTGGAGAGCATTTGAAAATGGCCCCAAACGCGCCTAGTCCCATGACTGCACCCTGGCAACTAGACCTTTAAATGGCATTTTCTTCGAACACTACTTTTCGTCAGAAAAGGAACATCTTCTCTGTAACCACTTAAGCTATCAAACGGAAAACTTTTGTGACTCCTCTCTGAATACCATGCGCCCTTTCTGAAGCAAAAGACTGTGGTTACCACCAGAATTGTATTTTCTATGAAACCTTCTTTTTAAAAGGGGCCCATCTATCAGCCTTTGGCGGATTTGAACATGGCGCGCTCGCTCGTTACAGAGATCACCGTAGGAGGCCGCTACTTGTCCATGCGGGCGCTGCGATCACACTTATAAAGTTGCGCATTTGAAGAAATAAAGTGCTCAAGGTCGCGTGCGTGACGTTCTTCTGTGGCCTTGCCAACCCTCCCTGCTTAGCTTCCAGTGCTTTCGTCGGAACGAGAGAAGAGAGAATGCAATTGAAGCATGTGACAAACCTTTGTAACTCCACTCGCACTGGACGGATTCTTAAAATTTTTGCGGCGTTGAATTCGTAAGGCAATAAGCTCTTCCAGTGAATTCATTCCATGGTTACTTGAAAAAGTGTTTCAGGGCCCTTTAAGAAAAAGCCCTAATATTCTAGTCACAAAACATTTATACATTTAGTTGGAGAACGGTCCTGCCTAAAATTATTATTTTTTTTTAGAAGGATACACTGGGCACATGTAAAAACCAGAAGAGATTTCACTATTTTACATGCGAAATCTTTTCTACAAATGTTCCTTCAAAAATAAAAACATTCAAATTGTTTTTTTTATTATTGTTGGAGTGCCTTGATATTTTCTTGCCAAATTCACTAAACATATAGTGAAATTCCCATTCAAACAACATGTAAAATTTTGTTAGGTCGGCTTTAAAAGTAACAGAGCATAGGCAGTAGTAGTTGCTGCACACTGGTCCGTGCTAACTATCCCCCCTTATGTGTGGTACGTGCTGCCTTGAGCCAAAGCAGCTATTACTGGGAATCTGTCAGTGTGTGTTCCTGTTTTATTTGTGCCCTTTTGAACTAACATTACATTTGAACTTATGCGTGAAGAAAATCAGACAAGAAAAAACACTACTGTCTCCTTCTGCGAGCAAACTTCACTAGTTTCCTAGTGTCCTGCTATACAGCGTCTCAAGCCATTACTGCGTCGTGCATTCTAAGAAAAAAAAATAGAGGAGAAAGGGCGTCTTTTTGTTTCACAACAATAATCATCATCTACGTTGCGTTCCTTTCCTTGCGTTCTCGCTGTGTGTGTGGTACTTTGCATAGCATTGCATAGCATTCTTGATAGGCAAGTGGCCAGCGCCGAGTTTTCAAGAAAGGAAGCACAGGCAAGCCGAGTGATGAATGTTTTGGGACAAAAAGACACCTATTTTACTCAATCTTTTAAGTGTAGCTGCCAGTGGTACTTGAATAAATTTATGTTGTTCATGTTAAGCTGCCTTGCAGTCATTATCATCATTGGTCACGCCTCAATTTAGGATTATGCTGCTCCTGGAGATTTCTCTGTTTGAATGTTGTGTATGCATAACCATACACGGCATTTAATGAAAACCAGGCATCACAAAATGTGAATTGTTAACTGGGTGTCACACAGTGTGGAATGCGTGACGAGTGGGTCGTCGAATGCTTCCGACCCCTCTACAAAAGGCTCGGCTATGACTCCTCACCATCAGCCTTAGCTTAAGGTGTGTTCGCAGGTGCCACACTACTTTGCAGGATGGGAAATAACGGCATATTGGATGCTTCTGTACTGCAGAAGACTTACGATTTATAGCATAGTGGGTACCACGCAAGTGTACTTGTATCAGCTACCAAGGCCCCCCATGGTCCATTTTCTCAGGACCTCAATACAATTATTTCTCGTTAACATGTAATACAGCATGGTGGGCAAGTAAAACAACGACCGAGCACCACACAAGGCGAATTATGTGTCTAGAAGGCCATTTAAAGCTTCTAACCAATTACTATGGGTTCAGCCATGATTTTTAATGGTCATCAGCCACCTCATCAACAAAGTGCGCATAGTGCCTTGCATATGCGGAGTGGGTGCCTCGCTTCTCTGCAGAATGATGAATGGTAATTGCGCAGTGAGTGCTTCCAAACCCGACCAAAATTATGATTGATGGCATAGAGGAAGAGGAATGCTTTATATTCAATGAAATTATTTTTAAAAAATTTATGTGAAGACATGTGGATAAATAGCCGACATGGCTTTTTAACGATCAGTTACAGACAAAGCATGTTGTGGTTCAATTAGCAAGTACAATCTTTTCAAAGAGAATTTCATCACAAATCACACAGTCAAATACAGTCATGTAGGGGGGAAAAAAGTAATAGAAGTAATGGGACATGTACATAGATACATTTCGACGACCTTAACATCGCAACTGGTAACTCCTTGATAGAAAGAGTGGGCACAATGGGTACCTTGCAGGTGTAGTTGTATTAGTTGCCTCAAGAGGGTCTACAACTTACTCTGGAAATTCCGCTCTTCCAGCTTTCGTTGTGAATGTGCTGCGCTTTCCGCACAGGCCTGGCATTTTTCTTATTGAAAACATTCCCATGAGTCGGTGCAACATATATGTCCCTTTTTCTTTTTTTTCAAAAAAATATATTGGCTTGATTCTGATGAAATCCTGTTTTATACTATTTCTTCATAAGTTATGTCAATATACCACAGCCAGTTTTCATATTATCGTGTTAAAGATATAGGTGAACCTACGAAGGGATAATTCATGTTGCAGGATATGAAAATAAGAAAACATTTGCCTAACAGTTAAGCCAGAGGTGGACGTGGCTATGTGCGTTACGTATAATCGTCTGTACATGTGTCCGCTGTAGCTTCTTATTCCATTCCATGTGCTTAAACACTTTCTTGCACCTACCGGATGGTTGTACGAAGACGTTGAAAAATATTCGAACATCACTGCTTTAAAATGAACGGGAAGTCCTATTGGAGAAATGTCGTTAGAGGTGACGACCGTGCGTCGGTCGACAACTATTACTTTCCAAGTCATTTAGTTACAGCTTTACCGAATAAATTTAGTACGCTAGACTAAAACCAGAAAATGAGACAAGTTATTTTTGGGAAACCTTGTTGGACTTATAATCTATAAAAGTGCGGTTTACTTGTGGAACAGTAACACAGCAAATTCACACCAACACAGCACACAAAGCTGCAGCCGCACGCCAAATTGTCCATGTGGCTGCACTCCTTAGGATCGAAGTTATCGCATAAAAACACCTTGTAGTATGCTTGTCATTGATTTTGGGTAGACCCACCTGTTGAAGTTAGTGTTTGTGTACTGCCCTTCTGTTGCGTCCATGCAGTTTGAGCTTATAGTAATAATGTTGAAGTTAGTGTTTGTGTACTGCCCTTCTGTTGCGTTTATGCTGTTTGAGCTTATAGTAATGACTGCACTGCCTGTCCGCTTGCAGTGGTGTCCACTGGTGCTTTTGTGGCCACAAATAACGTCCTGGCAAAGCTCACTGGCAAGGACTCGGTGTACAACCACATGGCGAGTGCCGTAGTTGCTGCCTCCGTGTGGGGAGCAAAATGTAAGTTTCTTCTCTCACCTCGTATTACTTAGTTCGTTGTCCACTTTGGGAGCCATATCCACGAAATACCCATCCACATTTTGGTTACAGTTCGCCTCTTTAACGATGCCAACCAATGTCGCATAAGCTGGATTAATTATGTTAAACCACAAGCGATACACTGCCCACTCATACATTACAGCATTTCTTGTTGAATTTCAGCCTGATATAATGCTGCTGTGTGAATTTTCATTTATTCTTTCAATGACTAAGTGCACATGTGCTCTTTTTTTTTTAAGTATGGCCCACAAAGTTCTTTGAAAAGTTTACGTAAATATGCGTATGCACTGTGCCGCCAGGTAATCTTTGTCATCTGTGATGCTGTTGCTGTTCTGCTTTGTTGTTGCTGTCTTCGGTTTGCTTGTTGAAACAATACGATGTACACATAGAGATAAGCAAGTACCACGATGCTTGCGATCTCCTCTGTGCAGCCACTTACGATCATTGTGAGGATCTTCTTTACGTAAGTAGGCTCCCTTTTGAGAGATTTAGATACTCATTAGCAATTTGTGTCCTCTCTAAAATAAGTAACTTATTTTGCAATGAGCACATGCGCAGTTCTGAAACCTCTTCCCCTCATGTAAACATGTGCCGCCCCTAGTCCTGTACTCAGAAACGCAATATTTTTATTTTAAACATTGATGGTTTGCATCTTTATTTATCAAGAATGTTATTAACATCTCCCATTCTGGCCTTGCCTCAGTAATTGTTGCGATGTTTCGTTACCGATTCAGTATCTTCCTTTGGGGGCGAGTGCATGTATATTTCCGTTGCATGCCATTTCACTTGTTTGAGGCGATTCACGTTTGCACGTGTGTTCTGAATAAGCCAAGACTCTGGTCTTTTCGAGCCTTCTTACCCGATTTCTTTTGGTTTTATTCACAGAAGCGCAAAGTCAATTTAGTGGTCGCACTTCTCACATTTAATTTCTTAAAAGTGTGCCCTTGTTCATCAGAGACTGAAAATGACCTAGAGAGGGTTGAAAGGGAGCAACATAGCGCACCCGTCGTGTCATCTCTTTAACGCCATACCGACAATATTTGGCTTAGTGTATAATCCTCAGACAAGTACTGACAATGCGAAGTCGACAAGTCCCCTAATCTCCGAAAGGATCTTTAGAGATTTCGGCATTTAACCTGCAAAGTCCTGCGCTGCCAAAGGGACATGAACTGTTGAAGTGCGGGTGCTTGCTCGCCATTACTACTGGTGACTGCATGAGTAGGGGCAAAAAGGGCTGGACTCGCACCTGATTTTTCAATCCGGTGTGAGGGTGGGATGGCACCATCATCATAAAGACCGGGGGAAGAGGGGTTAAGGTTCCATCGTGACCTTATTTACAGCGCAACACCAAAAAAAACACAGGACAGAGAAGGAGCAAAAGAGAAAGAAGAGACGCCTGGAAAACTTCTGCCTCGTGAAGGGGGTCGCCGCTGATAAGTGACTGACCCATGTAGTACCGGCCGCACACGAAGGCAGCGCAAAGTTATGTTGGTGGTTCGTGCGCAGGTTCGACTCGTGGGAGCAATGCATTCCCGCCTTCCACTCCGAGTTCTCGTCAGCTAACGCAAAGCGTCGCCTGAAAGCGGAGCTTGAGCGCCGCATGCAGCACCCAGAAGAGAATTTGAAGGAAGTAATTTATGCGATTGCTACTCTTTACGACCGCATCGGGGAAGAGGTCACCGAAGCTGAGAAAATTTGGCGCAGGGGCATGTCTACAACTGCCTCGCCGAGTTGGTGAAGGCAGTCGGCGGCTTAATAGAGCGGGCTTAGTGTCGCCTTCAGTACAGACCACTGCCACTTCCGAGCAACCAAGTAGCCAGAGCTTTGGCGTTTGGCCCTAGCCCGGCCCTTGAGCATCGCTCACTGCCACAAACCAACCACTATGGAGACGGCGTCGTTCGCCTCATTCGCTGCTGCACCATCAGCGCCACCGACTTATCACTGGCCACTTCATCCAGGTGTACTGGGCCCGTCGTACTGTCCGATCCAGGTAGTACTCGTCCGACACAGTGC
This sequence comes from Rhipicephalus annulatus, assembly GCA_013436015.1. Lineage (NCBI taxonomy): Eukaryota > Metazoa > Arthropoda > Arachnida > Ixodida > Ixodidae > Rhipicephalus > Rhipicephalus annulatus. The sequence goes on from WOVY01004913.1 coordinate 196,295, forward strand.
CTCAATTCTCACCCTACGAGCCAGGGCCCACTAGTGGAGCAATGGGTGTGCAGTGCCTGTTGGAAATTGTTTGAACCTCCCGCGCGAATAGCGCGCGCACCAAGAGACGGAGAACGACGAGGAAGAAGATGAGAGCAAGGAAATAGAACACGCTCTTTGACCATGGATGCTGGCGTCTGCGTCTCCTTCGTTTAGTGCCTTTAATCGCCGAAGCGTGGTTTTCCCACATCGATTTTTGGTGCCGAAACCCGGGAATCAAGCCTACAACAAACCCGAGCCTTTCATTCCTGGTGTGGGTGAGCTGCGCTGCGAGCTAGACCGACATGGAGCGAGCGAAGAGCAAGCGGGCCTCGCGGCGATCGATGAACACGAGAATCATCAACGAGGTCAACCAGGTGCTCCAGTCCAATGAGTTCGAGCTTTCTGGACTTCGAATGCTGCACGGCCGCCTACGCGCCAGCAACGTGGAACTTAAAGCCTTGAACAACGAGGTTGAAACCCTGATCACTGACGACCTGGCGGCAGACGACTATGAGGTGGTCATGCAATACGATGACGCCGCTAACAGTACTCTGGCGTTGCTCGAGCACCACATTGAAGTTCTGAAGACTTCTGCTACGCCGGCGTCGTCTACAACTCCAGCCATGGGCGCAAGGACCTGTGAGGGTGCACCGAGCGAGCATGAACGACTTCCACAACGTGAGTTCGGCGCACGACTTCCCAAGCTGGAGCTTCTCTTCGTTTCGATGGAAACGTGATCAAGTGGCAACCCTTTTGGGATATGTTCCTGCACTCCGTGCACGAGAACCCAAGGCTGTCCAACACAGACCGGTTTCACTACTTGGCCTCACTTCTAGATGGACCTGCAGCTCAGGCCGTCGCCGGTATTCAGGTGACAGATTCTTGTTACGATGACGCGCTGGAAATTTTGAAACGTCGGTTTGGCAACAAGAAAGTCATTGAGCAGAAGTACTTAGGAAATTTGCGCACGCTCAAACCAGTGAAATTAGCGAGTGATGTCACTGCTCTGCGCAAGCTTTTCGACACAGTTCAACTAAACAGGAGGGGACTGCGTAGTCTTGGAATCACGGAGTCATCCTACGCGGCTATGCTGAATGAAGTTCTGCTCAAAGTCATACCAGCTGACATTGTCGTAGAATACTTCAAAAAAGAAAGTATGGAGAACACGACGGAAACGAGCCAGGCTTCATCTGATCAGGAACTTGAGCAGCTGATGAAATTTCTCCGCATCGAAGTTGAATGTCGAGAAAAGAGTTCTTTAGTGAACAATTTGCCAACGACATCGAACAACAGCGTACCTGTATTAAATAGATCATTCAAGAAGCAGTCCGCGACTCCTACAGCATCCGTTCTTCAAAACAAGACACTATCTTCCCCCTCGTCCTGTTTTCTTTCTGCGCTGCTACCGATCACAAGACAGAGGACTGCACGAGTGACATGACTCTGGCCGAGAAGCGCAACAAACTTGTAACAGACGGTCGATGCTTCCGGTGCACGTCAAAAGGAACATTTCCGGTGACAACTGAAGCCTGCATCGCGCATTTGCAGACGCGTAACGTTGCAGAAGATTCGAACATTCGGAAGCCGTTGGCGCGAAACTCGTGTATCTCGGAACGCTCGTAACATGCCTCGTGCGTACGCTACAAATTAGGTGCTATTTGACCTTGCGTGATAGCATCTCGTAAACAGGGATCGCAATGTGAGACCTATGCAAGCTTCAGCCAGCACGAAGTTCGTCATGTCTTCTCGTACGATGCTCGCCGGAAGCTCCTTGCTGCAAGTAAAAAGAAGACGGATGGCAGCGTCTGTTCAGCAGACCACTCGAGAACCAAAAGTTCTATTTCCATTTCAAGAACCGCCGACCACATTCGCAGCTCACACAAGACCTTACGAGCTTGGGCGCTAGAGTGGAGCCATTCTTTGGGAAAGACGTTTCGTGCGTTATTACTGATCAACAAGATCTCGGGTCTGCGTCAACACCACCGAAACCGAATTCGGTGGATTCCAGTGGCCCATTCACGAGCCCCTCTGTCTCGACCGGACCCTCAGCATCAACAGAGGGATCAGGCAATCGAAAGAGCAGTCTTCGCACTGGGCGAGGACAAGCTCTCGTCCGAAAGGCGATACAAAATGTGTCTGGCTCTACAGATGTTCTGGAGTTGTGTCGACAGTGGCAGATACAGGTCTGTTACATTAAGAGTTTCCTCCCGTGGGTGCAGAAGCTCAAGGACAAAGCTCTGCTGGAAAACTCAAAACACTGGAAAGAGAATGCAATAGCAAAGCAAGTATACGAACCTCCCGAAAAGCTTGTGCCTCCTTTTATCAAAGTAGAAGACATGCGAAGAGTGTTCAGGCCTATGCATGAGAGCCTTAAAGAGTGGCCAGATGTCGCAGCAGAGCGTTGTCAGGAAATTGCGACCGAGCCAAAGGAGCCTGTTCCCAAAAAACGTGCTCCTTTGCCGAAAGAATCTGCCGCTTCGACCAAGGAATCCGTTGAAGCCATTAACGACAGTCATCTGAAAGGTGTTCCACTCAGGCCAGGCACGTCAAAAGAAACATCCCATGTCAAGGTGACTGAGCAGAAGAAGCTAAATTGTGAAATCTGTGGGATTTCTTTCATCTGCCTGAGAAACACTTGGAATCAGAGAAGCACGAGAACTTTATGAAGAATCCGAACAACTTCAGTGTCGTCAAGTGACATGATTTCTAAGCTGCCCTGCAAGTTGCCTAGTCGGGTGGCCCATCCTTTGTCGGAGATAAATGGTCAGGACTGGCTGACAGAGGCCCCGTCAATCTCGGATGACGAAGAAAACATACTTGGTCTCCCTACAGATCAGCCTTGGGCTTCTCCTCCTCAGACTCTATCTATCAAGACGGGCCATCACAGTGTAGTCACGCAGTCTGGATTTTCTGGTACAATCTCTGCTCTCAGGCATCTCAAAGTTGTGCGCAAGGAATCTAGCTCTACCGTTGAAAATTTGGAAAAGATAAATGTGGCCAACCCACACCCACAGAAATGGACCGCAGCTTCTTCCAACATTGAGACGCAAGCCGTTGTGAAGAAAGACAGCCGTTCTCTTTTACGTTGCAATGTCGTGGACTACAAGGAAAATACAGGCGTCCCATTAACGGCCGGTGGCTCACGTCTACGGAAAAGAGCGGCAACTTTCTCCGAGTTCGAGGCACAGGCTGTTGCGAAGAAAGATGCCAGTGTAATTTTGTGTTGCAGTGACATGGACGGTTCGAAAGATAAATGTGTCCCTCCCAGCTTCTCGTCCGAGCTCAACGGAACGGTTAAGAACCTCTTGGTTGACCTCAATCTTGAGGATGGTCATTCGGCATCCACACCAGCTGAGAATGCTGGAAACTTTGTTTGTGACATGAGTGAAGTTTTTGACAAGGCGTCGGAGGAGTTGTTCAGCGACGCCTCCACGGCGGAGTATTCGTGGACCTATGTGGTGAGTGGCGTTGTTCCCGAGCGGACTGCATCAAAAACACAGTGTGACGAAGCTTCAGATCTCGACAGTAACGACAGTTTCTTGGAGCTTGTGTCTCGCGCCAATGTTGTAGAACAGCCGAAAGGTAGCCATGCTGGCAGAAAATAAAATGGACAAATTGTGTGGCGCAGGTGATGCTGAACGATTGTGTTCAGGCAATGTACGTACTGTTCAAGTAGAACCTTTTGGGATGCGTTTGTAATGCTTGGGGTGCTATGTGATGTGCAAGTATGTAATTTAAAATTGGTTGGGTGATATCAGGCCATAAATAGAACTTGCACAGATGTGGTGGGCTGATGTAATGAATTCCTTGTTACCTTTTGAACCTGTGAAGTGTGCACTTGTAGAGCTCCAAAAGAGCAACATTTATTTACTCAAGACAGATTGTAACTTATTTCTTCCTTTCATAAAGCATGAAACCATCTCTGTACATATATTCACTGACAATAAAGCAATGTTTCATGGCAAAAATCGATGTGGGAAAACCACGCTTCGGCGATTAAAGGCACTAAAACGAAGGAGACGCAGACGCCAGCATCCATGGTCAAAGAGCGTGTTCTATTTCCTTGCTCTCATCTTCTTCCTCGTCGTTCTCCGTCTCTTGGTGCGCGCGCTATTCGCGCGGGAGGTTCAAACAATTTCCAACAGTGCCATCGCTGGAGGGTGATTCCACGAAAGATCGACATGGTTGATATTTTAGATTTGATTTTTTATAGTTTGTGTACATATCACCCTGTAGGCAGCAAGTGAACTTAGTTTTTATGGGCGAAGCTCGTTAAGGCGTCACCCGAATATCCTCTGTAGTAACCACCTCTCTTGTGTATGTGCCACAGGGGAGTTTAGTTCTTGGAATGTCTGCTAGATGGCGTTACTTGTACATAATGAATATATGATGAAAAGATGCGGGATGGTGGTACTTAGAGTGTTCACTAGATGGACGGACATACAGACAGATGCACGGATGGAGTGATGGACCCACGGTGGGACAGACGGACGGATGAGCGCACGGATGAACATATATGATGAAAAGATGTGAGATGGTAGTACTTGGAGTGTTAACTAGACAGATGGACATACAGACAGATGGACAGACACACGGACGGATGCCCAAACGGATGCTTCGCCCCACTCATCATTCAGTCAATGGATATGCTGTGATTTTTTTATAGGCCCAATTCCAAAATCTCAAAATGGCAATCGTTTTTTCACATGAAGGACATCAATTCTACCATTTGACTTAACTACCAAACTTCACCATTTAAAAAGCTAATTAGGTTCACTTCCCTAATTACCATTTCAAAGATTATCTTCAAACCTCATTGTGCTATACCACAATCACCCCTCATCATACTCTCCTCTTTCTTTCCCTTTTCCCCTTACCCCCGTGTGGAGTAGAAGGCCAGAAACCCGCTTTCAAGGCCGACCTCTCCTCCTTCTCATTAAGCACATTCTTCTTCTTAAGATGCCTGCCACTATAGAAGAAGCAAATGTGAAAACAGCGAGAAAATAGCACCTTCTCCTGATTTTTTAAGAATATTGGACACGTTTCTTGAAACACCCTGTATAAAGAACAAGTGTTCAAAACCATGAACGTTCTTAAAGTGTTGTCATGCACTAAGTGGAGCAGTGAAAAGGATTGCCTTCTCTGTTTTTATAAAAGCCTCATATGCATGTGACGCCTAGGTTACGACGCGATAACATACCACTCTGCAACACCAACTGCCTTAAAGTTGCTTGACATGGTCGACCATCTAGGCTCCTACCTCTTTTTTGTATAATTCCTCAAGGCGACCATGAGCAACAGACACTCCATACACTCCACTATATGATTTGTCCAGTTCTGTCATGTTTCAGAACTGCTCTGCCACGAGAGAGCCTTACTCACTTTGTGTGAGGCGGTCTAGCTGAAGAAATGGGCACACCGCTTTCTTGAACTCCGTTTCGTTGCTCCCTCTGAATATGTCCCGTCATGGGCAGTGGCAGCTTATAGATTGAGGTATATCCCTTGTAGAGGTTACTTAGCATGTGCCTACTGCACATATTCGAACACACTTCCTCAAACTACAGCATAAATGCCCCTATCCAAAATTCTTTACTGATGCCTCAAAGACTCGCGCTTCTGTGCTTTAAGCAGCGGTCGGTCCATCTTTTTCGTATGCTGGTACTCTTCTTTTAAACACAAGCATTTTCAGAGCAAAAGCTTATGCGATACCTCTGCCCATTAACCCGTTGGCTTTCGTGGCCGGCAATCTGCCAGCCAGGTTGAAGAGTCTAAAGCACTTTGACCAGCGACCGCCTGAAAATGTTTATTTTTGACACTATTTCATAGATGGCAGCACAGTATTTTGTGTTTGCACTTTGCTTGGTATATTGTCCGCTAGATCGACATAGCCGTCTCTGTTGTTTAGTGGTTTGTCAGTGCTTTTTTTTTTTTTTATCGACGAAGGCTGCATTATTCTGGCTTTTTGTAAACATGGCGTCACGGAAGAAGCGCGCAAAAAGCCCGCCTGTCGCGGCCTCACTGATGCGCCTAGAAGCCGCCGAATGGGCTCATTTTCCTCGCCACATCCTGGCGAACAAAGTCAAGTAAAATCCTTTCAAGAGTTGGGTTAGTTTTTAAGGCACAGGGCAAAAAAAAGTCCGAGAGCTGATGGGAGTGTGAGAAATGTTAACTAGATCTTCACATGCCCGTGTGCATTGAACTTTTCTCACACACGAAAATCATACTGAAGCATCTAACGCAGTCAAGCATTGTTTAAGTGAATAAAACAAAGTTTGTTATTCTATGGCATTTGTTATGGGTTTCATTGCAGTTTAGGGGCACCGACCCATGCCGCCGGCGGGCGCGAAAATTTTACGGCGGAATACCAGGCAGGAACGGCCGCAACGAGTGCAGAAGACAATGGGTTAAACACATTGAAGAATCAAAACTACAAAGTGCAGTAATATGCACCGATTCCCTAAGCAGGGTAAAAGCACTTAAAACTCTGAAAAGACACAAAGCCCTGTCCTTGTCTCGATTTACTTACTTTTATGCGAAGTATATACATATTAAACAGCATGTCGTACTTTGCTGCATGCCAGGACACTGTGGGATACAAGGAAACATGTTGGCAGACCAGCTAGCTGGAGCTGTCAACGAGACCATTGCTAATGCATCAATAGCTATTCCTTAAACAGAAGCTGAGGACCTATTGGCAAAGCACGTGGGTTGGCACAAACAAAATAAACTGCACGCTGTCAAGCCTCCACTTGGCCATTGGCCGCCAGTATTCGAATCACACCACACAGAAGTAATACTTGACAGGCTAAGGACAGGACATACACGTAGTAAACATTCATACCTTCTGTTTCATAGCGATCGAACTCTGTGCGAGAGATGTGGTGATGCACTGACCATGCTTAACATTGTAATTCAGCATAAAGAATTAGACCCACTTAGGAAACATTTTTTGTTACCCTACCGAGAGCAACTACCTTTTCAAACAGCAATGTTCATCAGTAGGAATGCATTTTTCAAACATCAAGCATTGTATGCATTTTTCAACGATGTGCGTAGTTTTAATGTGATACATAAAGGTCATCTGTCACAAGACTTTTAAACAGAAGTTGCTGCTGTGGTGATTTCATTAAACAAAACACATGCCTCCAGGCGGATTCAAGGGAGTTTACAAGGTAGTGGGGCTAATGCCATATATCTCCACCATAGTTTTATTATCACGACCGCTTGCCATTTATTCTTTCTGCGCACATTTCATGTCACTCATCATTTTAATACTTGCATGCTTTACACGCCTCAGCGCACATAATGCTAAGGCCTTTGTACTGCCACTTACCATAATCATTTCCCACATCTCCTGTGCCATTAAACACCACACATCATTATTATCAACAAAGATTATGATAAAAAAATAGGGTGTCATGGCCCTTAAAGGGGCACTGGCACAAAATTTCGCGGCCGAGATAGCCTGTAGGGTTGATTCCCAGGGACATTCGTATATCATCTACAAAATATCAACAGCGAATATAGCTGGGAAGGGAATTAAAAAAAATTTTGAAGTTTGTGCGAGCCCTCGGCTCCATCGGGCCATTGACACCATCGAAGGGGACCCCCTACTTCCCTCGCGTCGCCACGCTCCATTCAACAAAGCAAGTTATGATGACGTCATAGCCGCCATTTTTCTTTTGATGCATTTGTTACCGCACTCTATATTTCTCGGCGGCTGGTTGCGAGTGCGTGGCCATGGTGCAGGCTCGGAAATTTCTGTGTTTGGCCGCATTGCAGTCCCGTTTCCTTTTTGAAAGTAATTCTTGATGCGGACATTGCGGAAGTGTGTCACAGTTCTGTGTGCTGACGCGGTCAAAAGCTGTACACGCTAGATGGCGACAGCTGCACCCAGTTTTTGGAGCTCTCTCAAACCGAAACCGAGACAGATCGACAATGAAGGGCCTGTAATTAATTATCTGTCACGTGCTGTAGCAAACGATGTGTCATGTCATGACAAACAGGCCCCCAGCAACACATTGCAGCAGAAAAACGTGTGGCCAAAGTTTTTGTGTCAATACCCCTTTAATGAACGTGCTAATGGCTTTACTGTAAAATTCTGAGCAAAAGCCCGTGTCTGAGCAAGCCCTTTTTTCTTTTCTTCAGTAGATTTAAAGTACGTGCCAATAACTGATCAAGTGCCCCTCCTCTCCAACATTTTTTTTTTACCCCTTCTCCGCTGTAGAATCTTGCAGCAGCAGTTTCTAGAAAACAGAGTTCTGAAAGCGTTTAGACATCGGGATAATTTCTTGGTACTTCGCAGTGAGGTGCCCCGGGATTGCACTCGGAAGTTTTTCACAGATTGTCAGAACATTTGAAAAATGTTTTCCCCACTTGTCACAACGTAAAATTTCACAGAGGGGTTCCCTCCAGTTGAGAATTTATGCGTAATCAGTAAAGCACTTCTTAAGCGTTGTGGGGTCTCGTATTGGCAATCGCCACCATGCTCTTGGAGTGAACAGGCACGGTCGAGTAGACGCGGGCGATACAAATCAAACAACAACATACATTTATTTAAGTACTTTTGAACGGTGATAACAGTCTACCGAATTACTATATATCAATTGTAATTAACACATTAGGACATTCGTACACATTCTTAGCATACACTTCATGACAAACACAATAAGTCACCCAAGGCGGCGTCGCCAACGATTGACTTACCACGTGGGCCCCCGAGGCACAGCCCGCGGTGCTACACACCAGGGACCCACGCTAGAGACAACCGTTCGCGGCAACCGCCACGCGCAGAAGAGACTCGCTCAACTCTCGCCCGCCACCAAGGCTTGCCTTCTGCCAGGGGTCACCGCCGGCGCTACCACTGTACGAACCATGATGATGATAGTGGCGACCACCGCTCGCGTACATAACGCCACCTACCACCCGGTGGTCATGACCCAAAATGCGGCTTTTGGGCGAGACACGTGCGCCACGCAGCGCAAACAACTTTACAGGGGGTGTCAGCACCCCCACAGCGTTCAATTCGTAAAAGTTCTTCTGCTGGCTGCCATCTCGAACATTGGTTCGTGAGCAACCTAGGGATCCCCCTTCCCCTCTAAATAATGTCCAATTATCTTTCACTCTTGAGAGGGTTGGGGCACACTTGTTCAGGATTTTAGGGTCGTCAATATTATGCGTTCAATCATTATCTTGACTTACTATCTCAAAGCACATCGTCATAGCTTTGGCAGTGATAATCTGCTTAGAATACCACAATAAAAGTAGATGCATTTCTATTGTGTCACTGCTTTATTAACTGCATTCAGAGACTTTTTGGCGACTTTTCACATTTCTGACTGAGCGGCCCTAACTCTGGCTCCTCTCTACCATGGCAACACACTCATCATAAGATCATGCAGAACCATTTTAAGAGTTTTGTCCTCTGTCCTTTTCCGCTCAAGAGCAAACGTAATTTAAAACAAAGCATCTAAGTTGCCAGCCTCTCTGTCTCCTGCTGAAGGAACTCGCAGTCAATAAATTGTGGCTCTTGTGTCTGGTGCGTAGATGCTTGCCTATTCGTAAAAAGAAAAACAGGCACTGATGTACTTTCTTTCTGGCCTCCAATTTCTCTCAAGAGCGGCGGCACATTCCGCTCGAACATTCTTCTTTTTGTGGCCGCTTCTTGAGGGGGCTTCGCAATTTTACAACCCAATCCCGAGTGCTGTAGAACCAGTGAGATGTACCATTTGTGTTGCAGGAAATTGTTATCTGCTGTGCACCTGTATCCCTTATGTATACGTCGATTACTACAGAAGAAAAAAAAATGGCTGCTCCAGGCCACAGAACAGGTTGTCATTAATCTGTGAAGGACAGTGGTGTTAGCTGGTTTTCATTCGAACTGCAAGTAGCTTTTTTCAGCTAATATAAATGCTATGCATATTATTAGTTAAAGGTTTCTCGTTACTACCTAATAAAATAATATGTTTGGCTGAGCAGTTATGTCGTAGTCTCTGACAAAATTTACCGGGACTTGGGCTTATTTGGGAAAGTCGGCCTAATCTGAAACACTCTAGAAGTGTACTATGTCTCAAAAATCGATAAGCGGGATTAGATGCAGCATGTATGCGAATTCTCTTCAGGAGGGACGTACAGTGATGACCGTTGGTGGAGAGGACATTTTTTTCTCGAATGTAATGAACTATTTTTCGATTGTAATAACTATCATGTGATTGTGAATGCAGGCAATGAAGTAAGTGTTTTTGCTTCCATGGTATAGCCTGCTATTTATAATATGGTTGATGGGTCTGAAAGGATTTCTTTCTTTTTTATTTCGTTACTGATGTGACTTTCTTTTCTTTGTTTACAGTCAATAGCTACACTTTGGGCGTTCCTCTCGCCATCGGCTTAGCTGTAATTTGCGGCGTTAAGAAGTTGTCACTCGATGCTGGAATGGCGACCTTGTCGGGAGACACCCCCAAGTACCCGGAATACTGGTACTTCGCACAGAAGCATGACCTCTCCATCATGAAGGAGTAGTGGGCTTCCAAGCTGCCCTGCTGTTTTCTTTGTTTCCTCGTGCATGCGATGCTGTGTGCACTGTTGTAGAATAAAGCCGATACGAACTCTATGGATTACAAGTGGCTTTTATGCCTTGAAAGATTGAAAAATACTTTTCAATAAAACACTAAACCGAATCAGCTTAAAAAATCTGTGCTCTGAGAAATGCTCGTCCACACTGTTTCTATGTAATAGCATAATTAATGCAAGCAATAACACTGAAAGTAATAACACTGTTATAATGATTATAGCTGAAAAAGCATAAAATTGTGGAGAAAAAAAAGTTAACATAATTTTGACCATTATATTCCCTTTTAACAGTGCATACCTAAGTCTGACCTTATTGAAAATATAGTTTTTAGAGAACATTTGGTCACTTCTGACTCTTTTCATGGTCTCTGCAGTCAAAATTTATCTGGACTCACACTCGTACTTCATAACATAACCTTGGAAGTGCACCCTTTAGTTGCTTGCGCTGTTACAGCGTAGATCAGGGTAAGGGCTTAATACTCGGTAGACATGGTCGCCCTTTGACAGTAGCGAGTTACTTAATTGAAATCTTGTGGTGAAAATTTAGTGTATTTACTCTATTGTAACGAGACCACAAAAACTCGTTACATTTGAGTAAATACAGTACATGGCGTCTGGCACCGCAGTACACCTTTCAAATTTCCAAGGTTGCTATGAGATATTTAACACTGTTGATTAAATTGCAATACAGTGATACCTACTTGAGCGTACACCAATACTGACTCTGGCTCACTGACGTTTTGTGCCTCAATGTTTGTTTGAGGTGGTCTCATTAGGATAGAAAAAGCTTGGGGCGTGATGAAGGTCAATATACTTCAAAACAAATTTAAACACGGTTTTCATGTCATCGGAATAATGGATGTGCATCCCAAGCATTGCATATAAATAACTTTATTGCACACATCGTAGTTACGCGAGGAGAGCTAAATGAGTCGGAGATTTATGCAGATGACGCAACAAACGTGGCCTGCTCTGGCAGCCTTCCATCTCACTTATATAACGTCTCAAAGAGCATCTCACAAAAGGCGCAAAAGCGCATAGTAATGGTTAGTAGACACACTATGTACTTCAGTTTAAAATCTATGTAGGTAGGCCACTGTATAGTATCCACCAACAGGTTCGGCAAAATGGAAGAACGAGAAAAGCCGATGACAGAATCTTCACAATCTTACCCTCTTCTCTCTCCCTCCCCCCTCTCCATGCCTCGCTTCGAGCAAAGTTCCCCATTATATCATTTAAATAGGAAGCACAGTTTAACAGCAACAATAACAGTGGTGGGTAACACTTCACATGTGGCATAAGAATGCATATTGGTAACGTGCACACCACAAGCTGCATAGTTGCAGCAAAACTCTGGCAATACATTGCAGGGCAGTGCCAAGTTCTGAAAACTCTTAAAACACTCTGGAACAGATATTTCAAACGCAATACAAGTCACTCATCCAGTAACGCATGCACGGCCTCTTTTCTGAGCCTTTGTGGAGTTAAACCACATTGTCTGCAAAAACATGGCGGGGAGGAACAGATCTGTTGAAAATGGCAAAGGCTTATCAGTTGCGCACAGAATTAAAAGTTTGATGTGCACATGTGTGCAAAAACACTTGCTGTGTTCATTTATACAATGTTCACCTATCAAACATTCTGCCTTTTTTATGCAGCTGCTTTTCCCGTCCATCTTTGAACTGTATTAATGTACATGGCAATCTAAAAAGTGAAATTGCGAATATGGAATTTTTATATATATATATATATATTATAGTGCATGAAGCCTACAAGCAATAAAGTTAGCTTCCCTATGCTGTGTCTTTGTTAGCTTTTAATTTCATGTTGGTCTAACGTTGTATATAGACTAAGCAAAAATTATTAAACAACCCTCTAAGCTGTGGTCTGATGAGTTTTTATGCAGGAACGGTATGTAAAAATGAGGGATCATTAAAATTAAAAAAAAAAAACTGTTTTCGTATTTGTCAATTAGTTGTCTGTGCATACAGGCAACGGGCACAGGTGGGACTACGAAGTTACGACAGGCACTAACTTCCCAATGTTAAAAAAGAAATTTGTTTTTGTCATCAATCTCATGAGAACATCATCCTGCCATAGCACATTTCTGTTACCTTTAGGTTACCCTGCACACAGAAGTTTCAACAAGACATGCCTAGACCCAAAAGTTCACAATCCAAAAAATTATGCCCATACGAGGGGCAGCGGCACATATCACTGTAGGTTCAAACTTATCTATATCTTCATACACATCTTAGGCCTGCTTTTTTGACAAATCTTCGAGGACCTATTGCTCAAGAAAAACAACAGGTAAGAAAATAACAGACCTACATGTTTCGCAATCTCATATCCATTATCATTTTAACCAGTAGGCACTTGCAGAGAAGACTGCCTAGACTCCAAAAAATCACAATCTGCCCAAAGGAGGAAAGAAATCCTGAAATGCGTCGACAGTTGTAAAGCGTATAAAAGTAACATGGTAAAAATATTCTTCGAAGCCTATGGAGAGGTGTAAATAAATTCTAGCTCTGGCATCATTGCAACAAAACAACTTTCTCCTGCCTGTGAAAGAGTAATTGTGGCAAAGTCTTGCAGTAAGTGGCCACTAGAAATTATGATACCATAAGCATACTCCGTATGTATTTCTTCAAGTAGCACTTAAATGGGAATATCATTTTCTAAAATTGTTATTGGCACATATATATTAACGTAGCACATTTAAACAAAGTATATGTAAAAGCCTTGACAACAATTGATATTTGTGCATTAGAAATTTCTTCATTAGCATACTTAGGGTAACAACATCCATAAGGGTCACTATGCATAAAGTTTCAACAAGCCACTTAAAAATGGAATTTTTACATTATGGAGATCATTCAGTGAGATATTTCAAGAGTAATTGTGGAAATTACATTTCGCACACTATTCATTGGTCCTTGTGTTAAATGTTTGGGAATCTGCGTGTTCACCATTATACACTAGTAGTTTGACAATAATGCAGCAAAATTAGTTGTGCTATGTTTTCCACAACACATTCTTGTGTCACGGAGCAAGTTCATTACAATAGCTCGTGTGTCATCACACATTTCTTGCAATACATATATCAACTGCAGCAACAAGAACTCAAAATTTCTGGCAAAGCACTTTCTCAATGCGATCTAGCAGTATGTCCGCATGCTTCCTCTGGAAAGTGAGGGCAGGCCTGATGCGGAAGCTACGCTCTCCGCAGCCGCCGCAGTGAATTCCCTTGAGATGCATCTCTGTAATGAACTTGTTTCTGTCCTTTTCCGAGGGCAAGTCGACAGCGCAGAAGGTTCCCCGTCCACGGACGTTAAAGAATGTGTTGGGATGTCGCTTGCTGACCTCTTTGAGGCCCTTCTGCAAGTACTCGCCTGTCTCTCTAACATTATCAAGAAGCTTCTCGGTATTGACGACCTTGAGGACCTCTTCAATGAGCAGCAGTTTGGTCGGGTCGCCGACCCAAGTGTTGAAGATGCGGTATGACTCTTTGGGACGGACTTGGGACTTGTAGAAGTATCCACCAGTCAGCATTTTTTTGCTAAAGGTCACCACATCTGGAGAGTTGTCGAGACCCCAGTGCTGGTGTGCCCAGAACTTTCCAGTGGGTCCGCAGCCCGTCTGCACTTCATCACAGATGAAGAAAACGTTGTTCTTGGCTGCGAGAGCCCGAAGCCTTCGAAAGTAGTCGTCCGATGCATGTCGATCTCCTCCTTCGGCCTGAATGGGCTCCACGACCAGACCGGCTACAGGAGCTCCCTTCTTGCGGTACTCGTGGAAGAGTTCTTCGACATGGGCCAGGCTCTTCTCGTCCTCCTTCTTGTTCTCAGACTGGAACTCTTCGAGCGGGTACTTGTACTCCGGGAAGTGCGCGATGGGCCATTCGAATGATGGCACGTCCAACTTGTGTATGGCCTTGGAATGAGTGGTGCTGAGCGCGCCGAAAGTACGGCCGTGGAACGCCCCGTCGAAGGACAGCAGAGAAAGGCGCGGACTGCCGGGAGGCAAGTTGTACTTGCAAGATTGCAGTTCATCGGCCGTGGGCGGCTTTCCGCCGCGCTTCTGGGCGATGTGGCTGATGAAGACCGCCTTGTACGCGTTCTCGTTGGAACACGACCCGCACGCCATGGTCTGCACCTCCGTGAGGCCCGCGGGGGCGACGGAGAGGAGCGCGTTTTTCAGCCGCGACACCAGATCGGCGGGCGGCAGGACGCCCATCGCGGGCCGGTTCACGAACGTGGCAACGTTTCGGGGGTCGCTGACCGCGGCCACCATGGCCGGGTGGTTGTAGCCCAGCGGCAGCGACGAGATCTGCGTGTAGACGTCGAGGAAGGCGTTGCCGTCCACGTCCACCATGTAGTTGCCCGTCGACTTGGTGTAATCGACGAAGAGCTGAACGGCGCCCGCATTCTGGATGGAGTCGAGTTCGCGCTTGAGCGCGTCCGATTTGGGACCCGGGAACGTGTGCGAGACGATGCAGGGCTCGGGAGGTTCGGCTGCTGATGAGGAGAGGTTTCGCGCGGCGAGTGCCCGGAGCGACGAGGAAGCCGCGGCGCTGGCGCTTCGTAGCATCCTCCAATTGTATTCGGAGCTTCCGCGCTTCTCGCGGAGTTGTGGAGCGCGAGTGGCCTTATCGCGACGACCGTTCTCTCTCTCTTCGGGCTTGCTTCTAGAGTTTCAGTGGTGCGGTCACCGCGGCTTCCCTGCTGCGGCGATAGCAGCAACACAAAGGGCCTCCTTGCTGGTTCTCCGCCAGCTCTTCGCGGCCACGGGGGGCGTTCCGCAGACGAGCATAGACCGCGCACTGCCGTCTT
This sequence comes from Rhipicephalus annulatus, assembly GCA_013436015.1. Classification (NCBI taxonomy): domain Eukaryota; kingdom Metazoa; phylum Arthropoda; class Arachnida; order Ixodida; family Ixodidae; genus Rhipicephalus; species Rhipicephalus annulatus. The sequence goes on from WOVY01004913.1 coordinate 211,717, forward strand.
TCGCGCGAGCCGCGGCGTAGTACGTCGCCAAGGACGTCCGCTCGGTGGCGGCTTGGCGCTGCAGTCGGCAAAGGTCGCCGTCGGCGCGCTCCGTGAGTGGCGGCTGTATTTTGTTTGATCCTTCGTTCTTTTTTTTTTTCATTTATGCGCGCACATCCACCACCACGGCCGTTTCAATCCACGTCGTTAAGCGACGCTAGAGGCGAGATACGACCTCGAGCAGCAGGAGGCTATGCAATGCGCGTTGTGTGAACTCGAGACACGTGGAGCATCCGCAAGTGTGATAAATCGCCGCCGCTTGCGATGACCTCCACTGCGGGAACAAACCGTCGCCGGAGTGTTTCTGGCATGCTGCATGTTACAAAAGGACCCCAAATGTGTTTTTCACACGCTGTTCGAGCCAGCATGAAAAAAAAAAGTGCAGAAATGGGTAGCCTTCTTTGTTTGCTTGCTCCTCTGTTCTGGCTTTACCCACTGAGGGGTATTGGCCGAAATTCTGGTGGTTAATGTGAGTGAACAGTTAAGGAGTATGCAGTGTAATAATGAAATGCTAAATTTAACCTTGTTTTGGAAAGGGAGCTGATCAATGACTCAGCAGGGTAATCTCCCTGTGTCACACATTCGCAGAGGGCCCCACAGACGTTTCTGTCGCTGAATTCCAATGAATCAACCCCAAAGTACAAACTAGAATTTCTAGTTTTTTTAATAAAATTTCAAAACATTTTTTCGTTTGATGTTTGAAATTTCAACATGTTTGTAGGAAATGGTCGATATTTCCTTACAGCTAGAGCACAAATGGGATGGCACCAGAACAGAACTGCTTAAGCTGAAATTAAGCGGTGGTATAAGGCATCGTAATTTTGTAACGGAGACTTCTAATTTCTTTTTTTTCCTTATCTCACTCTATTTCTGATAATTTCTTTTTCTCTCCTTATGTATTCATTTCTCTTGCTCTTCCTTTTTTTCTTTCACATTTTCGACCTTTCTCCCTATATCGCGCTCGCTTGCCCCCCTTTTTTTCTATTTTATGTGTGGTTCCTGCGCTATGCCAAACGCACTAGCTTTTCGTTGATCATAATAAGTTATCATCTTCAATAATGCGCAGGGAAGAACGAGAGGGAGAAGGCTTCTCATTGGCGTGAGCGCGCGCTCAATATGCTATACGTCGAGCATTACGTCACGCGACGACGACAGCATACGACAGTGTGCTATGGTGGTGCTGTCAGAGGCACATCCAAGGTTAATACTTCTACTCAATTTTGAACGGCCCGAACCGCTACATTCCACTGATTAATTGTGTGCGATTGAAAAAAAAAAATGCAATCCATTTTTTTTTGCAATCATATTCAAGTGGTGTATTGCCAACTTGCACGAAACCCTCTCTTATTCAAAAATTAATTTTTAATAGGGCATCTTAGGCCGCTTCTGTTGCTTGCTGATGCATCTGTTGACAGTGTCAGTTTCTTCAGTAGCGGGTATACCCTCGCAGCCTTAAAAAAAAAAAAGAAAAGGCTACAGCGTGGAAGTTTTCAAGTGCTTTTCTGGGACGGCTTTATGCTCTCCCATAGAAGAGTACCAATTATTAGAAATCGTTAAATACGTTTTCTAAACACATTTAATTTAAATGCCCTGAAACGCAGTTCCTTCTACCGCGGTGTTCTGCTGCTTAAAAAAAAACACAGTCTTTGTCGATTGAACCGCGCGTAAATTTGTACAGTGCCTTCCAAAGTACCCGTGTGGTGAATTTTTTTAAGATGATGTAGCCTTCGCGTATGCGGCAGATGACTACGCACAGGTGCGTCCATCCGAACAGCTATCGCTCTCGTGGTCGTGTAATTGATATTGATTGATATGTGGGGTTTAACGTCCCAAAACCACCATATGATTGTAAGAGACGCCGTAGTAGAGGGCTCCGGAAATTTCGATCACCTGGGGTTCTTTAACGTGCATCCAAATCTGAGCACACGGGCCTGCAACATTTCCGCCTCCAACGGAAATGCAGCCGCCGCAGCCGGGATTCGAACCCGCGACCTGCGGGTCAGCAGCCGAGTACTTTAGCCACTAGACCACCGCGGCTGGGCTCGCGGTCGTTTAGGTAACTGCTCGTGGGCTTGTGCGTTCTATTGGGCGCTGGAACGCCTGTACACTAGCCGTAATTTACTATTAAAATACCAACAGAGCAAGCGGAAAAGAATGCCGAAACGCACTGCGACGCAGAAGGTATTGATAGGAGTACACGTTGTCCTTGTGCAGAACCGCCGCCGCCTAAGTTGCAGCGCGTGACGTCACAAAGGTGTGCGTAGGCTGTACTGTCGCAACATGTGCGATCGACTCGAGTGATTAACTGAGGTGCAAAAGTTTTCAGTATTAGCTAGCCTTAATGATAGTCCATGCTAAATACCGCGCAAAGGTCGTGCTTTCACGAGACACTTTCGATCCACATTTGCTTCAAGCATTTGAATCACCTGCACTCCATGAGCGCTTTGATTCACCTTTACTTAATGTACTTGACAGGTTGTTAAACTTTGACTAATCTCATAGGCGTGCACAGGGTGCCCCATTAGAGCAGAAGAACTGACATACTTGGATGTGGTTAAGCGGGCTGATTGGTTGAAGGTAATGGCGACGCTGATAAATAAACCAGTGTATACTGCCTTAACTTTACAGAATCACCGACAGGTCCGACTGAGTGACTGCGGCAGACTTTACCCCCTTCCGTGCCACCTCCGTGCGCATGTCCGTGACTCACTTTAATTCACAATTGATTCATTTTGTGCACTAATTCTCACTTCCAATCGTTTAGCGTTCCTTTACTACACAGTTGCGCAGCTTGCGTGCCACTAGCAAGCATGGTACCTAGACTCGTGGGCGATCGCACATACCAGCAAGAGATCTCAAACGATAGGCGGCGCTGCGATCGAAATAAGGCTATAGTGTGGCTTGATGCCCGCGCGCATCGAGGTACTCTATAAGGCAGCGCTTCCAGGAATACGGTCTATGACAGACAACCTAAATAGAAAATAAGAAAGGGCGAAAACAAATAGGACATATCGTCATTAAGAGTCTCCCGTTCGCACGCGGAGTGCGCCGATTTCTTCACGTGGCAGCAACACCTAACCCCAATCGATATTTGCAGCCGTATTGTCCCGACGGCATCGATCGGGTTGGCTCGAGCCGGCAAAACTTAGCATAAGTGCGCGGTCATCGCACTTGCCTCTGAAACCCGCGCTTGATTTGCTGGGCCAATCCGCGACCGACATGAAATCGTAAATTTACGATCATCTCGCTCTATAGCGGTGCCCCGCATTACGCGGTGGCGAAGGCATCAACTGTCCAAATGGGAGGCTGATATTACGAGGCCCGGACTTGAAGAACAGTTATGGGCATTCCAACGGGCCCGCGACGCAGCATATAGAGACTTCGTCTTTCTCTTGCGATGTGGGAGCGGCCCGCTTCGTGTTAAAGCCCATTCCGTGGGACCGTAACTAAGACGACAGAATTTCTTGGATATTTGAACGTATAAGTTTTGGTCTGTCTGTCTGCCTGTCACACGATTCAGATAAACCCAGCCGAAGTTTAAGCACTTGCTGAACGCCCAGCCATCTTGAAGTGGTGGCTGTGGTCATACTTGTGAAGATTGTCGACCAAAAAACAAATATTACGCATATGTGAGGCGCAACATCAATACGCAAGTATTAGACGACGTGTTATTTTACCAGAAAATACATATATACGTAATTCTAAGGACCATAGTGTTTCTAGATTGAGCTGAAAAGCGACGCTATGCTCAAACGAAGGCCGGCAGAAGACTGTCGTCTTTAGAAGACATTTGCAGCGCGAAGCACACAGATAGGCGGCCAATTGTTCTTACATCCATCCATGGATCCATCCACCTTAAGACAAAGGCAGGCTGTTGTGGCTCGGGGTGCTGAGTCGTATCCCACCGCTGTCGACCAGTTGTTGCGGACCGGGGTCTGCCCGGTCTCTTGTGTGGTAGCGTGGTGTAGCTTCGGGTTGAGGAAACGACCGCTTACAAGATGGGGATACGAAAAAACAAACCGGTTTATGGCACTATTTACAAATATTTACAGCATAGAAAGGTTGAGAGTTCACAAACCACGAACGTGGTGGTTGAACCGTTACATGGTTCAGAGCGACGTCCTGCACTCTGCGGCGTCGTTATAAGCCCTGTCGGGCTCCTCCTTCTTGAGGGGAACACCAATCACACACACACACAACAGGCGAGGGGTACGAGCATGCGCGGCCCACGTGAACATCCAATATTGAGTCGTGATCACTGCACTGCAAAGTGGCGCCAGAGGGGCTCTTCCTCGTCGTGTGTGTCGCTGGTCGAGGGGTCCCAAGCTCCGGACAGCAGACATCAAACGGTCCGCCAATCTGTCCGCTCAATTAGCAGGGTGATTTGTGGCGGTGGCCGTGGTTTTTTCCAAGGAAGACGCTGTATTTGTTGTCCTCTCTGGAACGGCTTACAGCTTCGTGGCGACACGACGTCTCATCCTCCTGCTAGCAGGGACAATACCTGGCGGGCATAGGCAGCCGGCCAGTCGGCTACTTGTTTGAGGGTTAAAAGAGCGCCGCTCCCCCGTCATCTCTGGACGCTGGTTCCGAGAAAACTGGGTTCCAGGCGTGGGAACGCTGCCCGGCTACGCTTCTCAGCGACAGCATGGCGCCTGCTGACGACGGTCATAACAAGGCATAAATAACGCTGCTCGCCATGGTTGCGCTGTGGAGGGTCAGATCGTGGGTTACATTTCTGGCCACGGAGCTGATAGCATTTATACGGTGGCAAAGTGCGAAAACGCCCTTGTATACCTGTAGATTTAGATAAATCTTGACCCGCCACGGTTGATATTGGATATATGGTACCTGACTGCTCACCGCATGGACGTCGGCAAGACATCTTTTTTTTTTTGGGGGGGGGGGGTTCTAAGACCTACCTTTTTGCTCTCCTTGTCTGACTCCGTAATCATGAGTTGCAATTCGTCGCCTGGGTTACTTAGCAACGCAATGTCATCGGCGAAGCGCAGGTTACTAAGGTACTCTCCAATAACTCTTATTTCTAACTCTTCCCACTCCAGGCCTCTGGAAACCTTCTGTAAGCACACGGTAAATAACATTGGGGAGATTGTATCTCCCTGCCTTACTTAATTCGTATTCTGTTGCTTTCTTTATGAAGCACTACGGAAGCCGTATACATATGTACACAAGCTAAATTGAAAAACTAGCCTAAAGGTATGGGGTTGATCAAAAATTCCCAGGCCGCTATCCCATGTATTTCAACCCGGCCTGGAAATGTTTGGCCTACCCTGTACATCTGGTTGAACTTGAAAAAGTTTCCCAGACCTCAAACATGCCGGATCTTGCAATGAAGCGTACTTGCTCGCTCGCTCACTCGGGAGATTCGAACCCCCAATTCACTCCCGCCCCCTCTGGCTACGACCACGGTGGGACTCATGAACTATCGCTGACCTGCGTCTACCCATCATTCCCATGCTAACTGCGTGGCAGCTCCAATAGGCAGTGGTGCCAAATATTTCTCTTGTGTACCATTATAAATTTCTATGGTCGCGAAGACGCGGCTGAACAGTCGTTGACTTCTCTGCTTGAGTACCGGCCGATGCGCATCCATTTAGCATGACGTCGCGGACGCAGCTTCCAACTGAGCTGGTACTCAAATTGGGCGGCTTCGATGACGTTAGTGCAAGTAATCTGTATAGATAAGCACCCTCCCTATTTCTAACCCGAACGTGCGAGCGTCGACCGCCGAATCTGTAAGCGCCGTACAACTCAGCACAGCTGCGAAAACGCGCGTTTGCGCGCGATGAGCAATGTTCTGCAGCTGTTTCTATACTAAGCTGTTCCTGAAACAGCACACAGTCCTCGCTTCTTTTGAGCACCGTTATCGCCCCCCCCCCTTTTTTTCTTCTTCATAACGCTGGCATCGAGTTGCAAAAGTGAAGATCAAGTTCTTGCGCTTGAGATAGAGAGGATACACTCGGTGACTACATGGTTGTACGTACATGAGGTCATTTTTGCCCCCTTTTTCTGCTGTTCGCGGTGCGCTTTCTCGAAACGAAAAAAAAAACAACAAAGATATGCGCCACTGCAAGCCAAAAACAGGAAAAGAAAACAATTACAAAAAAAGTGGGTTGGATTCGAACCATCTTGCATCACAGGCTTGCAGACAAATGCGGCATGCACTTGAATGTTCAGTGCGCTCATACGCGTTTTCTCGATCATTTCACCGTTGTGTTCCATAATACGGCACTTATCGACTTCACTGTCTAGGGAGCCTACATGACCACACAGGCTCCATACGACGTTCGCATGTTCAGGTTAAAATATTGGAAGGGTGTACACATATAGCATGTTTTATTTGACAAGGGTGCTCTATAGTGTAAGATGGACTCGCTCGCTGGATTCCGTGCCGACCGGTTGTGCCCTCGATATCTCCGACGTCAGCGTAGCTTTGGCTGACTGGGCTGCCCTACGTCATCTCCTGATGCCGAACTCCGACGACAGCGCAGCTCTGACCTACTGGACTTGCCCTATACGCCATCTCCTGACGCCGACAAGAGCTCTCGCAAGTGGTGCCCTGTCCTCAGACTTCCGTGACCGTGTTTTCATCTCTCCTATCTCTCCTATCCCCTCGACATGTCCTCGCTCGCTGTGCCGGTGCATCTCTATCTATATACATACACCTTTAATTCTATCCTTCTAATCCCTCCTCACCCCCATCCCTTGTGAGCTACTGTTGAGGTGGCGCACCCTGATGCAGACAGTTACGGGGCTCACTTTTCTCTTCTTTTCCCTCTTATAGCCACATCTCTCTAGTGTAATTCCGCCAAGTCGCCGTGTTCTAGCAGACTGTCTGGTTCGTTCAAACACGCCGATATTATAATACTTGACAGTAATGTGAACATTGACGGTGCCTACAGAGTAGGCAGTCACAGCAATTGGTTCGTATACTACCCAGGGTTAACAACCTCACGCCTATTACGGTATACATAAGACTTGCGCCTGTTAAAAGCCAAACTCCGGTGATTTTTCGGGGTCAATGGATCTCAATGAAATTCATTGGGTACGCGTATATTAGCACGTTTCCGCCAATCATGCCGAATTTCAGGCTTGAGAATTTCGCAGGCTCTTTTCAAATGAATTTTATAGCTTGCCTCCAAACGCTCACCTCGCTTGCCAGATTCCCGCCGCGGTAGTGTAGTGGCTAAGGTACTCGGCTGCCGACCCGTAGGTCACGGGATCGAATCCCGGCTGCGTGGCTGTAGGCCCGTGTGCTATAAGATTTGGGTGCACGTTAAAGAACCTTAGGGGATCAAAATTTCCAGAGCCCTTCATTACGGCGTCTCTCGTATTCATGCGGGGGTTTTGGAACGTTAAACCCCGCATATCAAACCGCAGGAGTGTCTCAGGAACATAAAAGCACCATTACCCTGACAAGGTCAAAAAGTGCCGGAGGTGGCCTTTAAACCTACGAAGGCATATTTCTTGTTTGTTTGTGTCTCTTAGTCGTACGTACGGGCACCAAGCAAGCCGTGGAATTATGTGAGAACAGTGCCTATAGATCTCCAGCAAAAGGCTTGCAGCAGCTACATACCGAGACAAAAAACTGCAGGTTGGAGATAAACGCAAGTGCAGAGCAAACAGCCCGCCTGAAGAGCGTGTCATTACAAGTGGGTGATAAGCGCCGTTATCTCACGAAACAGAAAGCAGAGCACGCAATGTTTTCACAGTTTATCTCTCGCTAGAGCCGCTAAATGGTGTCGCGAAAGCCTTATGTAAACGGGCAGCTTAGTTTTACTTGTGGGGAAGGCTTGGACCTGTTGTGAACTACATGTCCTATTCCGGAAACTGGGCTAATTTCAAAGACTTTTACGTGCACACCGATATCCTTATCACGGCGCACCCGATACGTGTCTTCGCGAGGCATTTAGCGTGGTTGGAAACGGAGCCGACTTATCAGCTACACGTCCTGTTCTCAACGTTGATTGATGATTGATATGTGGGGTTTAACGCCCCAAAACCACTATATGATTATGAGAGACGCCGTAGTGGAGGGCTCCGGAAATTTAGACCACCTGGGGTTCTTTAACGTGCACCCAAATCTGAGTACACGGGCCTACAACATTTCCGCCTCCATCGGAAATGCAGCCGCCGCAGCCGAGATTCGAGTCCGCGCCCTGCGGGTCAGCAGCCGAGTGCCTTAGCCACTAGACCACCGCGGCGGAGCCCTGTTCTCAACGTTGGTCCGTCCGTTGTCAGCGATATGGCTTTATTGAATGTATGGTATGCACAGCCGCGGGCTACAGCTTGATGACGTGCGTTCGAATCGCTGAAGTGGCGGCCGCATGTATAGATGCGTCGAAACGGGAAATGTGCCCGTGCAGGCTAAAGAACCTCAGGTGACCAGAAGACTCAAAACCAATAACAGTAGTACCCTTGCTGCCGTTCATGGCCAAAATTGGCCCGGAGTCGCCAACTGCGGCGTGCCTCATAATTTATTTATTTATTTATGCGCGTGGTACAAGGGGTGGGTGTGGGGGCATTGCTATTTAACTTGGAAGCAGTAAGCGCTTGCCCGACGTACTGTCTTGCTACCGAAAGACCCGCGATGTCGCCCTTATAATGTAAAATAACGCCCCTATAATGTAAAATAAAAAAAAACATCCTTGTGGGGTTTTACGTGCCACAACCAAGACATGTATAACGCGGCGTGCTGTAGCTGAAGGCCACCTTTCAATTTTTATCGCCTGAGCTACTTTCGCGAACGCGACAAAATGCGTGAACGGGCGTATTTGTCTTTTTTTCTCCCATTACGCAACAGCATCGGAATGTCGCCGCCACGGCTTCCCCTGTGTGCCTCCGGATAAATGACGCCTCTGCCACCCGCTTCCTTCCTTCCTTCCTTCCTTCCTTCCTTCCTTCCTTCCTTCCTTCCTTCCTTCCTTCCTTCCTTCCTTCCTTCCTTCCTTGTTTCCTTCCTTCCTTCCTTCCTTCCTCCTCCTCCTCCTCCTCCTTTTCCTTCTCTGCCAATGTGCCACAGTTACGGCATATGTCACACATATAGAAGAAGTCACATACATTAACCATATAGCAATGCAAGAAACCATATAATAGCACAATCTTCCGATTCCGGCATATACCAGGTTAATTTTTAAGGACAATCGTTTGAGCTTGCATAAAGAGCCCAGAGACCATTCTCAGTACGTACAGTAAACTTGGAGCCAAAAGGATGGCCATGCAGGAACCCAAAGAAACGCATGAGGGCGGTCGCACACTCACAGGAGCACAAAGTAACTTGTCTGTAACCTGGCTATGTGATCCTTCGTGTTCCTACGTGGTAGAGTCTTTGGGACTATTTTTACAGTTCATACTGAGGATGTACCAAACTACCCCAACCATATAGGCGTGCGCAGGGTGTCCCTTCAGAGGGGGGGGGGGCAGTGAAGTCAAAGTATGGGATTGAATTTGCGCCCCCAACCCCAAACGCGTGCCCAGGTTTCCACCACGGAAGGTAGCTGCTTCTCTGCCCCCCCCCCCCCCCCCCAGTGCGCACGTCAATGATCCCAACAGCGAGCGCTGTACCAAAGCCAATCATCTCGTGCTACCCTTTTCGTTCAACGTTATAACCAGAGAGAGGGCTTCACAGCAGGTCTATTGTGTATGAAGACAACAATACGTCATTTGAAATCGCGTAAGTTTGGGTCTTACGGATGTATGCACTAAGGGACAAAGAAGGCAAAATAACTACCAATATGGATAGGATAGTTAAAATAGCGGAGGAGTTTTACAGAGATCTGTACAGTAGCCGAGGCAACCACGGCCTTAATACTATACGAACTAGCAGTAACCCAGATTACACCCCACCAGTAATGATAGAAGAAGTCAGAAAAGCTTTGGAGAGCATGCAAAGGGGCAAAGCTGCTGGTGAGGATCAGGTAACATCAGATCTGCTGAAAGATGGAGGACAGATTGTGTTAGAAAAACTAGCCACCCTGTTTACGAGGTGTCTCCTGACGGGAAGAGTACCAGAGTCTTGGAAGAACGCTAACATCATCTTAATACATAAGAAAGGAGATGACAAGGACTTGAAGAATTACAGGCCGATCAGCTTGCTCTCTGTAGTATACAAGCTATTTACAAAAGTAATTGCTAACAGAGTAAAGAAAACATTAGAACTCAATCAACCAAAGGAACAAGCAGGATTTCGAACAGGCTACTCAACAATTGACCACATTCATACTATCAATCAGGTAATAGAGAAATGCTCAGAGTATAACCAACCGCTATACATAGCCTTCATAGATTACGAGAAGGCGTTTGATTCAGTAGAAATATCAGCCGTCATGCAAACACTGCTGAATCAGGGCGTAGATGAAGTATATATAAACATTCTGGAAGAAATCTACAGCTGATCAACTGCTATCATAGTGCTTCATAAAGAAAGCAACAGAATACCAATCAAGAAGGGTGTAAGGCAGGGGGAAACAATTTCCCCAATGCTATTTACCGCGTGCTTACAGGAGGTTTTCAGAAGCCTAGAATGGGAACAGTTAGGGATAAGAGTCAATGGAGAATACCTTAGTAACCTGCGCTTCGCCGATGACATTGCATTGCTGAGTAACTCGGGGGACGAATTGCAACTCATGATTACGGAGTTAGACAAGGAGAGCAGAAAGGTGGGTCTTAAAATTAATCTGCAGAAAACGAAAGTAATGTACAACAACCTCGGCAAGGAGCAGCGCTTCGAGATAGGTAATAGTGCACTTGAAGTTGTAAAAGACTATGTCTACTTAGGGCAGGTAATAACCGCAGAGCCGAACCACGAGATTGAAGTAACTAGAAGAATAAGAATGGGGTGGAGTACATTCCGCAAGCACTCCCAAATTATGACAAGTAGATTGCCACTATCCCTCAAGAGGAAGGTATATAACAGCTGTATCTTGCCGGTACTTAGCTACGGAGCAGAAACCTGGAGACTTACAAAGAGGGTTCAGCTTAAATTGAGGACGACGCAGCGAGCAATGGAAAGGAAAATGGTAGGTGTAACCTTAAGAGACAAGAAGAGAGCAGAGTGGATTAGGGAACAAACGGGGGTTAAGGATATCATAGCTGAAATCAAGAAGAAGAAATGGACATGGGCAGGGCATGTAGCGCGTAGACAGGATAACCGCTGGTCATTAAGGGTAACTGACTGGATTCCCAGAGAAGGGAAGCGCGGGTTAGGGGGAGACAGAAGGTTAGGTGGGCAGATGAGATTAAGAAGTTTGCGGGTATAAATTGGCAGCAGCAAGCACAGGACCGGGTTAACTGGCGGAACATGGGAGAGGCCTTTGTCCTGCAGTGGACGTAGTCAGGCTGATGATGATGATGATGATGATGATGATGATGATGATGATGATGATGAAGTTTGGGTCTTGTTCCCCCGCCGCGGTGCTCTAGTGGCTAAGGTACTCGGCTGCTGACTCGCAGGTCACGGGATCGAATCCCGGCTGCGGCGGCTGCATTTGTGATGGAGGCGGAAATGTTGTAGACCCGTGTGCTCAGATTTGTGTGCACGTTAAAAGAACCCCAGGTGGTCGAAATTTCCGGAGCCCTCCACTACGGCGTCTTTCATAAACATGTGGTGGTTTTGGGACGTTAAACCACATATATCTATCAAGTTTGGGTCTTGTTGGTGTTCCATTCCAACATCCAGCGCACACAAAAGACAAGGACTTAGCGACTGACTGTGTTCGTCGGTTATTGCCACTCTGTGTGTACGTGCGCTGTAGGTGCACGTGCTACACTTATTACGCCACTTTTATTTGTCACTCAAACGGCCACGCAACTCGACAGGCGCCAGCCCCCGCTGTAATCCTTGCCCGTGTAAAGGGCTCGGAGGAAATTCCGAAAGGCGCGATGAAGATATGAGAACGGGCTCGGGATCCTTAGTGCACACCCACCTTATCTCCCGAGCGCGGGTGGCTTGCGGCGTTTTGCACGCGTATAGACACTCCAGGGTCGTTTTGGATATGCCTTATCCGAACGCAGTTACAGCGACAACCATTGTTGAGCTAAGCGCGTATACTCGTGACCACGATAAAAGTGGCAACGACGACGCGTAAGAGAACTCGTGAAAGCTGTTTTGTCGTATACGCCATGATTGCCCCACGCGTTATGCCCACGTTATCGTGCAAGTATACGAAGGCGGCAGACCGGCCGCAATTGTTGCCCTTGGAACAATGTGCGGCCCAGAGGGTGTTAATTACACAGCACGATGTTTTCTCGAATGAAATAGAACGTAGACTCACTTGCGTGCGCACGGGGACAGGTGGGAGGCGTCCATCCCCGTCCCAGTTAGGCTAAAGGGGGCCTCCAATTCTGCCCCATACCTTTACTGAGTCAGATTTTCACGTCATTTTAAACGTGGAGGGTTTTAGTTAGACACTTTTTTTTACAACAGTGGCTACCAAGGACCCATGTTATTGCATTCGAAGAACTGTTTACTTCCAAACTTCACCCCCAAAAAACGATGGTTCAATGACAGACTCTTGTAAAAAGCACGCCATCGCTTCATCTCCATTTTATTGCAACAGCAATTATATGGACACTCTCGAGGGACTTTGCCGTCGCCGTTGTCGTCGTGTTCCGCGTAATGTCCAATCTACAATAACCCCTATGTTATTGCACCCTATGTTATTGCGCACCACTATGTTATTGCGCACCCTATGTTAGGCCCCCGGGTAACTGCGCGCGAGCGGGGTCGACGAACGCGGCTGAAGCAAAGATCAAACGAGCCGGCCCACCACCGTCGCTCGAAGGGCGCATGTGGTAACATCCGACGCGTCTTAGATCTACCGTCAAATGCTCAGGCACAGAGGAAAACGGCCCGCCAGTCTTGAACAAGCATGAAGGGACATGAGGGGGAGCGCGTCTCTCGAGCAGCAGCTGCGAATTTTCATTCTAACGGAGCAGTCGCGATCGCTGGCACGCGTGCTTCGCTCGGCAGACATCAGCCCGATTGGCTCGTATACCCTTCCAAGTGCCGAGCTCTCGGCGAATACGAGGAGACTGCGAAAAGAGCGCCATCTCCCTGGGGCGGCCGTATTCTGTTAACCAGTGTTCTTTAGAGTTACTTGATATCGAATTCAAAACAGTTAGCTGTCAGCTTTACATCGCATAACGATACACTTTATTGCGGTCGCATTACAACTGCTGCAATACGATAGTTCCTGCATTTTGCAGAAACTGCCGCATTAAAATTTACAGAACACTAAAGTTTCTGCAATTTGCAGAAACTTCTATCAAAGAAATACAGACATGCGAAGCGCTGCTATGCAGAAAGATCCCGCCGGTGATATTTTTTTCTTTTTTTTTACCAACTAGCCACTTCTTTCGGGTGGGTTTTGTGGGTGAGGCGCTCGTAGTGACGTCACACGTTTTGTAAACAGAGCTCATTGTAGCGGTCCATAGCAAGGGTCTGACACACGCCTGTGCTCTTTTCGTTAGCGGCCCGGTACCTACTTGACTGTCTGCGTCCTCTATATTTTTATGATATTTTCTTAATAATAATGTTAAATGTAAATGCACAGACGTGACTTGTCTCCAGCACTTGTTTCGTGGTTTCACCCCAAGCGGTCCTCATTTTTTTAACATAACTATTGCACAAAAAGCAAAAAAGAAAAGTCCACGCATCTCTACGAAGTGAATCGTGACGGTTGGGCGAAACTCTGTGTATCGTATACGGGTGAGTAACCGTACGTTACCCGATATAATGTAAATTGAGTGACACAAAACGTCGGCGACAAAGATAGGTCCTAATGTCCATAATGTGTATGTTGAAGTCGCCGACTATAGTATAAAGGGTTTGTGCTTGTTGGTGTTTTACATGGTTTCGTCGCAATTGCGATTTATATTTTAGTGTATTGTTTAACTTTTTCGTGTGTCTCGCATTACCGTGTACGTTACCAGAGCATGGCCATACGACGTAGCCGTGACATACGGACTCCTAACAAGACTCGTCCTTGAAGTACTTCGCCCCTGAAATTCTGTGTTTATCCGAATCGGCGTTCAGGTTTCAGTCATTCTAATGATCGGCATCGCTATTATGTTTCTCGGATCCAGACACACAAATCTTCAGCAGGAACGACCCAGATATGAGATACGAGAACGGCCTTCTTTCGAGACCCAACTTTTCTTTACACTTTGCTCAACGTTCCTTCTAGCTCCGTTCCCTTATTCCTTGTTCAGACCCTTGCGGGAACCCTCCACGGTTGGTCCAGTGGTAATGGTGTTCGACTGCTGACCCGCAGGTCGTGGGATCGAATCCGGGTCGCGACGGCCGCATTTTCGATGGAGGCTAAAATGTTCCAGGCCCGTGTGCTTAGATATAGGTACACGTCAAAGAACACCAGATGATCAACATTTCCGGAGCACTCCACCACGGTGTCTCTCGGAACCATATCGTGGTTTTTCGGACGTTAAAACACCGACAGTTATCGCTATATATCATCCTTGCGGGAGAGTAACTTTCGTGACGGCGACGCGCTAGCTGAAGTGAGTCTTGAGACACCTGAACTACAGAGAGAGAGAGAAATAGACTTTATTGGGCAATCCTGCGTGGGGAGGGTGGGAGCACCGCGCAGGGTTCCGCACCCTCCTGTCTATCTAGACCTCAACGACGGCGAACCCAGCGCGAGCTACTAGGAGTTTGCTCCGTTCGCTTTTGCAGAGCCAGGGCCGCGTCAAGCCGCTGGATGGCGTGAACTACAGAGAAAAAAAACGCGCGCGCCCATGCTTCTCAGCGACGACATCAAGGACACAAACGACACGGACAAAGCCAACGCTTCAATGTCGACAAGCACTCTTACGTTGAGCTATCCGGTAATAACGGTGACATTTATTGTCACTTAACAGACAAAAAGAAATCGCAGGGAGGTATCACAGTGCCGCGCTTTCAAGCATACGGCGCATAACTCTCCGCGACACCCAAGCGTGCATGCGCACAGTTGGCGCGTGCGTCACGAATGCGATCTTCGCGGCGGCATTCACCCGCATCGCGGTATTGGGTTCCTGTTTACGTTCGCTGCTGGAAGCACGCCAGATTTAGGCCTGCACGCGCGGCGTTTTCATTTCACGGCAACCTCTCCCAAGGGCGCGCTCGGTTGGCTCGGGTAGAGTGTACTAGAATGGTCTTCTAGTACACTCTAGCCCGGGTGAATAGCCTTGTTCTGAGGTTCTTCCGCGTCACAGGACTTGGCGTCATCGAGAATTCAATTAGAAAACGCAAGGTATAGTTTTTGTGCTTGTCATTTTGCACTTGGTGGTGACATCGGAAATGAAAGAAAGGATTGAATGAAGGCTTCGTGCCAGTGACGTTATTCTTAATAAGTAGATAAATAGATAAATAGTAACAAAAAGTACACATGCTGTCATGGCGACCATACTGTTTTTATGAAGGCGGGTTTTATTTTTAATCGTACAACAATGAAAAGAGCATTTTGAAATAAAATAATGAAATTAACGATGAATTTTTTAAATAGCATGATCATAGTAGAGCGATTGGATTAATACTTCATTATCAAATGTTTCCGCCTAGTCATCAACATGACTAACGGAAGGTGATTGCGCGTTCTTCATTCATTTTATATTTTGGAGTCCAGCCCAATAAAACACTTTCGGCGCGGCAACCCCTAGCATTTCAGGAAATTCGGGCCATTTGAAACGAAAAGTAGTTCTCAATTTTCCACATTGTGCTGCTTTTTTTGGATGGGTGTCAGAATTAAGTGTTTGCTTTAAGCCAAGTGCGCTATATTTAACTCTCAAGGAAACTAATCAAGACGTTTTAAAGGTAAATCACACAGGAGCTCACTTGCAAGGGAAGCACGTCCCCCCATTCCTGCCTGAACACAAGGCGGATCAACACCCGCTCTCCTCCTTCGCCTCATGATGTCACTGCTTTGTAACGATAATGTTTTGCTTTTTGAGGTCGGCGCTAGATAGATATGAAAAGCACGCTAGAGAGAATATTGGCAACGGGATGACACATGTGTCTGACAGAAAAACGCCGGATACACGTAAGCTCATTGTAGTGGAATGCCAGGATATTCGCCCTGCAAAACCTTCACAATGCGTCCGATTCCCCGAACCGCCGTGATTCAAAGTGCATGCACACATTCAACGGTGGGATATGTAATACGCACTTATAGTGTTTACAAAAGAAAAAAAAAGTAGGAAAGAAATCACAGCGTCTCCACGGAGTGAATGATGATGAGTGGGGTGAAGCGGCCTTCAGCCTGTCCGTCCGTTCGTTCTTGCTTCCGTCTGTCCGCGTGACCATCCATGCGTCCGTTCGTTTTTGCTTCCGTCCGTCCCTCCATCCGTATGTCCGTCCGTTCGTGCATGCATCTGTCCGTCCGTCTGCTAGTCTGTGCGTCCGTCTGTGCCTCCATCTAGTGAACACTCCAAGTACTGCCATCTCGCATCCCCTGTGGCACATACCTGCTCTAGAGCGAGTATGTGCCAAGCGTGTTACGCCGATGGACAGGGGACATTGCTCGACCCTGAGGAGCCTCGCCCCTGATATGGTAGGGATACTTTTTGATATGGAGTCGTTGCTAGCATAGGTAACACTAAAATATTGTCACATGGGTCGTGACGTTAACGAAGACAGCAGCTCGTATTGATAATGATCGATATGCGGGGTTCAACGTCGCAAAACCATCATATGACTATGAGAGACGCCGTAGCAGAGGGCTTCGGAAATTTCGACCACCTGGGGTTCTTCGACGTGCACCCAAATTTGAACACACAGACCTACAACATTTTCGCCTCCGTCAAAAATGCAGCCGCCGCAGCCGGGAGTCGATCCCGCGACCTGAGGGTCAGCTGCTGACTACCTTAGCCACTAGATCATCGCGACTGGGCAGCAGCCGGCATGTCCCAGATGAAACCGTTTATAAGGCCGAACTTGGGTTGGCCGGTAAACGTAAAGACCGATTACAGCAACGCACACTGGTAGTGATAGCGGCAAAGAGAGCGTGGGCCGGCGATCAACTGGCGAAAGGGAAATACGCGTCGGCATTTATGCATGTGCCGTCGAAAATTTCAGCGTTATCGCTAGCGGCCACGGGAGTTCCAGAAGAATGTGTAATGTTCGCGTTGCGCGCGTAACCGCATCGAAAGGTTCTACGATTATCTCGGTGGTTCTCAGTACATCGGCGTGGTTTGCGCAAGGCGGCATTTACACGTGCAACGGGGCGATAACGAAACATGAGAGAAGAGTGTGGCAATATTTACTTAAGCAGAGCCTTGCATATATACCATTTAGAAGGCTCCTAGCACCTTCCGTTTCTTTTACTGCGTCAGTGAATGCGCACTATTTATATCTAAAGGTAAGGGGCATCATACGGGTCTTCTTTCACTCGATCACACGCTGCTTCGGAGAAACGTATATATAGAAGCAATACGCAATAGAAGACTGTTATCTTCAGTGGGCTCTTCGTGTAGCTCCTCTGAATCGTAAACTGCTGACTAATACGGCCAACTGAATACGCCCTTGTTATGTGGTTCAGTCTTCAGGAGAATGACACGCACAAGATTGGGTCTGTACAATACGAAAGCCATACATTTTATACCGTAGATAAGACAGATATTCAACAGCACAGCTGTTTAGGCCGATCATTGATTGGTCCGTGACGGGTGATCATAAATTATCATCGTTATGGATCGGCACCCGCTTTCTTATAGTTCTTCTTCTGCTGCGCTCCCCAAAACACGAGCGCCGGTTAGTCCGCGGCGTGGTATGTAATTAACATATTGCCACGTTCTATTTCTCAAGTTTTGTTATCGCCCCAAAACAGTATACACAATTCTCAGCGCAAACCGCGCCTGCAGTTTTCGAGAAGCTTCCGGACTTTAGTAGATCATTTCGATGAGATCACACCCACTCTGCGAACCGTACAGATTATTCTGGAACCTACGCCACCGCCAACGATAATGCTAGAACATTCGATGGCAAGAGTATAAATGCCGACGCACTTCGCCGCTTGTGAGTATATAGTTGATTGACGGCCGACGCTCCGTTCGCCGCTATCAGTCCAAGACTGCTACTGTAATTGGATTTTCCGTTTACCGGGCACAGGTTCGCCCAAATAAACAGTTAGATTCCAACACAAAGTCTCTTGTCTTCGGCCACGTCACGGCCACGTGATATTATACCGCGCCGCATCGCTGTGCGTTTAGTGGGCATGTAAGTATAGCCCCTACATAAACATGGTCAACCGCTTCGTTTTCTACGCTCCGCAGGCTTTTCTCAACCTGGTATGGCCTCCTGCGTGAATGCGTCGCCGGCCGCCTTCCCGTCTTCGACAGTGACGCCCCACAGAGGGCGCGCGCGCAGCGCTTGCCTCTGAAAGGCATGCGTGCGGGTGCATCGATGTCGTTCCTCGGATCGGCAGTAGGTCTTCTCGGTGACAGTATCAACGCTGGGTTCAAGTTCCGCCCCATGTATACATGTGCTGCATCGCTGGACGTTTCTTTGAGCAGCCTTTGAAACGCTAAAGTCCCTCCGTTTCACGATCTGCAGGTACGTAACTGCCTTTTCATCTTTGCTATAGAAGGTCAAACAACCAATGCCCGATAATGCTCCCGTGCCCGCGGTTGCTTTGTCAAACTTTGTGCGATTGTTTTCTTTTTATTCTTCTTTGTTGCTTCTACGCTGTCGTGATACTGCGTCTAACCATGGTCCAACCCGCACTCGGCCGACCCAAACAGAAAGAGATGCAGAGCGGGCACCAATAGCGACCATGCATACAGATGCTGAAAGACATGAACGACAGTGTCAAAAAAACTCTCTAAACAGTTTCCCACTGGTCAAGCAGCTGCTATAGCTGAGATAAAGACGCGGCCCTCAAGAGAAGAACGACAGTACCTCGTGACAGGTCGCGCGAAATTTGGTTGTGGCATCACAGTTGTGCACGAGCCTATACCGCACGTGTTCGTCGGCTCGCCTCTCTATATACATATTTCATTTCATTTCTATTCCTTAATGACCCACTGAATGGATATTACATAATGGGTGGACGTACATACTTTACAATGTATTAAAACATGGATTTAATATCTCGTGATATATAAAAGCCATGTTTTAATACACCGTAAAATATAGCGTGTGCACCGCCGGCTGCACGATTATTTGTATCCGCGCTCGCCTTCACGCTTCATGTTGGACAGTTATTGTCGCATGGAGATGAAGACTCACCTGTATCTGTGCTTTAATGCAAGAGACGTTATTTTCCAGTGAAAGAAATTGTATTCGGCGTTTCCTTCGCGTGTGCCGGCTATGCACTCACACCGGCGGCCATCTTGATGCCGCTGACGTACGAAGCCTACTTTTCCTATGTATCGCTTTGGATTTGTGGCCAGTGACTGTGCGGGGTACACGAACACCGGCAAACAGCTTACCTCTATTAGCGCTGTCATTGCTCTTCTTAGTTATAATTCAGCACACCGAAGCGAGCTTATCCGCGTTGCCCGTGCTCGGAGGCTTTCACTTGTTTGCATCCCGTTTACGTGTCGGCATGGTGGGAACGGTGCTTGCTGCTGCGTGCACTGACGCGCGTTGAACTTGCCTATCATACTAGCTTGTATTCGTTTGATAGTGGCGTACATCCGACATAACTAGTTTACGTGATAGCCGACCGGGCCGAGCAGTGCAGTGCAACATCGCCAGAAGGCGATCGCGGCGCAGTTGCCCTCCCCGTCGGTCCCTTCGTTGCCGGGCGTCTGCCCGCGACATGCACTTTCACGCATTTAGTCCCTGTTGGACGAACCGTTCATCCGTTTGTTTAACGACTGCAGTTAGTCCATCTTTGCCGAATTTCGGCTTAGAGTGATACCCTTCATCACTGTTATGTTTCTTTTTCCCTCCTGCAGTCTCCGCGTACATGACAAGCGTCAGAGAGAGAGAGAGAGAGATAACATTTGTTGAAGACTGGCTAGTTAGTGAAGGTGGGGATGGTCCCTTATAGGAATACGCTGGCTTGAACCGACCGCCGGACTCGGTCGATGAGTTGACGCTGGTCAACTATAGGTCCGGTATGGAGATCGCACGCAGTCTCCAGGAGGTCGCAATCGCCGTACCTGCTTCACTGAGAAGGTTTGGGTCCGCATCTGGTGCTGCTCCTTGTAGTGCGGGGATGCTTGCTTTGCACAATGTTACGAGGTGTACCAGAGTGTCTGCCACATTGCAGTGTGGGCAGATGTAGTCGTGTAACGTTGGTCTCACATGTTGCAATAATATTCTGCGAGTGATATTGCTCTGTAGTCACCTGTAGTATAGGTACCTTTGTTTCTCGTAAGTTTGGGATGTGGCTTGGACATGTGTCTAAGCCAGCAATTTCGCAGCAATGTGTGGTATGTGCGGGGAATCAGAATCGGTGATGACTGTCAGAAGTATAATATTATATATATATATATATATATATATATATATATATATATATATATATATATATATATATATATATATATATATATTGATACACAACAGCCGGCACACAGCCTTGCTGCATCGCATCAATACTGGTGAGGCGAGTCCCATTCACCGACGTCCATACCGTGTTTCCGCGTCCGTGCGTACAGGCATACAACAGGAAGTCGGAAAGATGCTTGCAAAAGACATAATCGAGCCCTCTTGTAGCCCCTGGTCTTCTCCTGTCGTCTTGATCAGAAAGAAGGATGGAACATGGCGCTTTTGTGTTGATTATCGGCATCTCAACAAAACTACGAAGAAAGATGTTTACCCGTTGCCTAGAATCGACGATGCCTTAGACTGCCTTTACGGTGCTACGTTTTTTTTCCACTATCGACCTTCGATCTGGCTATTGGCAAATCGCTGTGGACGAGATGGACCGTGAGAAGACCGCATTCGTCACTCCTGGCGGTCTTTATCACTTTAAAGTTATGCCCTTTGGTGTCAGTAATGCGCCGGCCACATTCGAAAGAATGATGGACTCATTGCTCCAAAGGTTTAAATGGTCAACCTGCTTATGTTATTTAGACGACGTTATCGTTTTCTCGCCCACATTCGACTCCCATCTCAAGCGTTTATCGGCGATTCTTGAAGTTTTTCGTCGAGCCAGACTTCAACTGAACTCGTCGAAATGTCACTTTGCTCGTCGTCAAATAACCGTACTTGGCCACATCGTCGATGCCGCAGGAGTCCGCCCGGATCACGAGAAAATTCGCGCCGTCACGGACTTTCCTGTTCCGAAGTTAACAAAGGACGTTCGCAGTTTTGTGGACTTGTGCTCATACTTTCGACGGTTTGTTAAGGACTTCGCCATCATTGCATGCCCACTCACAAACCTCCTGAAAAAAAAAACACCCAGTCTTCCTGGGGCTGATCATCTTTTTCCCAGCTCACGACGCTCCTTACAACACCGCCGATTTCAGCTCATTTCGATCCATCAGCTCCAACCGAGGTTCGCACTGACGCTAGTGGGCACGGCATCGGGGCAATGCTATTGCAACACCAACGCGGACATGACCGTGTTATAGCATATGCAAGCCGACTGCTATCTACCGCCGAGCGCAACTATTCAATCACGGAGCGTGAGTGTCTCGCTCTTCTGTGGGCATTCGCCAAGTTTCGCCCATACTTATACGGGCGTCCATTCCGGGTAGTCACCGACCACCACGCTCTCTGCTGGCTGGCCTCACTCAAGGATCCTACAGGACGCCTCGCTCGTTGGTCCCTACGATTACAAGAATACACGTTCACTGTATCGTACAAAACAGGGCGGTCACATCAAGATGCGGATTGTTTATCACGCTACCCTGTGGAAGAGGCTGCCCATAGTGTCACCTTTCCAGACCTTCTGTCTGTGACGCAGCTACTCAACCTTGGCCACGAACAACGCCGGGATGCTTCCCTGCGAACCATCCTTGACAAGCTTGAGTCAATGCCTCGCGACGAATCTCTACAAATTTTCCTGGTAAAAGACGGGATCCTGTATTGCCGTAACCTCGATCCGTATGGCCATGACTTGCTCCCCGTCATTCCAGCACATCTTCGTGCGACTGTTCTCAGCCAACTTCATGACGCTCCTTTGGCGGGCCACTTGAACATCGCTCGCACATACGACCATGTACGTCGTCGTTTCTTTTGGCCTGGTCTTGCCCGCTCTGTTCGACACTACGTCGCCGCTTGTGAGTCCTGCCAGCGCCGCAAAAAGCCATCTTCCCTACCAGCTGGATTCCTCCAGCCGATCGACATTCCCATTGAACGTTTTTTTCGAGTTGGCCTCGACCTGCTTGGCCCCTTCCCGATCTCCAGCTCAGGCAACAAATGGATCGCTGTCGCCACTGACTATGCGACACGGTACGCTATCACACGAGCTCTTCCGACGAGTTGCGCAACCAATGTGGCAGACTTTCTGGTATATGATATAACTCGTACACGGAGCTCCACGCCAACTTCTCACTGACCGGGGCCGGACCTTCCTATCAGCTGTCGTTGATGAAATCTAGCGCTTTCGCTCTGCCAAGCACAAGTTTACCACTTCGTACCATCCGCAAACGAACGGTCTTACGGAGCGCCTCAACCGCACCATAACCGACATGCTTTCTAAATACGTAGCGGCCGACCACCAGGACTGGGACATTCATTTGCCATTTGTGACGTTCGCATATAATTCGTCACGTCACGACACTGCCGGCTATTCACCATTCTATCTTCCATACGGCCGAGAACCCGCCCTACCATTTGACACGTTGCTGCCCTCGGTCACTGAGTATGCCGGCGAAGCCATCGCGCGAGCCGACCACGCACGTCAACTCGCCCGCAGCCGCCTGCAGGCCTCACAGGAGCACCAAAGACTACGATTCCCATCATCGAAACGTGCACTTTTCACCGGGTTCCCTTGTCCTCCTCTGGTCCCCCACTCGGCGTGTAGGGCTTTCTGAAAAACTGCTGTCACTCTACACTGGACCATACCGCGTCGTTCGCCGGGTGACTGACGTTACGTACGAGACCGTTCCAGCCGATTCAACGTCATCATCGTCACCTTCGAGTGACATCGTGCACATAGCTCGACTCAAGCCTTATCACCTTCCTTCTACCGCATCCGAGTTGCTCAAGCACAGAGACGGTGCTTCTACCGCCGGGGGGTTATGATACACAACAGCCGGCACAGCCTTGCTGCAAGAAAGAGAAAGACGACGTTGGTGGCTGGTTGATGATGAACAGTCGCCATCTTGTTCGCCGAGCACGGTGCATCGTATTTAATTTATTAAATAAGTTACCGGTAACATTATTATCACTTAAGTACCAATCCGGCTTTAAGAGCACTCGAATTCGGGCGAGTTTGTACTTGTCCACAAAAATGCTTCCATGTACGTCAGCCAGCCATCTATTAACCTATTAACCAGTGCAGCGACTTACCTGTTTTCGAGGCTGAGATCAGGTCAGCGGCAGCTACTCGCTCGCTTGCCGTGACCGGTGTGGTTTTTTACCTATGTTGTTTGATTTCCTGTATGATGTCAACATGCGTAGGAGGCAGACACGTGGGGGTTTTATTGCGTTTTTTGTTTTTGTTTGTGTTTTTCAACTCTGGTGTGATAGTTGTCCTTCTGTTTTTTTTTCTTAGATTGTAGTTTCTCACGCGTGCGTTTCTGTGTTCGGTGTAGGATAAAAGCTGGCTTTTTCTGTGAATAAACTTCAGTTTGGAGGTGAGCGCTCGTCTGTGCAACTCTGTATATCGTTTCTCGCCTGTTTACGCGCTCTAGTTTACCACTATATACCGATCTGGCGGTTAATTTAAAGGTTGATCTATGTACTCGGACCGCTGACCCGTCCGCACAGCCATCTCCTCTCTCAGCGCGTCCAGGAGTTCCCTGCGTTCCCGGGGCTCGGCCTCTTCAAGCAGGATCTTCGCCGAGCGTCCCAGCGAGTTGATCAGCATCTCGTCCGGGTCCATCGACCGCATCAAGACCTGCGTACGCGCGTGGATTCGCCTGGGCTTGAACGCGCACTGCTCCTTCGAGGTCTTCGTGAAGTGGTTGCCCGTCAAGGGCAAGCTGGCCGGATGTCCCATGTGGCCGCAGGTGCGGCCGTCCGCGCAGCTGGACGCGCACGTGCCGGCCAGGAAGTCGTCGTAGCTCTTGCACGAGCGCGTCGGGAAGTTGCAGAGGCGCACCGAGTCGGCGTAGTACTCGGTCGCCTTCGAGTGCGAGCAGGCTGCGATGAGGCAAAACAATGAAAGAGAGTGCAATGCTGCTTTGTTGGGTCGGTCGAAGGGTCACTAAAGAGCAACAATGACTTGGTTCAGGTTGACAAACTGCACTTTGAGAACTATAGTATCATGTGTTTCAGTATCACAAGTTGATTGATTGATTGACTGATATTTGGGGTTTAACGTCCCAAAACCACTCTATGATTATGAGAGACGCCGTAGTGGAGGGCTCCGGAAATTTCCACCACCTGGGGTTCTTTAACGTGCACCCAAATCTGAGCACACGGGCCTACAACATTTCCGCCTCCATCGGAAATGCAGCCGCCGCCGCCGGGATTCGAACCCGCGACCTGCGGGTCAGCAGCCGAGTACCTTAGCCACTAGACCACCACGGCGAGGCTCAGTATCACAAGTTCGTAATTAGCGGAGAAAATCAAAGTTGAAGTATTATTTTTAAGTTTCGCGCCAAAATCTCTGCGCGTGGCATGAGGAATCACAAAATGTATTTTTGGTAGTTTCGCAGCATTGACTCGATGAAATTTTTTTTTGAAATATTGTATGGTAAGGCTGTGGCATCCACAGATTACAATGTACTTTATGTTTATCGATTGAAAGCTATAGCGTAGGACTGAGTACACCCGCTTTTTTTAAATCCATTACGTCACAGGGTTCAGTGCGGGAATCTCAAACGCCACTCGCGTTTAATTTTCGCGCGTTTTCTCGCTTAGGAAGCGCCGTGTCGTGTTAACAAGGGTGTTTCCGGGATTGTGAAGTTGTACTTTACTAACACGTGAAAAATAGTTCTGTTCTTTATTGTCCCTTTCAATTAACGTTTGGAGAGATGGGCGACATTTCTCATATTAGTAAAGTACTTAACACTTACAGCTCACAAAGAGGACGGGAACACACAGGTAAGACGTGGACACAGCTCCACAGAAATGTTTATGTATATTATGATGACAAGAAAAAAATGGCGAGAATGCATGCGTCGCCGATAACAGCAATCTTGCCAACAATGCACTCACGACTGAATTTCCAGCAGCCGGGTTGCTGTCGGCCACCGTTTGGGTAGAAGTCCACGTGGCCGCAGCTCTTGTACATGCCCAGCCTGCCCTGGACGACGTCCGTCCACCCAGTGCCGACGCTCGTGTGAAGCACGTCCACGAAATCGGCGTCGTCGGCGGTCAGATGGACGCCGTACGACTCGAACAGCGGACCGGCCGGATCCAGACCTACGCACATGCCCGTTGAGCTCAGTCAGGGAAATACGTGCGGTAACATCATCCCGTCCGCGAGGCCTAGCTGCCGTCGACTGCTGCTCGAGCAGTTGTTGTAGGCCCGTGTACTCAAATTTGGGTGCACGTTAAAGAACCCCAGGTGGTCAAAATTTCCGGAGCCCTCCACTACGGCATCTCTCATAATCAAATGGTGGTTTTGGGACGTTTAACCCCATAAATCAATCAATCAATCAATGCTGCTCAAGCAGAGAGGACACTTCCCGCCCGTCTGGATGGAGCATAACGGAACGCCGGATAGGGGGAGCGGGGGGGGCACTAGATCAGCAATTGGTAATTTTGATGTGGTCGCGATGGCTAGTGCGCGCGCTATCTCGGCAGGCATTAGCAAACGGCTCAGATGCTCTTCTACTTGCTGCGCTCTCAGCGCGAAGAGATGGCACGAAAACCGCTTCTCTCCCTGGAGCGGCCGTATCCTCTTAAGTTAAAGTATACGTACAAGCTGAAATGTAATCCAGAGACTTAGCTGTTTAGCCTCACTTCGAACAGCATTAAAATTTGCTGCTATCTCATTCATTGCTTCGCCCTTGCAGCGAAGCTGATTTTTTTTTTTTGTAGTCCCATGATGAGTCCAGCGAGACACCACAGGGAGCAGGGAGGCGAGGAACTTATGAGTTGTGATGGCTCGTGTTTTGACTATGTTAGCTCGACGTGAGGCAAAAGGGGAGACAAAATGTGGAGAGGGAGGCGGTGGCCTCCCACCGTGCCCCCGCCCCCTGGCATTGCAGCGGGGGAAAGGACGAGCTGAGAAATCGCTGCCAAAGCAAGTCCGATAGAGCCAGCATGTTGACGAGGGGGCCTGGCTTAGTTGAATACTGACGTCTGATGCACTTCCAGTACTCAACAGAAACAGTGCATATGGTAGCGGGACTGTGGATGTAGAAAAAAAAACTTATTCGGACAACAACTGCTTTCGTTATCAAAATTTCATTGTAACACCCGTTTAACATTGAAGCCGGTGTAAGCGTGTGCCATTTTTCTTTAGGTAACCCTTCCCCTCGGCCTTTTCTTTTTTAAAAGATTCCGAGCCACAGTTCTCGCGTTTTCGCAATACTATGCACCATACATTGGCATTACCTACTCGCCCAGAAGTTGTGTCATTTGTAGTTTATACCAACTTAACCGAACAACAAAAGAACGTTTGTTCTATCCCGCTATATAACCATCATTTCTGTCGCTTCTATCCTTCCGTCATCCCTCTCCAGCTTCTTATTTCGGTACAATCTTCCGCCTCATACTTATTGAGGCTGAGAACCGGAGAGTGAGCACAAATTGCATAAAAAGGTCTGCTAAATGAAGCAGCTGCTGCGTCGTCGAAGTTCGAAAACAATAACGCTCCAAAAACATTCTTTGTTCGATGGTGCCTAAGTGGTGGCAAGTATTGGTTACTCTATGGGCTATAGAAACAGCAACATTACGTCTTCATTCACTCTTAATTATAGTGATGCCCCGGCATACACACAAACAACTGGGCAGGTTCGATTGATATTGAATATGTATTCCTTGCCCTCTGCAATTCAGACTCTACGACTCCGTCTGGTTTCTGACTGAAGGCACAGCGTGTTTCCGAAAGCAAGGCAGTCCCAATGTATATCATTGCAAGTATAGTCATACGACCTCAACTACTGATTACTGACCCCGTAAGGATGTAAAGTGCTTTACTGTGAGACATTCCCACTTCACTTGACCGATTAAATGTTATACCATCTCCATCCTACTCCTTCTAAATCACCGTATACTTACTTGCACACCGCCAGTACTCATCAATGTTTGGCTTATGTGTACCCGGTCTAATAACGAGCGTCTACATTGTCTTGCATTTCGATAATTCAGTTGTCTACACAGTGTCCGCCACTGTGGTGTATACTGGTTCGGATGCTCGGCTGCCTATACCCGAAGGTTGCAGATTCGATCCTGGCCGTGGCGTTCTCATTTAGATGGACGCGAAATGCTATAGTACTGTGCTATGGTCGAAATCACCGGATACCTTCGCTATGGCGTGCCTCATAATTACGTCGTGCTGTTTGCACGTTAGACCCCAGATATTACGTCTTTACGCATTTCTTCTGATACCACTCGTCATGCAATCTTGCAAATCGAGAAATATGCCGAACCGGTGATGCGTCCGACGAGCCGTCCCGTGAGTTGCTTGACGTCCTTGCCGAAGAAGCCTCCGGTCTGGGCGCCCAGGCTGTGGCCGATGTAGTGGACGTGCTCGAGCGCCACCGCGCCGGCGTCCACCAGCGTCTTGACGAGCAACGCCAGCGTGCGGGCAACGGTGCGGGTGTTGGCTGCCGCCGTGCTGTAGCCCAGAACCGAGCCGCACCCCTTGCTCCAGTCCACGAGCACCACGGAGGCGTTTTCCTGCGGCAACGTGGGTTATCTGCAGCGTTGTTTATCTATAAAAAAGAGTGAGCAGCTTATGACCCCTGACGTATATATTTCGAATATCGACTGCCCACTGGCGCCTCCTCGCAGAATTGTTTTTTTTTCTGTCTGATACCATTACTGCTAAGAGGACCTCGTTTCTGTCCGGGAGAATTTGCGAGAACAACTGATAGTTTCTCGAGATTCGAGGAGCACGAGTCCGCACTCCCTCCCATGGGGCAAAGCGTCCGGGTAAATAGAGACAACTGACTAAATATTACGGTGGGCACGTGCCGCAAAGTCCTTTACGCGGGCGTCGCAAAGTCCGACCAATGGAAAAGAAAATTATAGGTGTAACCCTAAGGGACAAGAAAATAACAGAGTGTATCGGGAAACAAACTGGTCTTAAGGACCTCATAGTTGAAGCCAAGAAGAAGAAATGGGCAGGGAGCGTAGCGGGAAGGCAAGATAACCGCTGGACATTAAGGATCACAGGCTGGGTTCCAAGAGAAGGCAAGCGGCTGGAGGTGACACAGAAGTTTAGGTGGGCAGATGAGATTAGGAAGCTTGTGGGTATAAAGTGGCAGCAGCAAGCACAGGACCGAGTTGACTGGCGGAACATGGGAGAGGACGGCATTTGTCCTGCAGTTGGCGTAGTCGTGCATATATATCAAAAAGGTGCAATTATTTCTTTGTCGACGTTTGAAGATGATGAACAACGTCTTGATGGAGATTGGTCTCCAATCTAAACGTCGACTGATTGAGAATATATATATATATATATATATATATATATATATATATAATCATCTATGTCGGTACAGCAATAGACAAGCACGCAGCGGGTACTTGCGTATCATATACCTTGTCCAGTATCTCGTCCTTCATTTCCTGCATCCACTCCGTCTTGGCACTGCTCAGAAATCCGTGCACGATTATGTACAGCTTCTGGCCAGCATCGATCAGCGACGCCATGTCTCTGAAGCCAATCCGATCCAAGCCGGTCTCGAAGAGGAGCTTGCCGGGATCGTTGGCCTTGTTTGAGTGCAGCAGGAACCGGGGCTTCACCTAAACAAGATAAACAGCGATTTGGAAGCAGTGACACGCTGAGTTACAATGTCCAATATATTGGACATAGCCGGGTCTCAAGAGGATATAATCAAACGAGCTGGTATGAGAAGCCGTGGCCTGTTTTGGTTTGAGTATAGTCGGTTACAACTTTGGAAGTCACTTCAAATCAGTGCCATTTCCTCCTCAAAGGCGGATGCACACAAGCCTGCACCAATGGGCGTGTGCACTAGACTGATGTCATGAGCCGGACGGTCGTTGACCCCGCCTACAGAGAACGTTGCCGAGAGCGAGAGTGGGACTATTTCTTTAGTCGCCGAGGTGATCGGCTGCCGCGCTTCCGTCGTCTGCGCGGGGCCTTCCCTGGCTTTTTATGCAGTATCCGACTACACACGTCAATACAGTATAGCCTCCTCCACGACACCGCGCGCGTGCTGCCCAATTTCTGGCCTCGTGTCGGGAGTTGTCCCACCGAGTAAGCACGAAAACGTATCTGCGCAATCCCAGGCAATCGCTTGACATTCGCGGATAAGTTCTCGTGCCTTCTTTCCTTGCCGTCGTTGTGCGCCTTATTTTCCAGTCGTTAGTCGGCGATCATGGTGTCTTGATTCATTTCTGTTCGCGTTTGTATGCAGTGTTCTAGAGGGAATACTCACCAACTACCTGAGCTATCTTTCAGTGTAAGCTTTGTAGACCAACCTCGGGTAATCGAGGACTAACCTTGTGTGGACCCTGGGGCACGAAGTACTTGAGGTTTCCGGAAATGTCGAAATGCCCTGGCAGATCCGGAAAGGATAGGCTTTTCGTGGCTTCGGAGTGGCTGTAGTAAGGCGCCTCCTGCGTGCGCTTCACGGAAAGCGCAATGTCGCCGAAGTCTTCCTTGCTCAGCTCGTCGTACATGTAAGCCGAGTCGTCCAGCACGACGTTGGAGCGCAGTTCGTAACTGCGTGGCACTGCTGCCATCGGCACGCCACTGCGGCCCGTCAGCTCGAAGTCGTCATCTTCTTTTGGTGTTCTCATTCCTAGAAAAAAAGAAGCGTCAACCGAGCTTCTTGGAAATGTTGGGTTATTTACTGTCGAGCAATCAATAAAGCGTGATTACACCATGACGCAACAGGACGGGGAGGTTAATAAGATACATGGGAGCACCTTAAGCTACCTTACTGGGCATGACCTTCGAGTTGCGGAACTGTGTAGCTCGATCAAGTTCAGCGGTTTAAGTGGTAGCACATTTCCAAGCAACCATCTAATGACCTCAGTATCGGAGTGTACTGCCACACCAATCGATTGCCTCAAACGTTTCTCTCATTCGTTAAGAACAAGCACAGGTACAGGCGCAGACGTGCCCACGGAGGGGGCCGCAGGAGGGCTGCCGCCCCCTTAGTCACCTAAGAGGAGGGCGCATTAATATAATAGGGAGGGGGTTTAGGAGTCAGCCCCATGCATGGACATAATAGGGAGGGGGCGTTGCGAATAACCTTCCCCCCACCCCTGAATTGGAACTCAGCGCACGCCTATGGTTACAGGAGTTTGTCGTGTGCTTGAACTCTGTTTTCTCGTCCCAATGAGCGTGCTGGAAGCTGCTCACTGAAACATAATTACGTAAGCGGTTACGTAAGGTTACGTAAGCAATCACGATCCTGAGCGCGCGTGACGAAATGCGATCACTCCCTTCATTTGTGATTCCTGCGCCCGCTAAGGTGGCCACTGTGTAATGTTAGCAGACTTTGGCGAGTGGCGCCGCCACGCAGGGGCACCCCGCGACAAGATGCGCACTCGACCCACCCGCCGCTCTTGCCTTATGTCGGCCATTAGCCAATAGCATGCTATCTGCTTTGTGACGTCAAAGAGCAGGCGCCGGCATCTCCGAAGAGAGTGAGCATATAGGCCTGTGTATGAAAAGAGAGCCCCTGAAATAAATGCAACTTCGCACTTTGCTTCAGAACTCTCGTTGTTGTGCGCGACTGAAAAAAAAATGGCTGAACTTTTTCATTATGGTGTCGGCTTTCCGCCAGGTGTGTGTGTGTGTGTGTGTGTGTGTGTGTGTGTGTGTGTGTGTGTGTGTGTGTGTGTGTGTGTGTGTGTGTGTGTGTGTGTGTGTGTGTGTTTACGAAACCTGAGGAGTTGTTGATGATCTTTTCAATGAACAAATAATCAATCAAAATGAATTGGGAGGTGCGAACGGTGTGATGGTGATAAGCTTTGCCGGCTGAAATGTAGCGAACTGCCCACAAGTCCGCTTCTGAAGAGAGAAGTGGGTCTCAGGATACTATCTCAGATCCGTGTAAGTTAGACTCATATGTACGATATGTTAAACTTTATTCGGATCCTCAAGATCAACTCTTAGGTCGACTCAGGTAGGTGGTTCCCACGTTGAGACAATGAGGTTTAATCTTGCCGTGATATCGTGGGCCTTCTTGACAGCCTGTGCTTGATCTGAAAGTACTCTACTGCGAGGGACTCTTTGCCACCAGTCTCTTTCCTTGTGACAATCATATGTGCGTGATGCCCAAATCCGCGAGTTGGGTCGTCTGCCGCACCATCGCTTAAAATTTCGTACTCTAGTGTTTGTTAGTGGGCTTCTCCTGTAAGCTCTTGCCCCGATTTTTTTTTTGTGTGCTCTTTCTGATCATCATCTATTGTCAACTCGCCCAATCGTCTGTTCTCCTTGCGGACTGGACTGCGATCACATGTTTTCGACGTGGGGATAAATAAACGTGTAGATGAAAATACTTCATATTATCTTTTTCGCGTGGCGGACTTCTTTCGCGACATTACTCTGAAAATAGAGCGCAGGCGACGACCCTACATTCCGCAATTGTTTCGAGAATATTCTCACAAAACGTTGCTTATTTGTCGATCATTTCTTAATGAGAGGCAAGTGGCAATCACCGCATCAACTCATAAATTAACGGATTATCTTTTTAATGTTGCAAATAGATATTCATATTATTGACATGCTTTGGCAGCAAATAACACACACACACACACACACACACACACCACACACACACCACACAACCACACACACACACACACACACACACACACACCACACACACACCACACACACACACACACACACCACACACACACACAACACACACACACACCACTCACACACACACACACACACACACACACACACTCACACACACACACACACAACACACACACACACACACACACACACACACACACACACACACACACACACCACACACACACACACACACACACCACACACACACACACACACACACACACACACACACACACACACACACACACAACACACACACACACACACACACACACACACACACACACACACACACACACACACACACACACACACACACACACACACACACACACACACACACACACTACACACACACACACACACACACACACACACACACACACACACACACACACACACACACACACACACACACACACACACACACACACACACACACACACACACACACACACACACACACACACACACACACACACACACACAAAGTAAAGGAACACTCAACGACAAGCACAAGCACTGGTGCTTTACTTTCTGTGTGTGTTATTTGCGGCCAAGGCATGTCATTAAGCAAGTACCAACTAGGCCAACAATCAGTATTGTTACAAGATATTCATATTGTCTGAGCCTAAATTACCACTGCTTTTCCTTTCCACAGTGAACGCCCGTAGCCAGGGGGCGGGGGTAAAAGCTTGGGCTTTTTCAAGAATTCGTAGGGAGGGGGGGGGGGTGTTTTAACGAGGAAAAAAATGATAGAAATAGGTATTTTTGAAGGCCTTAAAGTAGTGCAGCCCCCTCACCCCCTCTCCCAGCCCCCGCCAAAAGTTTCTGGCTACGGGCTTGCCACGGTAGTAGAGAGCCCGTGAACAGCGATAATTACTAAACGGGGGACAATATGTTCCTGCGTTAATCTGGCAAGATTCAAGCTCACGTGTTACACCGCACTTATACAGCCGCCCGATATGTGTAAGTTCAGTGTTACATACCGTACATGGCCATCAGTATGGGTAGGAAGTTCATGGTTGGTATATCTGGCTGAGTACGCTCCACGTGTCAACCGCTTAAATGGCGAACTCACCTGGAAGAACAGAAACGGTGTTGCAGCATGACCTGATTCAGAAGACCACACGTAACTGCAAATCCGAGCTAAGCGGACGTATATAGCAAGATGATATTTCGTGTGGGTTAAAACATCACCTATACATGTTCGTGAGTGTGTTTCTATGTGTGCGTGCATATATAAAGATGCAAAATTTGAAATTTCCGAGGGAGGGTCCCAACGTCGCCCTCCCGGCTATACGCAACTGACGACCATCTTCACGACCGAAAGGTAATTAAAGGGACACGCTGCTTAGCTATTCTTTGAAGCAGTTTAGCAGTTATTCCGCCATTATAGGTTCACGATTGCAATAAAAAAAACGGAAGTTCAAAGCTTCGTACTTGAAATTCGCGCCAAAATGCGACGTTGCGTACTTCCAAGTTTTTCACTCTCTTTTTTTTTTTGCGTATTTTCGCCACATTGAATCGATAAAGGTTGCTTAATATTTGTGTATCACGTTGATGTCTCATTTGGAAGAATTTCTTTTTATTTGAAACACAATTTACTATAGGCCCTGGAAAACGCAATGGCCCCGCCGCGGTGGTCTAGTGGCTAAGGTACTCCGCTGCTGACCCGCAGGGCGCGGGATCGAATCCAGGCTGCGGTGGTTGCATTTCCGATGGAGGCGGAAATGCTGTAGGCCCGTGTGCTCAGATTTGGGTGCACGTTAAAGAACCCCAGGTGGTTGAAATTTCCCGAGCCCTCCACTACGGCGTGTCTCGTGATCATATATGGTGGTTTTGGAACGTTAAACTCCACATATCGATCATCAGTCATGGAAAACGCAATGAGCATCTACGTTGTGAGGACGAGTTGGTGCGGGAACGTCATGCAAGCTATGTATATAAATACTTGTGCCCTCTCGTGGCGCGTTTCCTCGTTTATACCGAGCGTCTTCTCGTGGTGAAAACGCTGCTCTTTGTAATAGAAAAATGATAAGTTTAAGAGTCAAAAACCTACCGCTTACAGTGTCCCTATAAACATGCGAGTAAAGGTGAAATGTGGTAAGAAAGAAGACGTGCAAGGCTGGATCACAGCAGAGCTGGTATATGCCTAGTTAGTCTTGGTTTGGCTATAGGCTTTTACCCTCTCACCTCTCTTTCTCACTCCTTGCTATAGCATACTATTCTATATTATACTATATACAGCTTTAAATCACTTATTTTTGTCTTTTTTTCTTTAGTTCGCGTTTATCTCTTTAACATTATGCCTGTAGGCAAACCGCGACCACAGTTGATATGTTGTAAAACTCCTATAGCCCGTATGTGCCTTAAGAATTGGGCAACTTCCGCTACTGACCACACTGGTCCACTAAGATTGACAAAGGAACACACGGGAGCACCGATTAGGGGCGGCATATTGCAGCTGCTATATCTAACCATTGTTGGTGGTAGTGCACAAATTGATAAAACACAAAAGAAGGGAACAGGACAAGTTCTGGACCTGTTCCAGCACTTGTCCCGTTCCTTCCTTTTGTATTTTATTAATCGCAGTGTGCTACCCAACGATGAATAAGTTCCCACTCACCTACCTTTCAGTATAGCTTCCTAACCATCTGTACCGAATAGTTGGACGGTGATCCAGCGCGTACGGGCTCATGATGATGATATTTTTTTGTGTGTACGACACACAGGAGACCTAGACTATAATAACGGTTCTGCTGTAAAATGAGCGCAGATATAAACTTGCATTTCAGTTAAGTCGTTTCAATAACGCTATACGCTCCGAGTCTCTCTTTTCTTGGTGTGGGCCTTGCGGACTGCGGAACGCCAACGTCAGGCCAGCCTACACTCCTGAAATACGTTAATTTCGCTGACGACTTCGATCTCGCCTTCAAACTGCCGTTCCGGGAAGCCGTGGGCAAAGTGTTCCGTGCACGGCGACTTCAGCTGCGTACACAGGTGGGAGGGAAAGAAACGCAACAGCGCGACATGCCGTTTTCGTCGCCATCTGAGCTATATAGGCGGCAATAAAACGATGCTGTAGAGTGGTCCTCCATTATTATGGTTGACTGCAGTGCGCTAAAATTACCGTTCAGGCTACAGCTGCTTGACAGAGAGAGAGAGAGAGAGAGAGAGAACTCTGTATTGAAATGCAGAGAGTTTAGCCGGCATGTAAAATTCGCTGACTTCTTACTCTGCGTGGGGAAGTGGATTGAGGATTGAAAGTAGAAGAGAGAGATAAAAAAGACAAATTGTGAATATGGATGATAGAACAAAAAGAAATAAAGGATAAGGCCACCTCTTTGACCGATTGAATGAGGGCGTGCATGAATAGTTTTTTTACCATCGTCTACGTCTAAACAGCCTATGGTACAGCTGCTTGAACAGAAATGCAAAATATCAGAGAACGCTGATGCCTCACTGTTCGCGTTTTTTTTTTTCATTGCCCGTGTATATAGCTCACATATCTATAGACATAATGAAGTTTAACACAACATACTCACCACCGGTATAAGGGTGCCAGGTCAAATTGCTGAAGCGAAATGTCTCTTTACATTCTGACGACCACTATGTGCGATTTGAATGTTTTACGTAGGATCGGTGCGTAAGTATACTGGCTACGAGACACCGCGTGTAGCGTTTTTACTCAAACCAAGCCGCCGGGGAAGCAAGCTGCCGAGACGTTTGAAGATGCGTCTCCTATCTGTCAGTAAAGGTTCAAGGGGTTTACGATATTTGAAACGAGAGGTCTACATACACAGCGCAGATACGATTGAAGTTGGAGAGTGGACGATGCTCCGGCGGAGCGGTTAAGTGCTTCGATGTTCAAGACGCAGGGTCATGAACCGAATCTGCTGAGGTGCTTGGGGTCCTCGTGCTGATCCGTGTAGATAAGAAACCGCAAATACACCAAATATGGCAAGAAAACGCTACAACGGTCGGACGCAAAAAAAAAAAAAAACATTATTGTGACCGACGGAGTTCCGAGCTGATGGAGTGTGGTTGTTTTCTAACGCACGTGTTGTTAAAGCGCGACTGTTGGACCTC
Source organism: Rhipicephalus annulatus (assembly GCA_013436015.1). NCBI lineage: Eukaryota > Metazoa > Arthropoda > Arachnida > Ixodida > Ixodidae > Rhipicephalus > Rhipicephalus annulatus. The sequence continues at coordinate 247,836 of WOVY01004913.1, forward strand.
CATATTGGCGCACATCTTTGGTGAAATGCTTGACCTGCGAGCCTCATTCATGTGGTCGTAGCATTATTTTCTTTAGCATTTTAGGAGGGTGCTTCCCTCTCGTTCATTACCCCCACCCAGATAATACATTTTTTTGTTTACGTGCCCATACTGCATACCGTTAGTGGCTGCAGTATGTGGCAGGAGTGGGCATATACATGTAAAAATTCGGCGTATCCCTCGTACCATGGGAATAGATGTTGTGCAAAGCATTTCGAGGGAACGTGGCTGTGGTGCGATTTTTTTTATTGATCGAAACGTTACAAAAATTACGCTAACGATGTGTGCAAGTGTTGTACGCGCAGATATATGTTGAACTGTCGCATATGTTTTATATAACCAGTTTACAGTTGCCTGACGATTTCAACAGCAACCAATACCAAAAGCGGTAAGCTGATATGTGCGAGGGCTTGCGAGGGCACTGGCTGGCAGGGTTGCCACTGGTAGCTACTTTTCGCCGAATTGGCGAATTTCAGGGTTCTGATGGAGGCGGAAATGTTGTAGGCCCGTGTGCTCAGATTTGGGTGCACGTTAAAGAACCCCAGGTGGTCGAAATTTCCGGAGTCCTCCACTACGACGTCTCTCACAATCATATGATAGTTTTGGGACGTTAAACCCCGCATATCAATCAAATCAATTTGAGGGGCCCGTGGCGACGTATAATTGTGAGTGGCGACATGGCGAAATTTTGGTGATTTTTGGTTTAGCTGTCGATTGAGTTAAGCGTTTTATACTCAGTGTCTTCGAAACGAATGGGCAACAACATATTTTCCAATTTTGCACAGTTTTAGACTCTTCAGTCGCGCACTTTCCGCGCAATTCAGTCGATCCTGTTTCTCAATTCACCTATATTGTTGAGGCACTGGCTTACTGCTGCTTCTACCACCAACCTCTTAGCAATATATGCGTCAACGGAGTATTTCGCGTGCCGCAAAGCAGTTGTATAAGTTTTTTAGCTCCTTTAAAATTTTTAAGCTTTTTTACTGTTGAGTTTTTCAAGTGGCTACAGGTGACGATTAGCCGCACGTGTGCCAACCACAGCTCCAACTGTCTTAGATAGCTTCTGGACTTCTTCACGGCGGTAGTGCTCCATGACTTATTATCTAGAGTTTAAATTTGTTAACATACTTTTCGGGCTGACCAAAATGTCGGTTTCTTCGCGCAGCCTTCAGAAACTGCATTGAGGCTAATGTGTATAGTGTGTACGCATGACTGCACAGAAAGCTGGGTTCAGGCGTCGCCACCGTTGAGCAGTTCTTTTGAATTTATTTCTGTTCTTTTGTAATTAAGGTGTTTTGATTATCGACACATTATCCCACTGCAACTAGTATTTCTAAAATCTGCAGGAAGGCTACGCACGCCGTCCTTCTCTTGTTGTATAGCGATTGTGTCGCCCTGTACTTGATACTGCTGAAACCATCACAACCTTTAATTACGAGGCGCTACACTTCAGGTAATTAGCTGGTGAATACATGCCCTTTTTAGTGCTCACGTGGTTAAGCGGGTTATGGGACTCCAAGCCCAGTGAGCCCTACTATAGTTGGTAATTCGACTGGCATTGATTGAAAAACGCCATCATAACTTAGGGGTTATGGATGGTATTTGTACTGCAGGGGGCAATACATAATTAGCTATCTTTATTACTAGGTTTGTCACACATATTCTGAGCGACGACTTTTTGGCGAAATGTGAAGAAGAATGGTGACTTTCGGCGTCTTTTTGCTCGTCATTTGGCAAATTTCACGTAAAAGTCAGTGGCAACCCTGCTGGATAGTGCTACGTAGACAGCGTCACCGGTTGGTGCTTAAGTATACAATTGACGTTAACCCGACGTGACGCCTGTGTTGTAGGTGCACATATGTAATGTTTGTAAAACTACGCACCAGCACTGCAACCTCAAGAGACATTTCGCGAACATTACGGTTGTGTTTCAGTTTCGTGACCTGGCGTGGCTGTGTGGTAGGATTGCCATGCCGTATTCTTAGGTTCGATTCTTGCTGAGACTCTCATATTTATTCTTCGTTTTCGTCTGGTCAGCGCTGCCACAGCAAGTTTTTCTTAACTTTCTCACATTTAAATTACCAATGTCTGTTCTCGTCCGTCCTCGCATGAACTGTCAATCACCTGTGGCGCACTTCTGGATGCCACGGCTACACGGGTGTGTCGTCGGTTTAGACAGGAGCGTAGCCATGCAGAATCTTTTTCTGGGCGGGGGGGGGGGGGTAAGAGGGGGGCGGCGTTCCACTATGCTTGATGTATGTTTATGTATCATAGCGGCGCACGGAAAACAGTGGCACAATTCTGGCTCTTGAAGGCAACGTATACAGTTATTCTCCGTTAGCCGAGCGCTCGCCTTGGACGGAACTCGAAGCGCATCGTGGTGGCAGCGTAGGTATACATAGCTTGAACTTCTCGCAATAAGGAAGGCAGGCAAGCGGTCACTGCTACGTGAATTATTTCGGGGACTTCTTTAGTGTTGTCGCGTAGTCCTGACGTTGACGAGGGCGGTAGTTCGTATGTTCAAGATTAAACTGTTCATTTGGCAAAACTTGATGGCCGGTAATCGGAAAGTCACATTACAGCAATACAAACTGTCACTGACACCGGGTCCGGACATACCATCGCAACTTTGGGCTGTCCAGAAGGCCCACGATGCGGCGCTAGGTCTCGGCCTTACTGTGCCATCGTGCGACTTTCACAATAAAGTTTTCCCAAACCAAAACTGACACCGGCGAACTGGGCGGTGGCCGTCGATCAACTGACAAGCGGTGAAGCGCGTTGCGTTTACACATGCGTCGTCGAATATACCAGTGTTATCGCTAGCGGCGACGTAAGTTCTAGAAGAAACTGTAATGTTCGCGATAATTGTATCGGAAGGTTTTGATATTATCTCCATGGTTCTTGGTCAATCGGCGCAGTTTGCACAAGGCAGCACTTACAGTCTAACGGGGCGATAACAAAACTTGAAGGAGGAATGGGGCATTGCTCCCCTCTGAAAGAGGCATCGTCCCGGTGCTTTGAAAAAAGATAAAAGTACAATAATAAAGCAAAAAACAATAGGTACATGTCATAAAGCGCCATAATATATGTAGAGAGCAACAACAACAAAAATATACAGTCCTCAGGTTCGCCAACGCGCATGAAATGGCTTTAGGGACACGACATGGACGATTTCAGGTCATGCACGCCGCCATTAAGTGTTCGTAATGCCGTCTGGTACAATCTCGTATAGTCCAGTGGGACGAAACCTTGATATACCCTGTACGGTCCGAAGTACCGTCGCAGAAGTTTTTCATCGAGTCCACGTCGGCGTCCACGCCTAAACAAGGCCACCGGACTGGTATTCGACGGAGCGTCATTGAAAACTGTAACGGCGGTCGTCTGTTGGTTCTTGATGCGGAGGTGGTCGTGTTGTCGGGCTTCTTCGGCGCGCTGAAAAAAGACAGTCACGTCGAAGTTTCTTTCGTCGGCGACATTGGGCAACATTGCGCCGAGCGTCGTTGCCGGGCTCCTTCCGTAGACCAACTTGTATGGCGTCATCTGCGTCGTCTCCTGCACGGCCGTGTTGTATGCGAAGGTCACGTATGCGGAAAGATGGTGTCCCACGTCTTGTGTTCGACGTCGACGTACATTGCCAGCATGTCAGCGATGGTCTTATTTAAATGCTTGGTCAGGCCATAGGGCTATGGGTGGTATGCGGTTGTCCGGTGGTGGCTTCTCTGGCTGTTAGGACAGCAGTAAACGCCGTACGTCTGTTGGTTATGAAAACCTCTGGGGTGCCATGTCGAAGGACGATGTTCTCAACGAAGATCTTGGCTACCTCGGTGGCACTGCCTGCGCGCCGGACTCTTGTTTTGGCGTAGCGGGTGAGGTAGTCAGTAGCTATAGGGCAATCCATTTATTTTCGCAAGTTGACGTTGGGAACGGCCCCAGGATGTCGATCCTGATCTGCTGGAATGGTCGACGAAGAGGTTCGATTAGCTGGAGAAAGCCTGTTGGTCTTGTGGGTGGTGTCTTTCGCCGCTGACAGTCGGCACATCCTTGGGTAGGCCCCGCCGCGGTGGTCTAGTGGCTAAGGTACTCGGCTGCTGACCCGCAGGGCGCGGGTTCGAATCCCGGCTGCGGCGGCTGCATTTCTGATGGAGGCGGAAATGTTGTAGGCCCGTGTGCTCAGATTTGGGTGCACGTTAAAGAACCCCAGGTGGTCTAAATTTCCGGAGCCCTCCACTACGGCGTCTCTCATAATCATATAGTGGTTTTGGGACGTTAAACCCCACATATCAATCAACATCCTTGGGTAGCGAGCGACGTCGGTGGCAAGTCTCTTTCAGAAGTGTACTTTTTCTGTACTATTGTGAGTGTGCGGGAAATTTTCCGTAGTTCCCAGCCGTCGGCTTGTCGTAAAGAGCCTGTTTATTTGGCCGAACTAGTGGCCGGTAAACGGAAATTCAGATTACAGCAATACGCATTGATACTGCGTGCTAGCGGCGATATACGAGTGTCGGCCGTCGATCAACTGACAAGCGGTGAAGCGCGTCGGCATTTATGCATGTGCCCGCCGAATGTTCCAGCATTATCGCTAGCGGCCTCGTAAGTTCTAGAAGAAACTGTAATGCTCGCGTTGTGTGCGTAATCGTATATCGCATCGGAAGGTTCTAAAGTTATATTGATGGTTCGTGGTCATTCGACGCGCTTTGTAGCCCAAGGCAGCGTTTACAGTGTAACGGGGTGATAACAAAACTTGATGGAGGAATGTGGCAGTATTATTCCTTGTCAGCCTCTTTTGTCCGTCCGTTTTTCAGTGCGCTTCAACAAAATTTTCAATTATGAACGTCATCCAACTGGCCCAACTTGCCATCTTGCTGCAGTATTAAACATTCAAATGTCGCAACAAAAGACTGGTCGACGGAATGTTCAAGACCTAAGACAGCTCGTCAGAGAAGTGTTAAAGCACACTCGGAAAAACGTATTTTGCAAGCTTCGTTCTCGCGCAAAAAATTAAGAGACACCACTAACACAATCGACACGAAGCTAAATTTACCTCTGTGCGTCATTTGGCATCAATGGGCCCACAAGAAACTTTTGACCAGTAGATTTGCATGCTTGCAACATTACTGAAAAATACGTTATGCCACCCCCCCCCCCCCGCAAAAAAAAATGTCACGTTAAAACCTTCATCTAGTCTGCGGGATCTGAAGGTAAAAATGGTACGTCACGAGCCTATTCGAACGCTTCGTATAAGGGGACCGGAGCTGCTCTCAAGAACGCCAGTGCGAAGCAGCAGAACAACAAAAAATTTCGTTTCGCCCCGCCGCTTTTATTTGTTGATATTTAATATTTGTTATTAGCTTATTTGTTATTTATATGTTATTAATAGTTATTTGTGAATAGCTTGCTTCTGCGTAATGACCTAATAAGAAGTGTGTTTATCTGTCGTCCGCTGGTAAGCGGAAACATTTTGCTGTGCTGTTGTTTCTCGAGCTGTCGCCCCACAACGCAGCGCACCACGACTCTGTGTCCTTTTCGTAGTTTTCTGACACTCTAAGCGCGTTCGCAATCGCAGACACTCAAAAAAAAAAAACCTCACGTTCAAGGCACACAAGAAAACTTCCGCACGTGGACGCAGGATTGGATTGGATAAACTTTTATTTGGTCCTCCAAAACAAAGATCACTGTGTTGAGGGCAGCTCCCACGTGGGGACTGAGATGCCAAGCTCCTCAGCCGCCTCGCGGGCTTGGTGGACACAGGGAGTGCGACAAACTAATGAAGACGTACGGAACGGCAGCGAGCGCCACCCGCCGATGGTATGGAGCGTCTAAATAAATACATAAGCTGTTAAAAAAGTCAATAACACATTTTATGTGTGCACATGATTGTGTTACTTTTACATTGACGGGTAGGTTGGAACGATAAAATTACACGTGCAAAATTCGCTGAATTTTCGCTTGTTATACCGAAAATTCTGGCAACGCTTCATTTCCAATATCCAAACGTCCGGCCCCTGTTCTGATAGCCTATATACATTCCGCGTCAAACTTTGAAAATCATCTAAATCACACTGAGTTCAACGGCGAGATCGTAGTTTCTTGATATTTCCTGAGCCATCCACTACGCGTCGTCTCTCATAATCATATCGTGCTGCTTATCAATCAATTGATCGATATCGTAGTTTCTTTCTCACCTTCACTTTCAACCCAACAAGCAGTATCTCCGCCTCGCCACTCATTTCTTCATAAAACACGTGGTGTGTCTCCACTAAGCGTTGAGCTAGCCAATATTTCACGATTATCGACTACACGCTGTTACTTCCGCTTGCGTAGTCGTGAACGGCTGCAGAAAAAAAAACGAAGAAATATTAGTTTATCGCGCACGATGGTGACGCGAGACAAGGCAGAAAGGGCACACGACTGGCGGAGCAAAACAGGGTATACAGAGACGATTCGCAACAGATATCTGCCGTATATACTGACCAATCGAAAGCTTCTTTCAACCTGACGTCACGGGAACAAACTGCTGGCGTCACAAACGTTGCCGTGAAGACGAGAATTGCCCGGAGAGAATAACGCGCTCGTTCTTCGCATTTTCGGAGGCATATGTATTATAGGGGTCGTTTAAAAGAATCGGCAAAATAAGTGTGGCGCAAGCGCACCATTTAAAGCAGCTTGAGCATGCGTGTCTCGCACATGTGGTTATCGTCATCATCAGCCTGACTACGTCCACTGCAGGACAAAGGCCTTTCCCATGTTCCGCCAGTGAACCCGGTCCTGTGCTTGCTGCTGCCAATTTATACCCGCAAACTTCTTGATCTCATCTGCCCACCTAACCTTCTGTCTCCCCCTAACCCGCTTGCCTTCTCTGGGAATCCAGTTAGTTACCCTTAACGACCAGCGGTTACCCTGTCTACGCGCTACATGCCCGGCCCATGTCCATTTCTTCTTCTTGATTTCAGCTATGATATTCTTAACCCCCGTTTGTTCCCTAATCCACTCTGCTCTCTTATCGTCTCTTAAAGTTACACCTATATTTTTCTTTCCATTGCTCTCTGCGTCGTCCTCAATTTAAGCTGAACCCTCTTTGTAAGTCTCCAGGTTTCTGCTCCGTAGCTAAGTACCGGCAAGATACAGCTGTTATATACCTTTCTCTTGAGGGATAGTGGCAATCTACCTGTCATAATTTGAGAGTGCTTGCCAAATGTGCTCCACCCCATTCTCATTTTTCTAGTTACTTCAATCTCGTGGTTCGGCTCCGCGGTTATTACCTGCCCTAAGTAGACTCCACCAGTAATGATAGAAGAAGTCAGAAAAGCTTTGGAGAGCATGCAAAGAGGCAAAGCTGCTGGTGAGGATCAGGTAACATCAGATCTGCTGAAAGATGGAGGACAGATTGTGTTAGAAAAACTAGCCACCCTGTTTACGAGGTGTCTCCTGACGGGAAGAGTACCAGAGTCTTGGAAGAACGCTAACACCATCTTAATACATAAGAAAGGATATGACAAGGACTTGAAGAATTACAGGCCGATCAGCTTGCTCTCTGTAGTATACAAGCTATTTACAAAGGTCATTGCTAACAGAGTAAAGAAAACATTAGAATTCAATCAACCAAAGGAACAAGCAGGATTTAGAACAGGCTACTCAACAATCGACCACATTCATACTATCAATCAGGTAATAGAGAAATGCTCAGAATATAACCAACCACTATATATAGCCTTCATAGATTACGAGAAGGCGTTTGATTCAGTAGAAATATCAGCCGTCATGCAGACACTGCGGAATCAGGGCGTCGATGAAGTATATATAAACATCCTGGGAGAAATCTACAGGGGATCAACTGCTACCATAGTGCTTCATAAAGAAAGCAACAGAATACCAACCAAGAAAGGTGTAAAGCAGGGGGACACAATCTCCTCAATGATATTTACCGCGTGCTTACAGGAGGTTTTCAGAAGCCTAGAATGGGAACAGTTAGGGATAAGAGCTAATGAAGAGTACCTTAGTAACTTGCGCTTCGCCGATGGCATTGCATTGCTGAGTAACTCAGGGGATGGATTGCAACTCATAATTACAGAATTAGACAAGGAGAGCAGAAAGGTGGGTCTTAAAATGAATCTGCAGAAAACGAAAGTAGTGTACAACAACCTCGGAAAAGAGCAGCGCTTCGAGATAGGTAATAGTGCACTTCAAGTTGCACATGTGGTATGAGTATATAAAGGTCCCGCATTATGGTCGAATAAGTGTGGCTGGAAATCGTGTCCGCGATGGTTCGGGCTGCCTCCTGAGAACTTAGCACCTGCAAGCAGAAGTGTTTGGGCGAAGACTACGCGCATGGCCGTACAGTGTCAATAGGTGACCAGTAAAAGAGCGAGGGATTGTGGGATGCACCGTCTGCTACCGGCTTCGAGAAGAGTAGACGACGGCAAACCGCTTCGCCGCAAGTCTCAGATAATTCGGGATTCGCGCGTTCGGTCGCCCGTTTATCTTCGTCCTGATAAACCATGGTCGGTTGTTCAGCCGTTGGCTGCTCCAACTCGAGCGTGCAAGGCAAACGCAGGTATCAATTGCCGTGAAATGAAGACAAAAACAAGGTGGGCCGCGACTGTGAAGAGAGCCACAGCGACAGGTAGCCTTTGAGTGCGGAGCTTTGAAGCCAGAGTGTGCGAAAACCATTTTATCACTGGTACGTGTGTATTCCACACTAAAAAAAAGCTTACGCATGAATTCGCCGCGAATATTATATTGAGAAATAAATTGTCACGCAGGCGCGCCTAGAAAAGATATTATGGGTACGAGTGGGCGAAATCTATACCTGCCATACGGGATTAGCGCCGGCCATTGTACCTATATATATGACAAAAGAAAACGCGAAAGCTTTATGATTGATATGTGGGGTTTGACGTCCCAAAACCACCATATGACTATGAGAGACGCCGTAGTGGAGGGCTCCGTAAAATTTCGACCACCTGGGGTTCTTCAACGTGCCCCAAATCTGAGCACATCGGCCTACATCATTTCCGCCTCTATCGGAAATGCAGCCGCCGCAGCCGGGATTCGATGCCGCGACCTGCGGGTCAGCAGCCGAGTACCTTAGCCACTAGACCACCGCGGCGGGGAACGCGAAAGCTTCACTCAAGAGTAAGTTTACACGAAGCACTGGACGAGTTCATTTGCATTTATCTTGGTCAAACTGTGCGCCAGGACGGCACCCGAAGGAAGAAGTGCGTTAAAAAGCGCAGGGTTTCGATTATTCACCGCCGTATATGTCTCACTGTATTGTTTATGTGCCGCCGTGCCGTGCAGCTTGACCAAGATCAGCGTTCAAATAAGCATCTGAATTCGACTAAGAAATGCATTTTATAGCACGCTAAAGGCTAGAAAAAAATAGAGTTTTAGTACTGCGGAAAGGTGCTACGTACGCATCACGCAAGCGCCTTGCGTTACGTGGCGTCGTTTGCCATTAATCGGCTTTTAGTACGCCGTAGTACCCGCGTACGTAACGAGCGTGAAGCGTGTTGCGTCATCTGGTAGATCGAAATAGAAGCACATGTTGTTGACAGCCAATGTGAGCCAATCCAATAGTCAGATTACGGCCATATTTTAAGCCACAGAGCCGGTCGGTGCTTGCCTTCGATGCCGCCATTTTGCAAAACGAAGTCTCGCGCTGTCGCGAATTTTTTCGAGAGCGGCGCGATCACCTCTTACGTACGCACGCACGCATCTCATGCGTGCGTACGTAGCAGCTGCGTACGTAACGCGATACGTGCGCGTTGCGGTCTGCGCATGCGCACTACGCAGAACGTGGCGTCCTTGCGTACGCAACGCCGCCACGTACGCAGTACTAAAACTCTCTAATATCTCGACGCGCCTAATAAGTGTTGCGCTCCATGCCAATCGACGGACGATGTCGGCCGAAGCAGCGATCCTGAGATGAACTCTTATCACACTGCTACGGTCATCCCCATCCCCTGAGATCTTTAAAATGGTCACTTTTTATCTGCAGTACCGCATCATACAAGTAAAACTGTTTTGTGTATCGACTGTTCTGCTAGCCAAACTGACAGCACCCCTGAGCAGCATAAAAGCATTGCAGATCATTTTAGTGCGACAAAAAAAGTTTCCGGACCGTTCATGGTTTTCGTAGCTTGTCATCGTCACGGTAGGCAAAAAATAAAAGCACTGACAATGCACGGCGAGGTGTTTTTTTTCAACGGAGCAGTGCAAAAAATGCGTGCGTGCCGCTGTTGACCCGCGCGATGCGTCGAACCGGAAGCTGTTGTATCCCACAGTTCCCTGCGATTTCCCATTTTACCGGCCACCTATTTTTATGAAAGGGAGCGAGCGCGCTCCGGCGGGCGGCTGCTTGTAGCGCCTTCAAGCGGGAGCGATAGCAACCATAGCCTCCATTCCAGTCATCTAGTGGCGAGCAAAACGACCGGTCATGGGTGATATGAAACCGGCGGCAAGATAGCAACCACCTCCACTTCAAAGCGATTACGGAATCGCCTTGAATGGGGAAGGAGGTTGCAATCCTGCCGCCGGCTCCATATCGCCCGTGGCCGCTTGTTTCGCTCGCCACTTGATGGCGGGAATAGAGGTTGTGGTTGCTATGGCTTGAACGCGCTACAAGTAGCCGCCGGAGCGCGCGGGCCACTCGTTCGCGTGTCCCCTTTCATAACACTCTACATCGGGCCATTTCAGTATCGGCGGGATCGGTAGCAGAGACACACCGGGAGCCTCGTTCTTCAGCCAGCAACCCTCCTACGAAAGGCTAGTTTTTCTTTTTATCCTAATATTGTTCTTTTAGGACAGTTATAAAAAAAACTTCCACTATTTTTGTTCTTTTTTGGTATCCTGTTTGGGATAGCGAAAAATTCATATTCGACATGAGCGCAGAAATGCTTCAGTTAATAGAGAAGGAAATTAGATGACATATTGGTAGCACACTATCGCGACAACAGCGCAGGCATGTCGTTCCTTTCTCTCGCTTCTATGTGCTCCCGCAGATGATTTGAGGTTCTCGCAGAATCGTTTGCGGCCACCCTTCTCGACGAGTACAGACTAAAACTAGACTAAATTATAGACTATAAATGACTCATGTTGTCGCGGTTACGCGGGCTTCCGTCTCTGCGTTACATATTGCCACACTCGTCGCGAAGGTTGTCCAAACAGTTAACATGATCCTGTCACGATAGCGACGGCAACTATACGAGACTTGTATTTCCTACCGTATTGCTGCGAAGGTATAGCGAGTTCGCGCTCTTTACGCTTTCATGGAATCTGCACGTTCCCGCAGCTGGATTCCCTTCAGATACCGTACGTGACTTTCTGTTCCGACATCGTTTCTTTCCTTCATTGATTGGTCGATTGATTTACAATATACCAAGGGCCCCAGGAATTGTTTATTTAGGCGGGGGCGCCGTATTACAATAGGGCCTCACGTGCAGCTCCTCCGCTACTTCCTTGAAGATGATGGTACTCGATTGTAGTCAGGAGCGTAGGTGTTGCTCTTAAATGTGGCTGACCTTGCACCCGGTAGCGTATTAACGTTCTTTCTAAAGGGCGGTGGCCCGCATTCAAAAGACTGGATAGTCTTTCTTGGGATACTCCGACGCAAACATTTTTGGTCTGTCTGTCCGTTTGTCAAGCAAAACGGCTCAAGCATGACTACATCCACAGTGCCCACCGATATTGCTCAGGTTTCTGCGTTCGTACTCGTGGGATTGTCGATTGAAAAAAGCAAGTATTGCGCATGTCTAAGGCACATAATCAACACGCCAAAATTTATATTGGCGCTGTTTGCACTGTTGTGTAGATGTTTGGGGCGTCGCGGTTTCGCCTGCTAAATTGCAGCCAGATTTCGTCGCTCCGCGGTGATTACCAGTGGCCGTTTTCCAAAATTTCAAAGTGGTTTTAAACTCCGTTAATTTCAAAGTTAATTGTGTTACTTTCCAGAATTACTGCCGTAAGTAATAATTGTACCCATCTGAAGATGTTTTCTGCCACAGGAAGGCAACGCCGCAAATAGCACGCATGTATTTTAAAGAAATTTTTTCCCCCGAAAGTTTTTTTTCCGCCATGGCACAGAGAGCGAAAAATAACCATTCCAAGAGTTGCCCTCGTTAAAAAAAATCGCAGCATATCCGCGGAGTGAATGACGATTAGTGGGGCGCAGCGTCCGTCAGCTCGCCCGTGCTTCCATCCGTTCGTTCTTGCGTCCGTCCGTGGGCCCGTCCATCCATGTGTCTGTTCGTGCGTCCATCCGTCCGTACGTCCGCGCGTCTATTCATCCGTCCGTCCATCTGCTAGTCTGTTTGTCCGTCCGTCCGTGTGTCCTTGTAGTGAACACTCCAAGTACCGCCATCTACCATCTCGTATCCCCTGTGGCACATACCCGCTCTAGAGCGGGTACGTGCCACCGGTGGCTGCGTACAACAACATACAAGGGATGGACAGACCCACGCCTTAAGCAGCTTCGCCCCTAAAACAAAAATGCCCCCCCCCCCCCGGAAAAATTTTCTGGCTACGCCCCTGGCGTGCCGTTTCATCCCAGCACCTTCGACGGGAGGCCTTCCGAGCGGGTTGTCGCATGTGCCCTCCGAGCTACGGAAATGGGCCAGCTCGTTTCAACGCTGCTTCAGCCGAGCTCGTCACCCCCGCTCGCATGATTTTCATCATCATCATCAGCCTGACAACGTCCACTGCAGGACAAAGGCCTCTCCCATGTTCCGCCAGTTAACCCGGTCCTGTGCTTGCTGCTGCCAATTTATACCCGCAAACTTCTTAATCTCATCTGCCCACCTAACCTTCTGTCTCTCCCTAACCCGCTTGCCTTCTCTGGGAATCCAGTTAGTTACCCTTAACGACCAGCGGTTATCCTGTCTACGCGCTACATGCCCGGCCCATGTCCATTTCTTCTTCTTGATTTCAGCTATGATATCCTTAACCCCCGTTTGTTTCCTAATCCACTCTGCTCTCTTCTTGTCTCTAAAGGTTACACCTACCATTTTTCTTTCCATTGCACGCTGCGTCGTCCTCAATTTAAGCTGAACCATCTTTGTAAGACTCCAGGTTTCTGCTCCGTAGCTAAGTACCGGCAAGATACAGCTGTTATATACCTTCCTCTTGAGGGATAGTGGCAATCTACCTGTCATTATTTGAGAGTGCTTGCCAAATGTGCTCCACCCCATTCTTATTCTTCTAGTTACTTCAATCTTGTGGTTCGGCTCCGCGGTTATTGCCTGCCCCAAGTAGACATAGTCTTTTACAACTTGAAGTGCACTATTACCTATCTCGAATCGCTGCTCTTTTCCGAGGTTGTTGTACATTACTTTCGTTTTCTGCAGATTCATTTTAAGACCCACCTTTCTGCTCTCCTTGTCTAACTCCGTAATCATGAGTTGCAATTCGTCCCCTGAGTTATACCCGTGCCACACGGGCACAGAAAATGACATTTGGAGGCGAAGGCCTTCAGTTCCCGAATGACATTCGTTTCGCCGGCGTTGCTACACGTCCAATGCGAATGACATTTGACTTGATGATATCGATCACAGCACCTTCCAAGTGAGCATTGAGTGAATAGCAATAAAAAAATTTAGAAGCATTTACAAGCTTCATACACATCAGATAATCATCAAATGCAGAAATAAGCGTATTACGCTGTCCTAAGTTTTAGTTTCTTGCTTTGTTTTACAACGTTGCAACCGACCGTAGCAACCTAAGCCAACACTAGTCAGATCCACAGCGTAAATAGACACTAAAGTTGACAAGCGTTTCATTATCAATACTTTATTTTCTTCGTATAACGTTCAAAGCATCTTTTTAAGACTTTAGCGCAAATAAAGGACGGGAAATTTCATTTTTAGCTCAATATGATTTGTTTTATATACTTTCAGGTACATCGCACTTCGCGAGCTGTGTCGTCGAGAGTAGGCATTTCTCAGTCAACTGAGTTCTGCCGAAGGCAGTTGGTGGCGAATGGCATTCGGATGAATGCCATTTTGTTCGCCCGTGTGGCACCCGCGCGAATGGCAATAAATTTGAAGGCATTCGGGGGTAAATGCCATTTTTTCTGCCCGTGTGGCACGGGTATTACTCAGCAATGCAATGTCATCGGCGAAGCGCAGGTTACTTAGGTACTCTCCATTAACTCTTATCCCTAACTGTTCCCATTCTAGGCTTCTGAAAACCTCCTGTAAGCACGCAGTAAATAGCATTGTGGAGATTGTGTCCCCCTGCTTTACACCTTTCTTGATTGATATTCTGTTGCTTTCTTTATGAAGCACTATGGTAGCAGTTGATCCCCTGTAGATTTCTCCCAGGATGTTTATATATAGTTCATCGACGCCCTGATTCCGCAGTGTCTGCATGACGGCTGATATTTCTACTGAATCAAACGCCTTCTCGTAATCTATGAAGGCTATGTATAGTCGTTGGTTATATTCTGAGCATTTCTCTATTACCTGATTGATAGTATGAATGTGGTTGATTGTTGAGTAGCCTGTTCGAAATCCTGCTTGTTCATTTGGTTCATTGAATTCTGTTTTCTTCACTCTGTTAGCAATTACTTTTGTAAATAGATTGTATACTACAGAGAGCAAGCTAAACGGCCTGTAATTCTTCAAGTCCTTGTCATCTCCTTTCTTATGTATTAAGATGATGTTAGCGTTCTTCCAAGACTCTGGTACTCTTCCCGTCAGGAGACACCTCGTAAACAGGGTGGCTAGTTTTTCTAACACAATCTGTCCTCCATCTTTCAGCAGATTTGATGTTACCTGATCTTCACCAGCAGCTTTGTCTCTTTGCATGCTCTCCAAAGCTTTTCTGACTTCTTCTATCATTACTGGTGAGGTGTCATCTGGGTTACTGCTATTTCTCATAGTATTAAAGTCTTGGTTGTCCCGGCTACTGTACAGATCTCTGTAAAACTCCTCCGCTGTTTTAACTATCCTATCCATATTGGTAGTTATTTTGCCTTCTTTGTCCCTTAGTGCATACATCCGATTTTTGCCTATGCCAAGTATCCTCTTCACTGCTTTGACGCTTCCTCCGTTTTTCAGAGCATGATTTTACCCGCGGGTAAAACACAGACGATGCGCGGGAATATGTTATCAATATGGACTTTAGAAGGGACATGACAGCACCGCTGAAAACCCACCGAAAGTGTCCACATGACTGATGCCGCTATAATAAGGCTCTGGCACATTTTAGCTTGCTGTTGTGAAAATGCGACGTTGGACATATGTTGCTTCACATGTGCTGCGAGACGGAGCTACGTATGATTTGAGCGTTTCTTTTTTTCTTTGACTGCTTCAAACTTGCCCGAAACGGCATTTCTGGCTGCTCCAAGCCTGCTCCAAAACACCTCTATGGATGTTCCAAGCCACGGAGCTCTGTGGCTCAAGAATTCAAATGTGACAAGATTGTGCATTGCTTAGCTCTACTTCCCAGTGTTCAGTCTGTTCCGTATTGGTGAGATTTAGACGGAAGCACTTGCATCAGTCAACACTACTTGGTATCTTTGAACATTATAACATTTTAAGTTCGAAGCAAATGTGAAGCTAATTGTGAATTAGTATTATAATTTCAAATTTACAAATTTAATTCATACAGTATGTGTCGCATATTATGAAAAATTTAGCATATTTGTCATGACCGAACTAACAAGCGCAATAGTTTTTGTGGAAACAGGACATATGCATTTTTTCTTGGTTTGGAAGTGGAAGCAACTTTGAATAGTAGCAGAGTTAGATTTTCTGTATTATGCAAGAGATGACCTGCAAAATACATTAAGTTCTACAATTTACTATACTTGAAGCGTATAAGCCGATAACAACATCTCAAACGTGAAAAAAAGAGATAAATCTAGGAGAGGGGGATCTGTTCCTTTAACCTGGAAGTGGGGCTTTGCAGCAGTGGGGATATTTTCTGCAGAAATATATTCGCGTTATGGCACCTCTTTACTGCAGTGAAAATTGCCACCGTTATAAAGGCTTCCATGTGGTTTGTGTCGATTCCATTATTCGAGTACTTCGCAATATCGAATAATCCAAGTCTGTGTCGAAGCAAATTCGAATACTGTAGTATGCGTTCGAATATTCGATGCGCTCGAATATTCGCACATGTCTATACAGTACCTGTACTGGCCAGAACCTTAATGACATGACGCAATTATCTTGCAATTGTGCATACCAGCTGTATACTTTCGTGAGAAATAAGAGTTCGAAAACGCGAGCGCGCGTGGCAAACACCCTCGCACCCTACATTAACTAGTTCGCATCGGCCGTTGTCGGAAGCAAAGCGGAAAGGGTGGCGCGCTTCTGGTATATGTTGACACTCCCTCTTCGGTATCGTTAATTCAAAACGGCGGCTCATAACTCATTAGTGGCTGTCAGCGGTGATATGAACTCCCATAACACGCACAGCCACACCCAATCAGACTGTGTATAGTGTTATCCCTGCGAGTCCACAGCGAACGGCCGTGCCTCTCAAAAAGGCAATCTGTGTCAAGGCCAGCCCGCAGTCCGCCTGACGCGAACAACTCAATGGCGTAAACACGCGCGGTGCCTCTCTGGCGCCCACGTGCAGTGAGTCAGTGCACGTGCCAGCGAGCCCGTCGAGTAAACAACGGGCGTCTTCATGTCTGGGGGCTGACGCATTGCGCGGCGACCCCATTGGAGGAGTCTGCCCTGACGACCAGCGGCGCTTCTGATTGGACATTTTGGGTTGGACCCGGTGCATATAAAAGAAGCCCTGCGGCGCGGCGCGATCGGCGGTCCTAGGTGAAAGCTGACATGTGTGTCAGAGGGGACCCGTTTGAGAGCAGACCTATGTGTTAGAGAGGAGAGCTCGGCTCTTCGAGTCTCTGTCGGCCCCAGTGCCGAATTTGTAACGCCTCTGTATATATGCTGTACATAAACCTTGTTTAACTCACCGTCGTCTCGTCCGCTCGTCTTATCAGCTCGGCGCAGAAGCAGTCGCGAGCTGAGAAACATACGCTACCAAACGGCTGGTGACCTTCCCGGCGGAGTTGGAAGCAGTGGCGCCTTCGGGACCGTGTTGGCGTCGCCGTCTTTCGAAACAGTGGTTGCAGCGGTGAGATTCGGGGCGCCCTTCGTAACGTCGTCGGAGGCGCGCTTCGCAACAATAGCTGCTTCAATATCAACTGTGACGTAGGCTGTCTTGTTTTGTTCTGATTGGTATTGGCTGCGCATTTTCATGCGTGTCTATTATATTTCATACACGTCATCGATAGCGACAGATTGCACCAATCTTGTGCCGCTTGCCTGCAGTGCTAGCGAAGCGGGAGAGCCAACAAACAGTTGAAGCACCCCTCCTTTCCCATCCGATGTTCGCAGCGCCATCTACATATCACGTTATCTCGGTTATGAGACTGCCATGCGCTCGCGTGTTCGAGCTCATATTTTTCACTAAAGTGCAGTAAATTTTGGGTATTTTTCAACCCAGGAGCACTGTACATTCATTCATTCACATCAAGGTGGCTTCCTTTCCTTCCAGCCTGGGAATCTTCGCGCCTGGCGCATGCCAGGGACAACCCTGTAGGGCCTTGCAAATCTTCCAGCACTTGCTTCATGGAAGACGGCATTCCCCGGGGGGCAGTGCTTCACCTCTCTACAAGGGCCCACTGCGTTCTTATAGACCTTTGCTCGTAGATCTGCAACGACTCGCGTAAGCACTTCTGCATTCAGTAGCAAGAGGCAAAGTGTTGACGGAATCAAACGCAATCACTTGAGGCTAAACAATATTTGAGTTCCCAGTCTTCAGTTCTTGCCAAGTTGGCATAGATTTTACAGGAGCGCTTGCGTTAATCAGCGCTGCCTTTAGCAGCTGGGTTCATAGCGACATGACATGGTTATCTCAAGCTGTTGTGTATACGGAAACTGCTAGGACACACAAGAGAGGAAGCTTGGGCTAGTTGGTGCGTAGTCATATTTGCAAGATGTTTCAGCGCGCGAACTAAAGAAACAGCTTACCCGAGAAATTATCGAAGCCGAAAAATACACTTGCTAGGAGATAAATGTGTAAGCACATCTTCGATTGCTTTATCACAGGCTGAACGTGATTACCTGGCTGGGCTTTGAGGCAATAGAGGACCCGTCACTCGTGTTTTGTTACTGATGTGTAGATTAGGCTTGTATTTTAACTTCATGATCTGTTATCATCCTTTTTAGCAGTATATATTCTTGCCACTCTGTGAAATAGAGTTAGAAGTCAGCGCTCTTTCTGTCTACCCTGTCCTTTTTCCTTAGTTCGCGCGCTGAAACATCTTGCAAATATTCTAGGACACGCTCAAATGAAAAAGTTTAGCAAAGCTATAAGTATAATGAGACATTACGTTGGATTTAAATTATATTTGCTTCTAATAACATCCCCTATACTTCTCTTGGCACCTTCGTCTGTTCTCATTAATATTGTGTCTAACAGAGAAGACAAGACCTTAAGTCTACACTTCTTTCCTTGAGGTGTTACGTTCGTCACTCCAAGTAAGTTGACTGCAGCTCCCAAAACATGGTACGTATGCTGGTGGCTCTGTTCCGTTTTTAATAAGGTGACGGAGAGATCGAAGGTGGCAGACCGCTGCCATTATAAAGAGATTGCCTTAGCCTCTTGGCAACTGTTGTAGAAATTTATACTACTACCACATCCAATGTATCACAGCACTTTGATTAGTAATTAATGTAATACTAGTTCTATGATTACACACGTAACTTATATTTTCAGTCTGTTATCTGCTCTGAATAACTACGAACTTCCTCCCTTGCAATGTGCAACAGCGTCTATAATTGTTGTAAAGGTTTCATGTGTTGGTGTTCTAGACTTAGTGTTAAATAGATATCTGTGTCATCTACAAACTAGTGTATTGGCAAACCGGGTGAACCATGTCTGTAACGATTAAAATGGCTTCTACTTTATGGTTTTCGAGCCTCTGTGTGAAGAGTGCAATGAACAAGTTCTCGGGTGGGAGATTGACGTCCAGCCTTTGCAGGCTATGTGTGGTGTGAGTTTTCAGGGTATGTACTCCCAACAGCAAAAGTTTTGGGGACGTGGAATGTTTGATAAAACTAAATTTCCAGTCTGTTTGGGAATGTACCTTTCAAATGAATGATCCATTCTGCACTTGGTATTCCGACCTGTACAGTCACCAGCTTGATTACGAGCACTTATATGGCAGAAATTTGCATTTGTTATGAATCGAACGTCCCGCAAAGTATTGCTCTACATGAGTAAGTGTTGGTGAGCCTTCACATAATGCACTATACTATTTTGTAACATCAGAGATGATCGCCTCTTGAAATCCAGTCTTACCAGAATGTGTTCAAAGAGAGTAGTAGAAATTTTGTAATGTGCGAATGTGCAGACTTTAGAGACATTGTGGTGTGGAAGGGGTGGTCCAACTTCGTGATGTGAAAGCAGTGCTCATAATAGATATGTAAAATGTGTGTGTCGGCAGAGTGATGTCCATGTGTTTGTGTCCCACATATCTGCGTTTAGTCCGTTTAACAATAGCCTGGTAAATGTTAGCTGATCGGATTGGTACTTATTAAAGTTCGTGGCCTTTTAGCATATGGATACAAGCATTTTTTCGACGAGATCTGAACCGGCAACCTTCAATTTATGTCTCTGGTACTTTCCATTACAAACTGCGATGATAGGCACATCTCTCTCTACTATATGTCTATTATCTCTACACATGTGTTTCTAGAAGTGTCAGCTAGCACTACTTGTAGTGAAGGTGGTGAGTGGGAACTTTTTACTAGGTGGTGGCATGTGACCTTAGCACGTGACAGCAGCTGCATAAATACTAATATGCTAGCCTAAATTATGAACTAAGCCGGGCGAGGCCGTCTCTATGAACAAAAAAAAAAGAATTTGTCAGAGGCTCGTCTCTTTGTTAGAGCAGCCACATAAATCAATTAGCTCAACGAAAGCATACTAGGGTGACATAGTCATTAACTGTAGTGTAGTAGTTATGATGTAAATTAAATGTAAATAAAAAATCCACCTCCTTTAGTGCAATTAAAACCCACAACGTTTAAAGATTGCGTACAATGTTCTACCAGTTGCAGGCAAGAAATCCCAATCTATCGTCCAATCCTTGGCCAAGCCATAGTTCAGCATTTTCAAATATTTTGTCGCACCGTGAACTATTATTTCTGTGCGAGATCTTTGTACCTCAAAGACATTGTGAAATGTTTGTGTTCTTACAACTCTCCGACCTTTGATCCCATCCAGTGGGTGCTATGTGTGAACCCGCCTTGCTTTCCACGTCCGGCCTGCGCCTCTTGGATGAGCAAGGCAATCCTCGAAGTGCCCTTGTCTTGCGGCCATGATGTGTCTGCGCCCACAAGGATTCGCCTCCTGGTTCCTGCCTCCTGCTTGCCAAACCGGAATTGCCTTCCACGTTTGGCCTGTACGTCCAGGATGGGCAAGGCGATTCTCCAGATAGCTGCACTTGTCCTGCGGCCATGCCGTCTCTTCGTCCACATGGATATGCCACCTGGTTTCTGCCTCTAGCTTTCCTTCTGGGGAATGCATCGTACAAGAAAGCCCATTGCTGTGGCCTGCCCTTCTTCACTCCGTGTGAGGACTCTCGTAGGCGTTGCTGTTCGCCATCACTCAGTTGTGAGCACCAGTGGAGGACAAGTGGGCGACAGGCTGCATCTTGCCTTGCCTCCGCGAGACATGCCGGTGATCTCTGGATCCACTCTGGGCTTCCACGTCGGTGATCTACAACTTCCACGTCGGTGATCTACAACCTATTATCGTAAAGAACTGTTTGATAGTCCCAAGGTTTACAAAATCTATTGCACTTCAAAATGGTATGCCGTTCAGGTGCCATGCAGTGCTTTTAGCAACTATGTCAAATGTATTTGACCAATATTGTGTACTTATTGGAACAAGCGTAACACACGGTACTATCTGTTTCTCACCATCACGCTCCTATTTTATGACCATAATTGGCTGCAGTGTGATTGACGGACCCATGTAGATGTATTAGGCCGTGATCGAGGCATCCGCTCGCATTGCACAATGTATTGGCATATCGACCCTGGTTTGCAATAAACTGCATGAAAAGCTTGGTAACTTGGATCAAACTCATCTATCTGTAAGACTAGGAGGCTTCATTCTGTCTGCACGTGTGTTTGGCGCATCTTGGGCAACAGTCTGTCATTGCAGTCATACGCAGCTCACCTCGGTGCTCCTTTGGTTTGGTCTTGAGGTTATTGCGCAGAACTTCTCAGCACATTCTTTGTATATTTAAGTGGTTCAGCTGAAACATTGCCAATCGTTGGTGGGAGATATAGCCTTCACTTCTTCGGAATCCATTTGCTTTGGGCATTCCGGTTGGATTGCATTCGAAGCATTGGTACATGGTCCAGTGTTAACACTTAGCCATGCGCTTGTGGTCCGCTACTCCATCCAAGTACACATTGTATCTTTCCCTCATGTTTCTGGTGGTATGTGCTTTTAACTTGGCAACCATAATTGCATGCTTTGCCCTGTAAGTGAGCATTTAAGAGCATAAATATTCGAGAAAACGCAGTGACATCAGGGGTATGTGGCAGGGGGTCATAATCGTGGCAAGAACTTGCAGTCTGATAGGAGCCTGTTTCAAATGTTTGACTCGTAATGCTTACCTTTTATTTTGTCTGTTCCTGCTATATTTCTCTGATTTTGTAGCGAATATATACAGGGGCCAGGGGATAAGTGCAGTGTAGCAGCAAAGCAGGGTTCCTTGCTCTCACAGGGAAGATTTTTGTGTCTTGTAGTTCTGAAACGTTGATGGGTTGCACATCGGGGAATTGTAGGTGCGTGCCGAGATAACTGAAGTATAGCAGCCAGTTGCCTTGGTGACTAATGAAATAGTCCTGTTCATGCACTCTGCAATGTTCTCTGATGGCTGAAGTTGCCGGCCATTAATCTGTTGCCTGTAGTGCATGTACACAGGTACAGGGTTGTCTGTATCTGCTTTTAATGAGAAAATGCTCCTTTCTTCTGAAGTTGGATGAGTCAGTCTAGAAGAGTGGACAGATTCATTTGAAGCCATTATTAGCCTGAAATCATTCAATCAAAATAAATGTTTAGAAGTGTTGTTTGTATTAAATAGCTATTTATTTGCTGCTTTGCACAGGTGCTGCTGTATATTGTTTCTTTCTAGTATTGCTGCTGATTTACGAAGCACTTTTGGGCCTCTACCTTTGTATTCTTTCCTTCCTTTGGCTTAGACTTATTGTCGCTACATGTTTTTTTCGATTGAGAGCAATGCATCAGCATGCAAATATTTTGTACATTCTAATCCATCGTGCTACCACATGTCGTCTTTGCCCACCTAAGTGTGCATTTTTCATGTAGAGGTACCATATTTGTGTACACACTATACTTACAGCTTCCCAAGCTAATTTCTCAAAGGGCTCCTTCAGTCGTGAGGGTTCACATTTTTTCTGTTAAAAAAAAACTGTTGCTGAGATTTGTTCAAATAAAATGTATATTCTGTTTTTCTTATTAAGTGCTCTCTGGTGTTCAACTGGTAGAGCACTTCTCTAAACAATCGGCCTTGCCAACTACTGCAGCCCTTTGTAACAGTGTGGCCCTTTATAAATGTAATTCATAGAATAGTTTGTTAAACATTGGAACAATATATTGCTTAGGGGCAACTATACAATAACAAAATTGGCATTCAAATAAAAGTTCAGTAAATAGAGGCTTCAAGAAATCAATATTCGAAGTAGGGCGCTGATGGGGTCATTTTGACAAGCAAGACCGCTGCAATCTAAGCGGGAAATTTTTGCTTGTCCTGTGCAGCCCCATATGTATAAGTGCCCATTTCTCTACGTATTGCTTAAAGTTCCAACTGTGAGTTGGGTACTGATAAGTGGGCAAGACTATGAGTAAAGTTACAGGTGTGTTCCCAGTACTTTCAACATACATCTCTACTGTGTCGCTGTAGGTATTGCATAATGCTGCCTTGCGTGCCACAATGCTCGCTTGTAAAGCGGTGAAAGAGCGGCTGGCTATTGGGACAGGGCGTACCTGGATTTTCACTTTTGCGGGCCATGTTTGAAGTCGTACAGCTCTTTCATGCCTGTTGGTATCACTACAGAACAGAACAACTTATTTGGTTCTAGAGTAAAGTGAAAGAAGGTCCCGGCACGGCCGCTGGTTGAAGAGATTTCATCCAGTGGCCGTGGTTCTGGTATATTCCGAAAGGTTTGAATCAAGTTAGGTTAATTGTGCAAACAGTAGCTCACAAGCTAATAATACACTCGAAGTAATGTTTCCCGAGCTCATAGATCCCAGAATCACTGCAATACATTGGCGAATTCATGGGGAAGCTTTTACAAAGGTAAGTTTGGCCACCCATCGTTACTGGCGCCGTCACCAGTCTGAAAGGGGGGGGGGGGGGGTAAAAGCGCCGGCAGAGTGCCAGTTGGTCCCAGATCACAGTCTGCCCTCTTAGCGCCCTCGCTAGCCCCCCCCCCCCCCCCCCAAAGAGCCCCGCCGCGGTGGTCTAGTGGCTAAGTTACTCGACTGCTGACCCGCAGGTCGCGGGTTCGAATCCAGGCTGCGGCGGCTGCATTTCCGATGGAGGCGGAAATGTTGTAGGCCCGTGTGCTCAGATTTGGGTGCACGTTAAAAAACCCCAGGTGGTCAAAATTTCAGGAGCCCTCCACTTCGGCGTCTCTCATAATCATATGGGGGTTTTGGGATGTCAAACCCCATATATCAATCACCCCCCCCCCACCAAAAGAGGAGAGGTACCTATTCAAAACAGCGCGAAAATTCCCAGACTATGTGACCCTCTCAAAACCTCTACACTGGGTGCCCCCAGTACACAAATCTACGTGCCACCCCTGTATATTCTCTTGTATATACCCCTGTATGCACCGGTATATATACACCGGTACAACCTGGTATATACCTTGTATATCCATCGTGTAAAAGGGCTTGTGCAAACGTTCGAAACTGGCGCAATTTTCAGGTCGTTTCAGAAGGGGTACATACAGCTTTGAACCAGTACATTTTGGCTGTATTTACTGTGAGCAATAAAACAAGCGCCGTTTACTTGGCTGAGAGTAAAGAAAGCCCATATAAATATGGCAATGAATATATAGCCCTACAAATACGGACTCGGTAGTGGCACCGTAGTTTCACTCTAGGATGGCGCCTATGCACAGTAAACAGACTAGGTGTATCTCAACCCGCTCGGCGAACTTAATATAAGCGTTCATGAGCACAGTTCCTTTAATGAAACAGACACTTCCGTGCCTTATTTCGTGGTGTCTGTGGCAGGACTAGTCCACATGAGAGCAAGATCAAAGCCACAAAAATCCAGCTTGATTACGAAATGTAAATTCTCCCGGTAGGTTGGCTTCACCGCACCGCACGTTGAAAACAAGTCGGAAAAGTTGAGGCCCTTATCAGTCCCGATAAGACAAAACTTTTATCTGACGTCACACCAAGAGTTGAAGGAGTTAACTACGTACTTGTTTCGGCTTCTTCGTACGATATATACAGGAAAGTATAAGGTATTTTTAAATTTCGCGCCACCGCACCCAAAATGCAACACACGGCAAGTGGTTGGCTTCTCCTCAATGCAGACCGTGGGAAAACATTTTTGACCCTATTCTGGCACTTTAGGACGAAAAATGAACAAGATAGCGTAGTGCAGTTTAAATTTCCAGGCGCCATGTGTGCTCTGCGGAGATTTCCAAAGAACCATTCAAGATAAAGTTCATATAGATATTTGTTTGATTAGAGGTACTGTGCACATAATCGCATAGATCAATTTAGGTTAGGTCAATAACGTACATCATGTATACTATTTGCTTAAGGTTGATCTACATCTTCTTAAAACCGGCACTACACGGAGGTCATTTTACGGGGGCTATATATACCCGATCACAAGTATATACCATTTATCACTTTTCACTTTATGCTAAAAAAGTGGCAAAAATGGCTCTACCTATAACCTGTTCATCCTCGGTTGTTCGATGGTTTGGATGGCGCTATAGTAAAAACTGAGCTCTGTAGTTACTCTAGCGCCCCCAACGATGAGCGATTGAACGAAAGCGGGGACACTCGCTGCCATAGGATACTTGCCATCTGGACAGGTCAAGAGTACAGTAGGTCGTTTTTATGGCATCGATCACACAGTTTGGTGGACTCATTTGTCCAAAACACCAGGAAATGTGGCACATAGAGACTTGTTTGAATAAAGGTACTACGCTCGTTATCTCATAGATTGGCTACGCCAAGGCCTTTGAGGTGCAGCTTCTGTCTTCACTGTGTAAGGTTTGCGTCCGCGAATGACTTCCTCAGTGCCGCTTGGAGGTCGCTTAGGCTGGGCTATATATAGCCGATAGCAAGAGTAATCCTTTTACTCTTTTCGTCTCTGACACTAAGCCTAACGCATTTTTGCCACTTTTTTAGCATAAAGTGAAAAGTGATAAAAAGTATATACTGGCGATCAGGTATATATAGCCCACGTAAAATGACCTCCAAGTAGTGCCGGTTTTAAGAAAATGTACATCAACCTTACGCAAATATTATACATGATGTACGTTATTGACCTAACTATAAATGATCTATGCGATTATGAGCACAGTACCTCTAATCAAACTTATCTCTATATGCACTTTATCTCGAGAATTGTTCTTTGGAAATCTCCGCAGAGCACACATGGCGCCGGGAAATTTAAACTGCACTACGCTATCTTGTTCATTTTTCGTCCTAAGGTGTCAGAACAGGGTTAAAAAA
The DNA here is from genome assembly GCA_013436015.1 of Rhipicephalus annulatus. Classification (NCBI taxonomy): domain Eukaryota; kingdom Metazoa; phylum Arthropoda; class Arachnida; order Ixodida; family Ixodidae; genus Rhipicephalus; species Rhipicephalus annulatus. Next base: position 273,648 of record WOVY01004913.1, read on the forward strand.
AAAAAAATCCCACGGTCTGCATTGAGGAGAAGCCAACCACTTGCCGTGTGTTGCATTATGGGTGCGGTGGCGCGAAATTTAAAATTACCTTATACTTATCCGGTATATATCGTACGAAGAAGCCGAAACAAGTACGTAGTTAAGTCGTTCAACGCCTGGTGTGATGTCAGACAAATGTTGATCCTTATCAGGGGTGATAAGAGCCTCAACTTTTTTCGCTGGTTTTTGAACATGCACTGTGGGGAAGCCAACTTCTCAGGGGACACTTTAGCTTGGAACATACAGTACGACCATGTGACGAGTTGTGACGTCAGGCAAAAGTTTAGCCTTATCGGGGGTGATAAGGGCCTCAACTTTTTTCGCTGGTTCGACCATTCATTGCGGCGAAGCCACGTTGTCAGAGGACAGTTTAGCTCGGAACAAACGTACAGTACGCCCACGTGACAAAACCTGACGTCAGACAAAAGTTGAGCCTTATCAGGGGTGATAAGAGCCTCAACTTTTTTCGCTGGTTTTAGCCATACACTGCGGGGAAGCCAACTTTTCAGGAGACTTCTGAGCTTAAGTGTCCCTGGAGGCCCAACCCGGTTTTGCCATGTTTTGAGCTCAGAGTGAGAAGAGACACAAAGAACATATTATCGGCTATATAGAGCCCTACGTAAACGACCTCCAAATTGTGCGGGTTTCACGCCGTTGTACAGCAACGTGTAGCAGTGAATATGCAAGGTGTACGTTAATGGCCTAGGCATAATTAATGTTATAATGAGCACAGTACCTTTAATTAGGAAACCGCTTAATGTCCCTTATCCTCATGAACCTCTATACGTTGGTTTCCACAAAGTTGACATGACGGTGGCAAATTTAAATTGTGGCACGCCATCTCAAAAGGCGAAAACATTTTCCTGCGGTCTTTAGTGAGAAGCCAACCGCTTGCGGTGCGTTGCATCGTGGGAGCGATGGCGGGAAATTTAAAAATACATTACGCTTATTCAGTATACATTGTACCAAGAAGCCGAACCAATTAAGTAAGCAGTTAACTCCATCAACGAAAGGTGAGGCGTCAGACAAAAGCTTGGGATTTTTGGGGCTGATAAGAGCCTCAACTTTTTTTTACTTGTTTTCAACGTGTGTTTTGGTGAATCCAACCCACCAGGGGAATCTACAGTTCGGAAGCGGGCGTTCGTGAAAACGAATACGCACTTAGTTGGACTCTGTGATGCGGGTTCTTGTTGCTGATTTGTTTTCCTCCTGGGCTGAGCCTCAGAGAGTTTTGTTAATAAGGACAAAGCCGTTCGGTTTCCAAGAAACACACAAAAAGTTTAATTGAAAAGAAAAAAAAGGCGAAAATTCCTCACAAAACAAAACACTTAATAAACAGTTGACTGGACATGACGAAACACATCTGTAAACACCCAACAAGAACGTTCAAAGTCAGTAACTAAACCTAACGCTCGAAAGGGGCTGAGTGATGAGAGTAGCGCAAGAGTATCGGTGCAGTCTCACCCACAAGTTGGTTTTCGGCGGTGATGAGAAACCGGAACGCCGTGACTCCGGCGTCAGTGCGTGGGCTGGACGAGGACGAGGGAACGCTGGCTGCTGGCGACACGTCGGAAAGCCCTACCAAATCGTGATGGTTTCGGCTTGAGGAGCGTGTACACGTCGGAGACGGGAGAACGCAGGCTGGTGGCGACGCGTCAGGGAACTAGGGTCGACCTAGTCAAGCAGCTGGGCGCACAGCTCGGGCCCGGAGCCCGACGGCTGTAGCTCGCCTGCCGGAACCAAAGTCCGCAGGCCCTGGAAAGGAGTTCAGGACCGGATGGCCACGGTCCTTTGGAACGGGAACCCGACAGCAGGAGGCCCCGGCCGGTTGAAGTCCTGTAGGCTCGGGTCCGGAACCCAACGGCTCATCTTCAGCGCCCGGTCCGGTGACGACCTTCCGCTTGCACTGCCTGCCTCGAACTACTAGCTCTCTTGCCCTTCAGGATTGGCTTCCTCTGGGGCACACTTGTCTCGTCCCGATTGGCCTTTCAAAACTCCGTGGTGATCGGCCATTGGCCCTTGTTTGTTGGATGCTTGCGCTCCACGCTCTCACGTGTACCGGTCCTCGGCGTCGTCGTTGTTCAGGCGACCCAGCACGTGCACTCGGTCATCCTTTAATTTCGCGCACTTTTCAATCATTCACAATTACGCGCACCAGTCGCATCACCATCGCATCACAATGGCCCCCTTTCGAAGAAGTTTTTCCGGTTGAAAAACTGTCGTTCGATGCGCACCACACAAGCTATCACAACACACCTATGGCACCACACTGCTTCTTCGTTGACATGTCTCACGTCGAAACACCGAGTCCACAGAACGTAACATTCAACCAACAACAATAAGAAAAGTTTTTGGCAGCAACTAAGAACAGTACAAATACAGTCATTAACTCCAGCAACAGTCCACCACACAAGCATAACCTTGTAATAATAACACACAGAACATATTTACTGCAACCTACTCATGTAGTCGGCTCCAACATTCTCGGATCCCTTTATATGTTCTACGTGAAAGTTGTACTCTTGCAGTACTAAACTCCACCGCAGAACTCTGCTGTTGAGGTGTTTTGCTCGAGATAAGTACTGCAACGGTTGGTGATCTGTTTGAACCGTGAAATATGTCCCATATAAAAATATGTGGAACTTTTCCACTGCCCACACCAACGCGAGACACTCCCGCTCGATTGTTGAGTAGTTCTGTTCTCGAGGCAGTAGCTGACGACTGGCGTATTTTACCGGGTGTAAAACACCGTCGTGCTCTTGCATAAGGACTGCACCGATGCAAGAATCGGAGGCGTCACTGCGGAGTACAAATCCACGTTTGAGATCCGGAGCCTTTAAAATAGGTCCAGACGCCAGAGCTTGCTTTAGTGTTTCGAAAGCTGTCTGCCCTTCACTATTCCAATTGATCTTGTTACTCTCCCTTTTCTTTGTCATCTCTGTCAGAGGCAGTGCCTTCTCAGCGTAGTGAGGGATTAGATCACGATAATATCCTGCCAAGCCAAGAAACGAACGTAGTTGTTTCTTCGTAGTGGGTAATGGGGCTTTGGCGATTTTTATGATCGTGTCCTCTACCGGCTGAATTGTTCCATCTCCCAGTCGATGACCCAGGAACACAATCGACGTCATTCCAATCTCCGATTTCTGGGGCTTAATTTTGAGTCCTGCTTCTCGAATCCTATTCATCAGTTCACTCAGAGTCTGCATGTGTTCCTCCCAGGTTGTCGTAGCGACGAGAACATCATCGATATAATGAACGACGTTCGGGATGCCCTGAAGGAGACGTCTCATTAGCCGGGTAAACACTGCGGACGCTGTTTTGATACCGAATGGCATATAGAGGAAATGGTAGTGTCCCGATTGGGTGGAGAATGCCGTTTTTAGCCGGGATTCTTTGTCCAAGGGCACCTGCCAGTATCCTTTCGTAAGGTCAAACTTGGAGAAGAATTTTCTAGTGCCGATCTCTGTAAACAATACATCCGTTCTCGGAATTGGTTCTGCGTCGGAGACCAACACATCATTGATGCGACGGAAGTCGATGCAAGTACGGTAACTCTTATCGGGCTTCTTCACCAGCACCAATGGCGAGTTGTAAGGTGAGTCGGACCTTTCAATCACTCCGAGTCGCAACATTTCTCCGACTTCTTTCTCAACTACCTCTTTCATTGCGAATGGTAACGGATATTGTGGAGTGTTGATAGGCTCGGACGTTGTCAGTTTAAGACGACACTCTAACAAGTTTGTCTTGCCGGGGACTTCGGAAAAGACGTCTTTATGGGTGGCTAGGAGCTCGTCAATTTCTTCCCTTTGTCTATTCCTGAGGTTAGGACCAAGCTTGATAGCTTCAGTACCAAAGCCCTCAGTAGCTTTAAAGGTAGGCACTGGCGTGTCTGTCTCTTCCTCTTCCACTACAATGAAAGATGCGGACTGGGTTGATATTTCTGGAGGACGCTCTTCGTAGCGTTTTAACATGTTTATATGGAACAGCTTGGTAGTATGTCCCATATCCAGCCAGTAGTCAGAGTCACCCTTCTTTCCTGTGACCCTGAAAGGTCCTTTCCAATGCATCATAAGCTTGTTTTCCGTCGTGGGAAGTAGTACGAGGGCGCGGTCTCCAACCTTTAGCCGACGCATCCGACTTCCCCGGTCATAGTATTTCTTCTGCGTTGTTTTAGCTCGTGACAGGTTTTCTTGTGCCAACTGCAATGTTTTTTCTAGGCGATCTCTGAGATCCAGGACATACCCATATGTTGTCTTCACTTCCTCGCTTTGATTGTCTCCGGTCCATAATTCTTTAAGTAGACTGAGAGGTCCTCGAACATTTCTACCGTAGATCAGCTCAAAAGGCGAAAATCCCAAGCTGGCTTGCGGGACTTCCCGGTACGCAAACAGGAGTGGGGCTAATAGTCGGTCCCATGTCTTGGGTTCCTCTTGGCACAATTTACGCAACATTTGCTTTAGTGTGCCATTAAATCTCTCCACTAAGCCATTACACATGGGATGATAGGGTGTGGAGCTGAGATGCTTGATCGCCAACAAGTTATTGACCTCTCTCATTAGCTCCGATGTAAAGCATGATGCCTGATCACAAAGTACCTCACGCGGGAACCCGATTCGAGAAAACATCTCTACCAGTGCCTCGGCTACTGTGGCTGAATCGATGGATGGCAGGGCTATTGCATCTGGGTATCTAGTAGCGAAGTCCACTAGTGTTAGTATATATCGATTACCCATGTGTGATATTGGCTTTAAAGGCCCGATAATGTCCACTGCCACTCTTTCGAATGGGGTGTCTATCAAAGGCATTCGACCTAGTGGTGCCTTACCAACTCTGCTCTTGGGGTAGGTTCGTTGGCATGCGTCACAAGAGCGCACGTATCTCCTCACTGCCTCTTGAACTCCTGGCCAGTAAAATGATTGTAGAACACGATCAATCGTTCTTTTTATTCCTTGATGCCCCGACATCAGGGTTTCGTGCGCCAAAGTAAGCACTTGGCTGCGCAATCTTTGGGGCACTACTACTTGTTGAATCACCTTACCAGATGGTAGGTGATAATAGCGGTATAGCAGCCCCTTTTCTATCTCGAACGAATAGGACTTTGATCCTCCCTGTAGCCCTTGACCTACTTTACTCCTGCAAGAATCTAGGGTCTTGTCCTGTTTTTGAGCGGCACTAAGATCCTTTCGGGTCGTCTTCAAGGTGGGTACATCGATTTCAGATGAGATTGACCGTTGCTCTCGGATTTTGATACCAACCACTGAAGACTTCAGGGTACCATCCTCTCTATCTGCTCCTTTTCCACTCGCTATATAGTTGGGGTAGGTTTTTACCGGAATCCTTTCCTCCCACTTGGTATCGGGGTCATGGACTTCACGTGAACCTGGTACATTTCCGACGATAAGGTCGTAGAGTGGGTTTGTCATGCATTTGACAATAAATGTACCAGAAAAATAAGGTGAATGAATTTCCACCTCCGCCTCAGGAACGGTGATGCTACTGCCATCGGCTAAGAATAGCGTAGCGGTAGTACCTATGAGGGCTTCATCGGGTACCAGAGAACGACGCACCACCAGCGTATTGCTACCCGTATCCCGCAACACTGAGACGGTTCGGCCAAAGATTCTGCCCTGTAACACGGGCATTTTGTGTGTGGCAAACTTCGGGTGAGTATTCACGGCGCCCGCCATGTCCTCTTCTTTGTCCGGTGAAAGCTTCACTTCCGTTGAGTGCTCCTCTGGCGACAAAAGACATGACGTCTTGTTGGCTGAACCGTTCTTCTTTGAGCAAGTTTTGGAATCATGCCCCGTCTTCTGACAATATCCACAGAAAGGTTGTTTTGGCCTTGATCGGCACTCCGATGCCCTGTGACCCATTTTGCCACATACAAAGCAACGTACTGCTCCTCTCTCCGAGTAACTACCACTTTTTTCCGTATTGCTTTTAGATTCCACTTTTTCTCGGAAAACTAACAGGTTGACTTGCCTCTGAGCTTCTAAAAAGTTATCTGAGGCCTCGGCCATGTCCTCTAGCTTGTTGAAGTTCTTTTCTCGCAGGAAAAGTGCCAAACGGTGATGACAGTTTCTTAAAAACTGTTCTGTAACTATCAAGTTACGAAGAGCCGAATATTCTTTTCCGGTCCTCGACATTTCGACCCAACGATCGAAAAAACTCAGTAGCCTAGTTGCGTACTGCTTGCCTGTTTCGCCGTCCTGTGGCTTGCTTTGTCGGAACTTTTCCCGATACCCTTCGGCCGTAAAACGGAAACGCTGGAGCAACGCCAACTTGGCTTTATCATAATCGAGTGAATCCTCCGGCGAAAGTCTTCCAAACACCTTTAAGGCTTCTCCGCTCAAACATAAACTTAAAGCTGTGGCCCATTTGTCCCTAGGCCATTCTTGACCGATGGCGACTCTCTCGAACCTTTTTAAATAGGCGTCCAAGTCGTCCCGGCTTTCATTAAATCCCGGTATCAAATTATGAGGATTCACGCTGCATGAAACACTCCTTTCTTGTGCTGAGCCTGGTGCTGAGTCAACAGTTCTTGTCTCTACACGGCTATTCTCAGCTTCGGCAAGTCTAAGACGCAGTTGCAGGTTTTGGTTCTCTAATTCCAGCTGCTCCTTCTTTGCGCGTGTCTCCAGTTCGAGCTGTTTTTCTTTTTCGCGCGTCTCGAGCTCAAGCTGCTCCTTCTTGGCCTGCGTCTCCCGTTCCAACTGTTCCTTTCGAGCTTCTCGTTCCGCAGCCCGTTCCTCTCGTGCTCGTGCCTCCTTCTCCTCGTACCATGTTTTAAAATCCGCCCCATCAATTCCCATGCGATCCGCCAAGGCCATTAGCTCTCGCATATTCGACATGATGTCAACCGCGTCAATAAATGAAGGTGTCAAACCAACGGCTTTGTCCTGTCGCGGACGCCAGTTTGTGATGCGGGTTCTTGTTGCTGATTTGTTTTCCTCCTGGGCTGAGCCTCAGAGAGTTTTGTTAATAAGGACAAAGCCGTTCGGTTTCCAAGAAACACACAAAAAGTTTAATTGAAAAGAAAAAAAAGGCGAAAATTCCTCACAAAACAAAACACTTAATAAACAGTTGACTGGACATGACGAAACACATCTGTAAACACCCAACAAGAACGTTCAAAGTCAGTAACTAAACCTAACGCTCGAAAGGGGCTGAGTGATGAGAGTAGCGCAAGAGTATCGGTGCAGTCTCACCCACAAGTTGGTTTTCGGCGGTGATGAGAAACCGGAACGCCGTGACTCCGGCGTCAGTGCGTGGGCTGGACGAGGACGAGGGAACGCTGGCTGCTGGCGACACGTCGGAAAGCCCTACCAAATCGTGATGGTTTCGGCTTGAGGAGCGTGTACACGTCGGAGACGGGAGAACGCAGGCTGGTGGCGACGCGTCAGGGAACTAGGGTCGACCTAGTCAAGCAGCTGGGCGCACAGCTCGGGCCCGGAGCCCGACGGCTGTAGCTCGCCTGCCGGAACCAAAGTCCGCAGGCCCTGGAAAGGAGTTCAGGACCGGATGGCCACGGTCCTTTGGAACGGGAACCCGACAGCAGGAGGCCCCGGCCGGTTGAAGTCCTGTAGGCTCGGGTCCGGAACCCAACGGCTCATCTTCAGCGCCCGGTCCGGTGACGACCTTCCGCTTGCACTGCCTGCCTCGAACTACTAGCTCTCTTGCCCTTCAGGATTGGCTTCCTCTGGGGCACACTTGTCTCGTCCCGATTGGCCTTTCAAAACTCCGTGGTGATCGGCCATTGGCCCTTGTTTGTTGGATGCTTGCGCTCCACGCTCTCACGTGTACCGGTCCTCGGCGTCGTCGTTGTTCAGGCGACCCAGCACGTGCACTCGGTCATCCTTTAATTTCGCGCACTTTTCAATCATTCACAATTACGCGCACCAGTCGCATCACCATCGCATCACAGACTCACAATGCCAGAAACACCAGAAAACGGGGAACACGGAGGTTCGCTTATTCAAAGAAGAACATAAACTTTATTTTGCCAAAGAACATAAACTTTATTTTCGCTTATTCAAAGGCACAATGCTTATCATCGCATACAATAATCACGCCGAGACTATGAGCGTACATGTCGTATATTCAGTGCACTACGGTGCCGTACAACGGCCAAGAACCAGCAGAACTAGGAGGTCGTTTAGGTGGGGCTATATGCAGCCGATAGCAAGTACATCTTTTTTTATTAATTTTTCCTTAGAGTCTAAGCCTACAGCATTTTAGTGGTTGTTAACGCTCAGAGTGGAATGAGCTAAGGGGGCTGCTGTGATACGGGTGCAACTGCTACTTCGGTGGCGATGTCCCCGATTGGTAGTAGCCAGTAATGATGTGTAGCCAAACTTACCTTTGTCGAAGCTTCCCCGAAAATTCCTATGAGTTTGATAAATTCTGGGACATATCAGCCGAAGAAACACTACTTTCAGCACATTATTTGCTTGTCAGCTGCTGTCTATGTACACCATTAACTTATCTTACTGAACTTTATTCAAACCTTTCAGGATACCAGAACCACCCTCCACTTCACTCTCGAACCAAAGTTGCTCGGTTCGGTAATGATCCAAGCAGATTTTGAAGAGCTGTATGACATCAAACATTGCCCACAAAAGTGAACATTCAGGTAAGCCCAGTCCCAAAAGGCAGATGCTCTTTCACCACTTTACAAGCGAGCATTGTGGCACACAAGGCAGCATTATGCAATGCCTACTGCCACACAGCAGAGATGTTTATTGAAAGTAGTGGGATCACATCTGTAAATTATATTGTAGGCTTGCCCAATGAGCAGCATCTGACATTTCACAGTTATAGGTTGAAGCAATATGTACAGAAATGGACACTTCTACATAAGGAACTGCATAGTACAAGCAAAATGTTGCACTTAGGCTCCAGGTGTCTTGCCAAGACAAGCTTGCTTGTCAAGATGACTCCATCAGCATCCCATTTTGAATATTGATATCTAAAAGCCTCCAATTTCAGAACTTTTGTTTGGATGCCAATTCTTTTTAATGTATCGTTGCACCTTAGCAATATATCGTTCCAATGTTTAACAAGCTATTCTATGAATTACATTTATAAAGGGCCACACTGTTATATAGGGCCACACCAGTTAGCAAAGCCAATTCTTCAGAGAAGTGCTCTACCAGTTGAACACCAGAGAGCACTAATTAAGAGGAAAAATAGAATATAAGTTTTATTTGAACAAATCTCAGCAACCACAATTTATTTATGGAACAGAAAGAATGCGAACCATCACGACAGCAGGAGCCCTTTGAGAAATTACATTGGGAAGCTGTAAATATAGCCTAGAGACAAATATGGTAGCTTTATCGGAATTCACACTTCACTGGGCAAAGCTCAGCAGATTTCCGGGCTTTGCCCAGTGAAGTGTGAATTCCGATAAAGCTACTGTACTTGTCTCCAGACTACATTTCATCTTACTTTCATCCCGAAAGCCGGCAAAGCGCTTAACATTGGACCAGTGAATGATAAATATCCGGCAACCGTCATTGATCAAGGAAAGCAGATCGAATGTATATCAAGCACAGGACAGACACACACCTAGCATGGAAGAAGCAGGAATTGCCCTCGGCCTACGAAACCCCGAGTCCACCTTCATTCTCAGGTTCACAAGCAGCCTACCGAAATTTCTGTAAAGGCTTCATTGGCCCCATTGCGCACCGAGTCCTTACACAGTTATCAGCCCCATGTTCAGAGCGAGAATGGAAACAGCCGGAATGAATACCCGGCAACTGCGGAGTTAGAGGCAATGAGCTTGCCCACGTCTCAGCCTGAAAATTACTCTTCCAGACCTCCGATCCCAGCATATGGCATCCACTTTCAGCTCTAGGTATGGACCCACTTCTCACTTATACAGAAATTTTGCAACACCGAAGACTCGAACAACACAAAATTCCACCCCCAGGGCCAAAGCTCAGTAAGGAATTACAGGTAGCATGGCATTGCTTACAGACCTAGTTCTACCCCAATCCGTACATACTGGGAAATATAGATCCCAACCCACACACACACACCTCAGTTCAGGTTCTGCGCCAATAAAACAGCGACCTTGTATGGGATGGGAGTGTCCATGGTATGGGAGTGTCCACAAAATCTCCCATTGCAACCCAGGACACAACACAACATGGAAGGCTGAGAGGCAGCTCTGTCCAGCTCGAATCTGAAGGGCAACGACGCCCTCGTGAAACGTGTGACGACATAAGCTCGCACCAATGGGATCCTGGACTAAAGATCTCGCTCACCTAACTACTCATGCAGAAAATCATAATAAACGTTTTTTAGTCTCTCTCTCACTGGAAAAAAACGACATATGGTAGCACTATGGATTAGAATAGACAAAAGGGCAACATTTACATATAAATGCTTACTTTCAATCGAACAAACCATGTAGCCACAATAAGTCTTAGCCAAAGGAAAGGAAAATTTACAAGGGCAGGGGCCTATATGTACTTAATAAATCTGGAGCAACACTAGACAGGAACAACCTATAGCAGCATATGCGCAGAGCAGCAAGTAAATGGCAATTTATCACAAATGCTTCTAAACATTTTTATTGAAGTACGTCACACTAATAAAGGCTTCAAACTATATCTGCACTCTACTGGACTGAATGATTAAAGTTCTGAAGACAGCAGCACTTCCTCCTTAAAAGCGTGATACACACAAGCCCGCACCAGTGTGTATGCACTACAGGCTGACGTCAACAGATGAATGGCCGCTGACCTAACCTATTGGAAAACATTGCCGAGTGCATGAACAGGACAATTGCATTAGTCACCAAGGCGACTGGCTGCTGTACTTCACTTATTTCGGCAGGCACCTACAATTCCCCAACGTGCAACCAATCAACGTTTCAGAACTTTAAGGCACAAAAAGTCTTCACTCTGAGAGAAAGAAACCCTGCATTGCTGCCACACTGTACTTATCCCCTAGCCCCTGTATATATTCCCTACAAGATCAGAAAAATATAACAGAAACAGACAAACTAAAAGGTAAGCATTACGAGCCAGACATTTGAAACAGACTCCTATCAGACTGCAAGTTGTTGCAATGATTATGGCCCGCCATCACATACCCCTAAAGTCACAGCGCTTTCTCTCATATTTATGCTCTTAAATGTTCACTGACAGGGCAAAGCATGCAATTATGATTACCAAGTTAAAAAGCACATACCAGCAGAAACATGAGGGAAAGATACAACGCGTACTTGGATGAAGTAGTGAACCACAAGCTGTGGCTAAGTGTTAACACTGGACCATGTACCAATGCTTCGAGTGCCGTCCAACGAGGATGCCCGAAGCAAACGGATTCTGAAGAACTGACGACTAAAGCTCCCACCCAACGATTGACAATGGTTGAGCTGAGCCACTTAATTGTACAAAGAACGTGCTGAAGAGGTCCGCACAATAACCTCAAGACCAAACTAAAGCAGCACTGAGTTGAGCTGCGTATGGCTGCAATGACAGACTGTTGCCCAAGACGCGCCAAACGCCCGTGCAGACAGAATGAAGCCTCCTATCTTACAGATAGACAAATTTGTTCCAAGTTACCAAGCTTTTCATGCAGTTTGATGCAAACCAGCATCAATATGCCACTACATTGCACAATGTCAATGGATGCCTCTATTATAAGAGAAAAACATTCCGTATGCCATTTCAGTTATTTCACATGTTTCTGCAAGATACTCACGGAAAAAATATGGATTCCGTAAGCAAACATATAGATTTATTAGAATTCCATTCGAAGGATTAAGATATATATATGGCTTAATAGAGTTTCAATAAGGTTTAGGCCAAATATACGGCTGAAAACATGCTCATAGGTCTATCAATCGAACTGCAGTCACATATGGTCATGAAATACGAACATGTTCATGAAACATTGTACTAAATGCTAAGCTTGTGCCATTAAATGCACAATATGGGTCACCTACATTTGACATAGTTGCTAAAAACTCTAGATTTACTGTATGGCCCAGGGTGGACCCAGAGGTCACTGTCATGTCTCACGGGAGCAACAATAGATGCAGTCTGTCACCCATCCTTCATCCACTGGTGGTCACAGCGGAGTAATGATGAACAGCAACACTAAGGAGAGTCTTCACACAGAGTGAAGACCGAAGGGAAGACCACAGTAATGGGCTTTTTTTTACAATACATTCACCAGAAGGTAAGCTAGATGTGTATCCTTGTGGACGTAGAAACACCATGACCGCATGACAGAGGTATCTGGAGAATTGCCTTGCCCATCCTGGAGGTACAGGCCAAACGTGGAAGGCGATTCTGGTTTGGCAAGCAAGAGGCAGGAACCAGGAGGCAAATCTTGGTGGACAGAGAAACGCCATGGCTGTAGGACAGGGGCATCTCGAGGATTGCCTTGCCCATCCAAAACCCATAGGCCAGATGTGGAAGGCCATGTGGTTTGGACGTACCATCCACTGAAGTGGACCAAAGGTCCGAATTACAGCTGTAGGAACACCAAGATTTCACAATTAGATGTCTTTAAGATACACAGCTAGGGTGCACACCGTAATGAAAGGTCATGGCGGGTTGGAACACAATATTTGATAATGCCAAATCATGGCTTGGCCTGGAAATGGACAATGCAATGGGATTTCTTTTATTCTGCAATTGGTTGACTACTGTTCACAATATTCAAAGGTTGTGAGTTTTAACTGCACCGAAACACATGAATTTTTTAGTCACATAATTTAAGTAAGTCACTACACTAGAGTTAAAACTATGCCCCCTATGCTTTCCTGCTGCTAATATATTTACTTGGTAGTGCCTATTAAACAGATGAGCCTCTGAAATTTTTTTCGTTCATAGTGAGCCTCACCCGGCAGAGTTTGTATAAGGCTAGCATATAAGGGTTTATTTTGTTCAGAATCAGTCTTGTACGAAGGTTACGTGCCACCCCCTGGTGAAAAGTTTCACACTCGCAACCTTCGTTGCAAGTGGTTCTGGCCAACACTCTCAGATATTAAACATACTGAGGTATTAAACATGGTGGACAAAAATGTGCCCATCATCACAGTTTGCAAGGAAAAGCCCCACAGGCGTAACTTAAAGGTTGCCGGTTAATATCTCGTCGATTATATAGGTGATTTCTTGCCGCTGACTTATTTATTTTGACCACTGTGAACATATAATGTCTCTTATGTTTTACTCTTAATGACTGTTAGATTCATTTGGCAAGGTCACATTGCAACATGTTTGTGGGGTACTAAAAGACAAAGTCAAATGTGTGCTCAGGCTAGGAACATTTGAGCCTTTGAAAGCTTTTGTGACTTACACAATCTCGTAATAGCATAAAAGTGGCTACATGGTGGAATTTTTGTCCCGCAAGCATATGGCGGTCTCCAGGGGTGCTATCTTCAATATGTCCAGCTATTGTACATACATGTCCGCTTTGGCGCAGTGTATTCAGTTACTCGCAAAAGCAGCAAGCCATGACATGGTAGCACTTTTCACCATGTCAATGCATGAAACTCACCAGCATATTTCCAGCGCAACGAAGATTGAATTGAAAGGATGAAAGGTACGTTAACAGGACTCTTAAATTGACAAGCTTGAACTTGTGTATGAAAGTTTCAAGCTGTTTGGAGAATGATGCAGGGAATCAATACCGACTTTGAGGATGCGCCAGGCAGGTGATCGTGTTAAACCTAATTCAAGAGCCAACGTGATTACGAGTTCATGCACGGCCTCCGAGATGTGCGTTAAAAAGCAGATCCATGGAGCCACCATTCGTTGCGGTGAAACACATTCAGTCTTTTCCATTGTTTTGGGAGTTACGAGAGTTTCACAATGTCAAAATTAAGTTGCGGCTAGAATGACCGGAAACAGGGGCTGCGCTGCTTGCTTAGCTCCAGCCAATCAGTGGAAACTTCATGAAGTGGTCAGTCCAGAAGGTAGACACATCGAAAATGGTGCCCCAGGTGCATTGAGTTTATAGGAGCCCAGTCTTGCGGTGGAAGTGTCAGTTAAAATTATTTCAGATTAGAAGATGCCTGAAGTTTTCCCCGCGAAACACTAAGGGGAACTACAGCGGCGAGCATATGCACTTGTAAAAATCAGATCTACAGGTCAAAAGTGTCATTTCCACATGACTTGATCACTGTAGACTGCACTGTAGTTGCTGGAAGTAAAAGCAGTGTTACTAAAATGGGAAGTGCAGGAAGCTAAAGGGTTTTTCCGAAAAGTAAACTAATGAGACTGTCTGTTAAAAGAAATCTATTGACTCGGTAGGTAAATATTAAGTCTTCGAATAGGCACAGATGCACAACTTGTAACGTGACTCCCACGCTGCAGAAGCTCCCCGAAAGTCAGGTGACTTAGTTACGTCCACTGACTGTTTGTTAAATGATGAGAATACTGTAAAAGTGGTTTAGCAAAGCTGCTCTTGAGCTTTGTGACCGGAAAAAGACTGCCTGGTTTACATGGGGACTGCATATGCCGCGATAGGATCAAGAGAAGCCTGAAAGGCCAATTTCAACAATGTGTTTTCAATTTAATGGACCTTTAGTCTGTGATAAGTCACAGCAGTTGACTTTCAGGGAGCCTTTGCAGTATGGAAATTAAGCAGGTAGCAGTGTATCTGTATGCAAGGAGACCAAGAATTTTAATGAGAACCAATCTGATAAGCAAATCTTTACCAGACTATTACTTAACGGACAAACCACACAGATATGTTGGGTAGCAGGTACAGGTACATGAACACATGAAAATGACACTGCAGACACACAAGCTTTCCAAATCCATTATTAGGACTGCTTTCACACCATGAGGTTGGACCAACCCATCCACACTGCTATGTAACCAGAGTCTGTACTATTACAGTACAAAATTTCCACTACTCTACTTGAACACAATCTTATTTACAGTACAAAATTTCCACTACTTTCCTTGAACACAATCTTATAAGACTGAATTTTCAGAGCCGATCATCTCTGACGTTACAAAATAGTATATTGCGTTATGTGAGGGCTCACCAGCACTTACTCATGTACAGTCAACAGCAAAACTTTGCAGGATGTTCGATCCACAACAAATGCGAATTTCAGCTATATCCGTGCTCGTAATCAGGCTGGCGACTGTACAGGTCGGAATGCCAAATGCAGAATAGAACATTCATTTGGAAGGTACATTTCCAAACAGACCGGGAATTTAGTATTATCGAACATTTCAAGTCCCCAAAACTTTGCTGTTGAGTGTACATACCCTGAAATCTCACATCACACATAGCCTGCAAAGGCTGTCACCAGAAAAAAATAATGTGTTTGCCTGAGTGACTTCAGACCACCAAGCAAGTTTGAGAAAGCTGGACGTCAATCTCCCAGGACCCGAGAGCTTTTTCATAGTACCCGCCACACGGAGGCTGGAAAACCAGAAAATAAAAGCCACCTTAATCGTTGCGAGACGTTGTTCACCTGGTTTACTAATACGCTAGTTTGTAGATGACGCTTAAATCTATCTAACGCTAAGTCTAGAACACCACCACATGACACTGACAACAATTATAGATGCGGTTGCATATTGCAAGGGAGGAAGTTCGCAGTTATTCAGAGCAGATAACAGACTAAAAATATGAGTTACATGTCCAATCATAGAATTAGTATTACATTCGTTACTAATCAAAATGGTGTGATACGTTGGGTGTGATAGTACTGTAGATTGCTACAACTTCTGCCAAGAAGCTGAGACAATCTCTTTATAATGGAAGCGGTCTTCCACCTTACATCTCTCCTTGACCTTATTAAAAACATAACAGGGCCACCAGTATGCGAACCATGCTTTGGAAGATGCAGTAAATTTACTTGGAGTGACGAATGTAACATCTCAAGGAAAGAAGTGTAGACTTAAGGGCTCATTTTTTTTTTTGTTAGGCACAATATTAATAAGAACTAATAGACGAAGGTATCGGGAGAGGTATAGAGGATGTTATTAAAAGTAAATGTAATGTAATGTCTCCTTATACTTATAGCTTTGCTAAGCTTTTTTATTTGAGCGTGTCTTAGCAGTTGCAGTATACACAACAGCTTGAGATAACCATGTCACGTCGCTATGAATCCAGCTGCTCAAGGCAAGGTTGATTCATGCAAGCACTCCTGTGAAATCTACGCCAACTTGGCAAGAACTGAAAACTGGGAACTCAAATATTACTTAGCCTCAAGTGCTTGGGTTTGATTCTGTGAGCACTTTGCTCTTGTTACTGAATGCAGATGTGCTTAGGTGAGTCATTACAGATCTTCAAGCATAGGTCTATAGGAATGCAGGGGTGATTGATAGTTGATATGTGGGGTGTAACATCCCAAAACCACCATGTGATTCTGAGAGACGGCGCAGTGGAGGGCTCCGAAAATTTCGACCACCTTGGGTTGAGAACGCAGAGAGGTGAAACACTGCCCCCTGGGGAACGTTGTCTTTCATGCAGCAAGAGCTGAAAAATTTGCGAGAGTCACCAGGATTGTCCCTGGCATGCGCCAGGTGTGAAGATTCACAGGCTGAAAGGAAAGTAAGCCACTTTCATGTCGATCGATCCATCTACAGGGCTCCTGGATTGAAAAAGCACTAAAATTTATTGTACGTAACTGGTATTCACAACTGCAAGACATCTGCATCATGCTACTTTGAATGTGGCCACTACAGGTAAGGTTTAGACATGTGCGAATATTCGAGCACCTCGAGTATTCGAACTCGCTTTGAGACGGACTCACTTCAACACTTCAAAGTACTCTAAATAAACAAACCGACGTGAACCACATGTAAGTTCCTCTCATGATGGTTTCACTGCAGTAAAAAAATGCCATAACGTGAATAAACTTATCTAGGAAAAATTCACGCTGAAGCAAAGGCCTACTGCTAGGCTAAATGGACAGATAACCATCGATTTATCAGTTTTTAAGTTTGACACCTTGTTGCTGGCCTATATGCTTCAAGTATAGTAAATTGTAGAACTTCATGTATTTTGCACGTATCTTTTGCATCATACAGAATGTAAAATCCTGCTACTATTCAAAATCGCTTCTGCTTTCCTTTAAACAAACAAAAAAATGAGATTTTCAAGGCTTTTGTTTGCACAATAATACTGTGCAGGTTCGTTTGGTCGTGACAAATATGGTCACTATTTTTTATAATATTCTATATATAGTATAATATTACTATAAGAATTCAATTCGAAATTATATGACTAAGCCATAATTTGCTTCAAGTTGGCTATGAACTTCGAATGTACTGTTCGAACAAGCCTAGTAGTGTTGACTGATAACAATTATGAGATTTAACGTCCCAAAACCAACATATGATTCTGAGAGACGCCGTAGTGGAGGGCTTCAGAAATTTAGACCACCTGGAATTCTTTAACATGCACCCAAATCTGAGAAAGCAGGCCTATAGCATTTTTGCCTCCAGCGAAAATGCAGCCGCCATAGAAGTAGTGTTGACTCATGCAAATGCTTCCATCCAAATCTCATCAATAAGGCACAGGCCGAGTACTGGAAAACTAGGGCTAAGCAATGCACAATCCTGTCGCATTCAAATTCTTGAGCACTATTGTTCTAAGAAGTATAGGAAACTGGAAGAATTAAATTAGTAAGCATTCATTATAAAAAGTTTTTTCAGAATTCACACGGCGTACGAAGACTGGAGGTAAAGACCAAGAAGCGCCAACCCAACTCACCTCAAGAGAAGTTAAGAACGCAACCCACATGGACAAAAAAAAGTGAAAAAAAAAAGAAGTCGAGTCCTTAACCTTTTTCAGCAAGAATTAACTAGCCCAACAACACGTTCAGTAAACAACTCAGCTTACTTGCAAGCAGTCTTTCACAATACTAATCTGATTTGTCATAGAAATTGGCAGACATAAGAAATAATCCAAGCCTTTCTCACTGAGAGATGCGCAGGTAAAGTGAGCCATTGAAAAAACTAACCCACAAAGAATTCACTTTTTTTTGGGGGTGCCAGCTTATCGTTTTGCACTTTCTGCTGCATACTGTAGATGTAAATTTTCTGATTCTTTTTCTTTTAGTCATGCTGAGTTTGCATAATACATTGCATGTGAACTCTTGAGTGAAGGAGAACGAAGATTTAGGCAAGTTGCTTGGTATTCAACTTGAAGACAGTGCGAGAACATGACAGCGAAGAAACAACGGGACAGGCGTTGTTTCTTCCTTCTTCGTCCTCGTATAGTTGCACTGTTTTTACGAAGCGCTTGGGTTAGCCTGGGCGTATGTATGTGTGTGTATTATTCACCAATTAGCTGAGTTAAGAGTGCGGTTGTTTGTCTTTTTTTACATCTCTACTCTCATTACTCACAGATCACTGCAAATCACAGAAGGAAGGTTCATTGGGAGAATGCAGTTAGTTTGAGCAGGCTGAAAGAAGAAAAGGCAGGAAGAAGAAGCACTGTCTGGTGAGAGATTGTCTACCGGGCGGTTTACCTTCGGCGGAGAGAGGGCTGGACGAAATACAAGAACCTGTGGGATCGTGCATTGCGTGCACCAGATGCAGAGCTGCAAAGAAAAGCCAGCCATCTGTCAATCACGGCAAGCTGTGACACGCCTGTTTTATGGCATCCAACATACTCAAGGTGTACAGAATATACGTGACATTTCGCAACACAGTATCTTCATTTGGAGATTTTCGAGCACTAGTTCTGTGCACTACTGACAGGAAAAAACCAGAAACTTTAAGCTAACGATGCAATCAGCACTCTTGTTACTGTAAGTTCCTTTATATTACTTATGCTTAAAATATTCTACAACACACGAATGCCTTGGCAAAGACAGTACAGTATTTAAGGAGACGTTTGACGTGGTGCGTTTCGGCAGAAATTTTTTACCTTTCTTGGAAAGTTTTGCAAATTCGGAAAAAGCTTCTTTTACCTTTCTTGGAAACGCTCGCTGCCAGTGGATAGTTATTGCATGTTATTTGAGTGGGCTGTCGAATTCAGCCTAGGAAGAAAAATGTAGACATTCTGAATGCACAACAATCAGATTAGACCAATTGCAAATATTTGCTGTATAATGCAGTTTTATATTTTAACACTTCCACTTACCTTAAGTTATGTCTACGCAACCTTGTCACAAAATCGCATAAATTTCAAGCCTTTATAGAGTCTATACTAGCGCATCTCGCAAAGGTTTAATGTAATGGTGCGCTTAGCCAGAGCATAAATGAACGCTCCTTGAGCAAGGGAAGGCTATAAGCACTAAATAACTCATTAAGGAGCACTGACACAAAATTTTAAAGCTCAGATAATGAGAAAGATTGATTTATGTCAAGACAGACACAAACATACTAAAAATCAATTTTAAAATGCATGCCGCGCAACATCGACGTTGTGAGGGCTTCTGCATCTTGCTCCATAAATGCGATGACAATGTAAACAGACCTACGTCAAGAGTTTGTGTTGACTGGCTGCTGGTACGCACCTTGTACTACTTGCGATTTCTCCCTCCGTGCCTGCAGCTTCTCATGTGCTGGCCGTGCTTGCTCTCGGTGCAAGCTTTCGTGTATGTGGCGCACTGTCCAGCTACGTTTACTTTGCCACCAAGCTGCTCCTGCCTAGCTCGGTGCTCTTTGAAACCGAAACTGCGACTGAGCACTGCAAGAACATCTCTAAATAAGTGACCAATTTGCACTCGTCCAAATGATGTTTGCAGAATTGCTCAGTGGTATTCAAGCTGAACGGTTGTGTCGCTCGCGATCTCCGACGCTCGTGTAGCTCTCGCCGATCAGCTCGCCATCTGCGATCTCGTGGTGGCATATACCTCTTGCAGATCAGTGCCCCATCCTCGGGCTCCATCGACTGTGTCTCCTATCTTTCTTATCTCCTTTCTCTTCTTTCTATCGCTCCTGTGTGGAAAATGCTCCCTTTTCTTTATCTTTCTACTATTCTTTTCTTCCCCCTTCTCCAATCTCCTACAAAGCACTGAGCCACTGAGTGCTGCAGAAAATAGTGCCTTCTTCCTTTCCAACGAACCACACATTCATTTTAGGTTTCCAGCCATGATAAGTGGGTCGTAACTCATAAGCCAGGATTGCCACATACACACAAAAACATGGTGTAATATTTTTGTGTCAGTGCGTTTTTAAAACCACATTCAGCCATAGGTCATCTGCAAAATGAGGTCCATAATAAAGTAAAAAGTGATGAGCACTAGAATGAATATGAAGGACGGTATTAAGATAGGATATGTGCTGTACTCTCAACTGAAACCCTGTACAACAGTTCTTGGCGAGTCCCTCCAGATGTCCAAAAACTTAATTTTTTTGCATGTTCGCAAGGCCTGCTTGATTGGCAGGTTTTAAACCTGTTGTCCTTTTATATTTATCACATGATCAGCCATTGACCCTCACACTTGCTTATGCCACTGCACAATCCTTTCAATTAAACATTATTAGCTGCACACTGAAAGTCCAAATTAAATTTTCGGAGCTCTAAAGACGCTTTGACAGCCAGGTTTTAGCACTACATGATCGAATATCAGCGGCTGCTACATCACTAGATATCGATAACTTTTCTCAAATTGAGAGGACAAGAAACTAGCCAGAAAAAGGCAAAACGACGATTTTCAAAGGTAACATGTACATATTTGCATGTACTATTCGCATGTACAAATTTCTGGGTACGACCCTTTGCTATTGCGTTTTTCTCGAGCTACAAGTTCTCTTGATGCAGTGGATTCACTGCAATAATGTCCTAAAGCAGGCAAAAAAATTTGGGCCCTTATCACCCCCGATAAGACTCAAATGTTGTCTGACATTACACCTTGCAGGAATGAAGCTGCGTGGGTTCTTTACGAGCTAACAGTTCAGCTGGTTTGTTATTTTCACTGCAATAGTGCCAAAAAGCAGCCAAAAAAGTTTAGCGCTCTTTCATTCCCAATAAAGCTGAACGTTTTTCTGATGTTACACCTCGTAACGACTGTGCGAGCGCTTCGAAGACCTGAAAGAGCATTACTGACATCGAGTTCCCTTTGGCACAAATTAAAATTTAGAAAATATCCAACCGCAGCATTGGAAACAACCCCATACCGCATGCACCACATGTAGCCAACCTGTAAAGATGGTTGCACAGCATACTCCAGGTTAACAGCACGAAAAACACAGCCACAGACAGGAAACACACAGTACAAGCGCTGCAGTATTTCCCGTCTCTGGCCAATCAGCTGAAGTTTCACTGCAGTATGATAAGTTACGTGGTGAAACCAACTAATCAAAGAAGGTCGGTATTGCCGAGAAGCCACACCCTTGTACAGTGTACCCCAATATTTCCATCATGTATCCCATCAGAAAATTTTATGTTTACAGTTATCACAAGATCAAACCAAGCTTTGAAAAGTTCTGAATCCTCTCACAGTTCTCATGCTCAGACAGAAGATGGACAGTCTTAAGAGTGCGTCAAAATTTTCAATCACAAGCACTCCTTACAAGCAGCGTCAATTAGGTTCAACTGTTCGAAAAGACTTGCACCATGTAAATGCAGTGACATAAAAGCACATAAGAAAGCCCATGTTGAAACTAATACCATTACTTTTTATTCATCACCATGTTTGTCGCTCATGTAAAGAAAACAACACGTACGAATGTCATATTAGACAGCCCCATTGTTGCACATATCACACATTGTGCAAACAGCCCAACTTTACTTCTT
The DNA here is from genome assembly GCA_013436015.1 of Rhipicephalus annulatus. Lineage (NCBI taxonomy): Eukaryota > Metazoa > Arthropoda > Arachnida > Ixodida > Ixodidae > Rhipicephalus > Rhipicephalus annulatus. The sequence continues at coordinate 295,374 of WOVY01004913.1, forward strand.
GCCACCCTTACCTTCAATGTCAGCTGCCTGTCTTCATTACTTGACACATACCAGGCATTATGCTTCCCATCTTCGACCAAGCTGGTGGCCTTGAATTCATATCTACTGACTTTTGAAAAATGTGCAGAACGAAATATGGTATCCTCTAAGTGAAGTGTGGACAATAAACTCGGGCACATTTCTGCAATAACAATAAACAGGCTACTGTCCTGAAATCAAACAATGTGAGGAATCGGTGTGTCACCAAAAATCTGAGAATAAGCAAGACTGTTATGTTGAGGCTGCCATGTCTTGAGGAGGAGGGCAAGTTTGTATCAATGCAAGATGCTTTGTATGAGTTTACATCCCTATGTTTGTTCTTAGACGAGCTGGTTCCAGTTTGCTATAGGATCACCAGGCACCAATTATGCAGTATGCCTGAAGTGGGCTGACAGAAACAGAGATAGAGCTACAGTCAATGCTCCAAGTCACAAATTCGAAACGTTCCCACGGAAACCCCTGAATGTAATCAAAACTAGCCACCTTGGTCCCCACAACAGATAAAGTAGGCAAAAAATGAATAAATCGTAGAATAAGAAACCAATACCTTGAGCTGTTTGATGTCAATTCAAATGCATGTTCTATGTTAGGTACGTAAAAAATTACACGAGCAGTTGAGCGCACACGTTAGTGTCATAGTCTGTTCGTGCCTGTTCGTGAGAAATCTCGTCAGAAGTGAAACGTTGTGGTATGACTAAGCTACTCACGCTGAAAATTAAACAAGGTGGTATTGGATATCTCAACTTGTTACAACACAGTAAAAATTTGAAAAAACAAAATGGCCCAGTGTATGAGTTCAAAAATGTGGTAGTATAGTGAAATGTCACTTAAACAGATATATATTAAATGATCCTATATAACAAAGTTTATTGTGCAACATATATATGTTTATAAGAAATATGCATATAACAAATTTTGGGCATATTGAAGGTGTTTTTATGTTGAATGCATTGTTTTTCTCCCTTATCTCTACAAAAGCAGAACAGCTATAAAGCAGTACAACAGCTGCACAGGTAACGCCATGGAGCAAGATTAGACAGGAGTGCCAACTCCACTCGTCTGGAAGGGACACTACTTTCTGCAATGCCAGATCTTGCTTCAAAGTGTGTTTGCCAAATGACGCTACGTATGAAGAAAAGCAGTGGAGGAGAGTAGTCTTTCTCAAGCAAAGCCACAAACGAGAGGTTTTTATGTCGTTGCTATATGTACGGCCCAGGCTTACGCATTGCCACGTCTGCTTGCTTACCTATTTGTCCTTTGCAACGAGCAAACTGCCACCATTGCGGCTGCCAGTCAGCTCATGTGCTGTTGAGAGCGCGTTGCTGAATAATTTCTGTGAACCCCGACCGATGGCGCAATGCATTGTGTGTAGTTGGCATAGTGCACAAGGGAGGTAGAAAGAATGTACAAATGCAAGAGTAGGAGCAGAGGGGGAAGGGCAGAATAATGAACTAGATGTCCACATTCGCATTGCACAGTTCATCCCAGACAAATGCATAGAACAGCAGCAGAGCCGGCGCTCCTCTCTTATCTTGCTTCGTGGGTAACGTTTTCAAGGGTAACATTTTGAAGGGTAACACAACAGCTGCAATGCTACAGCTAACTGACTCCAAAAATAGGCATTCTGTTGTTGTCAGTAAACCTCAAATCTGTCAAGGTGTCAAAACAGAGAGGAGGTCCTTCAAGTAAGATTTATGCACGCGTGCTTTTTTTTTTTTACATTGCTCGGGCGACATCACTGACGAGTAGCCCTACTGGCTAACGTGTAGCCAAGCAGGACCAGCACCACCACTCCAAGAATCACGTAGCACATGAGCCGGCGGTTGGACTTGTTCGACTTGAGCATCTTGTTGACGCGGCCCATGCTGCCAGAGAGAATGCCTCGAGATCCGTCAAAGTCCCAGCCCTGGGAAAGAACCGTGTTGCTGATCCCCATGTGCAATAATAGCAAGTGATCCTAAATTAGCTTTAGATTAGTAAGGTATCATTTCTAATACCTATTAATAGCCTAGCATCATTTTGTGAGACTGTCAAAAAATTTTGACTGAACTTAGGCTCAATATTTACAAAATAAAAAATAGCCAAGATTCAACCCAAGGTACATGTCAGAAGGAAAGAGAAGAAAAGGTTCATGTATGAAATGCTACTAAGATGATACACATAAACTTATGTATGTGTATATCATCTTTTATCACACTAATAATTCATGTAACACTATGCATCTCTAGGACGACTCCAATTCATAGAGGCTTATGCCAAATATTTTCACTTACTCCAATGAAAGAAAGTTCATCATCACTTGAGGAAACGAGAGCCATACTGTAATAAATCTTTTTATTCCACATATAAAAAAAATTTGGGAGCTATGCTGGATGCTGGACGATTTTGTTGACCAATCACAGGCTTCAATCACAGGCCTGTGATTGGTCAACAAAATGGTCCAGCATCCAGCCATAGTGCTCATAGCCTTAGAACATTCAAAGCAGGCCTACGGCCTGATTGAAACAGTGTTTCTATAGAAGTGTTCCAGCCTCTACACTGCTACTGTGCCTTCTCCAAACTGGGCTACAAAACAAAGGACATGCCCTCCAGTGTCGCCGATTGGGAAGTACCCGGTGTTTTTGTAGAAAGAAGGAAAGCTCGGCTAACAACAGGAAAAGCAGCGGCCAGAAAACTGTTCAAGCTGCATAGATATTTCCTTTTTATTGGTGTGTAATATAAGTAAGCTGCAGTTGTTTTATTTACCGACTTTTGTTTCACTGTAGAATTTCTTTTCAAAATTGCGTTGAGGCATTTGATCAGGAACATTATATATATACGTATCGTACAATTGTAAAGACAGGTCAGAAATCGGGAGTCTCCCAGGCAAATGAGGTGACTTGGCAAGTATGGAGCGAATATAGGTATGTTTCGAAATATCTTGGGGTGCGTCTCACATGAAGCACTCCTATTTTGCTTAAGTTATCTGCAGTGTTTTCTTTGTGTATATAATAGCACCTATTAAGCCTGAAGGACTTACACAGTCCAGTTACCCATGGTAGAGGTTTTACTTGTGTGTGGCGGACCAATCTGTACAATTGGTGGGAGATGAGAAAACCCAAGCCTGCAAGGGACATGCAGCATAGTCACAGCAAAAGCTGGCAGAGCACCCTTTTTAGCCCATTGTAAAGTCCCCAGATAGGCTACTGCAGGTACAGTTGCAAGCCCCACCACGCACCACGCAATAAATCATCGAACTTCTGCAAAGCAGGGAACTACCCTTTATGCCATTATTCATCATTCTATGTAGAAGCGAGGCATCCACTACGCGTCTGTATGGCATTACGTGCACCTTGTTAATGCTGAGGCTCATAAGGAATATTGCAAAAACTGGAATATGGGTCAACCCTTCAAAGTTTGAATCTCCGAAAAAGTTTTTTAATATCGCAAAGTATCACGGGACACCCTTATCTTGGTAAATACGTGACACAACCAGCTACACTGTAGTGACGTTTCTTTTTATTTAGACACTAACCTTATGTAGTTAAACGCCAGAAGGCCACAAAGTGCTGTCACTCAGACTCCTCCAAACTTGACTTCGAGAATGTCTGTTTTTCACTAGTAACGTCCCAGAGTGCATCGTTCTTCGTTCTATCCAATGCGTTACTGATGCAGCATTTGTAGAAAGACGGAAGTACACCACCTCAGCGCAAAGCCCTTTCGCTTCATAATACAGGGCGCCCATGATGACAATCCCTTGAACTGCACCGTCGCGAGCCCAGAGTCGCGCGATATATATCTATCCTCTATATATATCTATCCTCGATATATATCTATCCTCGCGCGACTATATATATAGTCGCGCGATATATATCTATCCCGCGAATGCACTCCACTGTTACGAGTGGCAACCTTGCATGGAGCTTCTGGATGAATTCGGCGAGTAGCATTTCCAGTTCGGGCTGCACTGCAGTCCGTCCACAAAACGAAGTTTTTTTTTTTTGGTTGCTGCAGGATGTGATGCACTGCTTTTAACTTCTCCACTATCGAACGATTTTCTCCGACGCGTCCCTCATCGAAGAAACTCCCTCATCACTGTTACCAGTGCAGGTTAGCATACCAGTCGTGCTATACTGGTTAACATCTCTGCCTTTTCTTTCCCTCCTGTTCCCTGTTTCAATGCACCGAATTCCCGTTGTGCCACCAGGTTGCCGTGTGCTTCGGCACACTCGATAACTTTTTTTCTAAAAACCTATCGTAAACTGCCCTCGGCTACCACTCATTTCTGAAGGAAAAAGAAAACAGCAGGCTGACAGCAGATAGACTGAGGCAAAATGGCATTGCTAGAACACTGCAGGCCTTGCCAGCATAGAGTTAATACATTCAGTATATTAACTCTATGCTTGCCCAACGGCACCGCTGCTGATGCTTATGATGACAATGAAGGCTCTCAACTTCAGCTGCCCATTTTTGGGAGACCTCCACATTTCTTTTTTCTGCCAATGACCAGTATATAAGACGAGGGTAGACTTGTCATAGTGTTTTTTTTTTAATTCAACCTATTTTCTGGTTTTTTCGATAATTATGGCTCAGCTATTTGTAAAAGATGGGATGCTTTAAACCACCATCTTGTTACACGATTTGCAATGTGTGATGCTTGATGTTATTTAGCTTTACATCTGTTAGCATGATTCAGTGGTTCTCAAATGGGGGTACGCGAATCCATTTTTAAGATCCACGACGCTCTCACCTGTTTTTAAAATTTTTTTATTGTTTTAGGTACATATGCAACTCTGTTTAAGAGCGACTGTGCCACGTATTGATGAACTGTCCAAAATGAAGGGGCACATTTGTTTGATGTCATTGGTAGCAATAAAAAACACCTGTTTCATGCTCCAGTTGTGTTAATTTACCTACGCACCTCCACTCCTCCCCCCCCCCCCCAAGGGGTCCCCATCACTTCAACCAGTCCACAAGAGGCCCCCGACATATCCATGGCTGAGAACCACTGGCCTAAATGATGCCTGTAGAGAATATTTTTCCAAAGAAGTTTAACATACCAATGTTGCTCTGTGGTAGCATACTCAGCTGCCATGCAGAGCTTTAGGTCTCCCTTGAATCCAGGTGTTTTTCCTTTTTTCATTTTAGCAATAGCTGTTACAGACACCAGCAGTGGAGGACAACCAAGCCACCAAAATTAGTTGCTATAATGATCTGATAAAAGCTTTGCTGCAAAAACTTCATGGTCAAAAAACAAGAGAAAGATTAAGGGGTGATACGATCCGAGAGAGAAGTTTCGTGAGTTTGTTGGCTAGGGCAATAACATTTTGTGCTGTATAAATGGGCTTTTATGCTGATTTCAGATCTGCAATTACTTTTCTAGTAAGTTGCATCATTTTGTGTCATGCGTAAAATATAGTTTGTATTGCACACTTTTTATGCCATTAAACTTTTATATTTTTGAGCCAGCAATGATTCATATTGCTGCTCATTACCTGTAGAATGCAAATAACTATCAAGAAAGTGCATAAAGACATTTTAATGGACTAAAAAGTTATAATGTGAGAATTCTTAAAATTCTCAGCCCATACTAATTCTTGCTTTAGTTTCGTAATAATTATAAAGGTGATATCAAGTTTTAAAGGAGATACTTACACCCATCACATGTAAAGGAATATCTGGGCAAAATTTCATTCTGATCTGGCTATCAGAAGTACCAAAAGCAAGATATCTTATCGTAAGAAGTTGCCCGAAAATGGATCTTGAGAAAAGCACATTTTAAAGGGATAAGCTTAAGCTCATCTATGTGGCAAAGATATGGTTTTTAAAATAATTTGTTCTATCATGAGAGCTTGGCAATCATTGCTATTTTGAGCATGTGGCTTCAGTGAGCTCCTCATGTGAAATGCAATGGCAAGCAGCCATGTGACAATTTCCAGCGGACTGCAGACAATGAGCTATTTTAGTTTTTGGTAGCCACCTTGTGCTCTTTAAAAGTGATGTTAACCTACTTCGAATTTAATCACTATTTTCAGGTTTTTTTTTTTTTTTGCTGTGAAAGTAGAGAAACCAAACTTGTGAAAGCAAATAAAAATGAAAGATACGTAATTTTGAAGAAAAAAAAACTTGCGTTTTTCGACTCGCATTTCACCTTGGTATGGTGTTTGAGTCACAAGGATAGCATATCTTGGAAATAAAGCTTGACTGCCTTCATTAAAAGAGTCGTAGCAATGCACAAAAACCTTGAAATGTGACTCACAAGTCCTCCAAGCAGGCGGTTGTGTTCTTTTGTCTCCAGTTCGATGTCATAGGCCAGCTAGGGAGGAACAGTGGCGTAGTTGAAAGCAATATAATAAGCACAGCATATGGCCCATCTCTAATGATTTCATAACGAAGATAATGCCTCTGCTTTTATTGCACTCAGTACGAAAACAACGGTAAGGCATATCTCAGCAGTAATTGTCTTCTCAGAAATATATAAGTACAAGGCTCAAGGGAAGCTAATTTTGTTGACCAATATTGTTGTCGTTTCTGTACAGGAGATTCCTCACAATTGCCAAGAATGTTACGAATGAAACTATTATTTTAGTATGTCCTTGTTTTTCTTTCCTTTGGACTACATCATCATAATTATGGTGATAGCAGCTTCAAAGTAAAGCGTGCAGTACTCACAGCTTGAAACACGACATTATTATTATTATTATTATTAATCAACTGCTATGAGCGATTGCTCGTGATAACTGAATAATAATGTTGCAAATATGGGCGCTGAAGGTAATGTAAGTGTTCGACTCAAAATTACTATGCCAATAAGATACCAACCATAGGCACCAAATGAAAATATGCGCAGTACTCAGCCCTATATTTTCACGTTTCAATCTGAAAATACCTACACCTGTTCCTCAAGAGGACGAGCGTACTCCAGCCAGGAAAGTACCACTGCTGTTTCTCAAGTCAGAAGATGTCACTGCGCCTTTGTTCACACGACATGACAACCACCAAACCCAATCAGCTGCCATCGGCAGTGTACTACTGCCCTCATTCTCAAGTCTCTATTCATTTTTGGATTACATTTCTTTCAACTCCACACCCTTGAAGTAAGTCAGGTGCACGCTCAGTTTATCTTTCCAGTCTTTTTTTTTTTTTCTTGTCTCTCTTTCAGCTAAGTATTCTGTAATGTTTTCCTGTGCAGTTTGCCATAATAGTGGTCAAGGGCACCATGATCCCCATTTTCCGTCAAAATCTGTACTACGCAGGTTAATCATTGCGTGTCCACAAACGAGCTGGTGAAATTTTAGCACATTCGGCTGCGCACTTTACTTATCACTGCACATTCTCATAGACAAGTGAGCAACCTGAGGGTAGGACAACACTGCCGCACTCGCAAGCCATAACAAGCTGCTTGCAATGCTTTTGTTCCACGCTCAACTGGGCGTGAAATTGAGCTATCTCAAATTTGTTCAACTTAGCATCAAAGTTAAACTATTTGCAAAGGCTTAAGCTTTGATAGAAGATGACGGAACCACTTTATGGAGCACATGATGTCACACGCGCCACGACAGAATGCCGACGATTGGTGGGGCTTTAGGCAGTGATTATAACCAAAATATTATTTTACGGTCAATTTTTCATACATGTATAGGCCCAATAGACCATTCGCTCCACATTTTCGCGGAAAAGTGCAAACTCTTACTTGACGATGTCATGGCTCCTTGAAGCAATATCGTGCCTGCCTCCTACGCTAGAGTACTGGGTTTGATTCCCATTGCCACTTGGAAGGAATTAAAATCTTTTCCCAACGTAGAACACAAAGCTCCCATGGAGCCTAACTTCGAGGATGACAAATTCTTATTTTCCTCTTTCTCATGCAAGTGCACAAAAATGTACTCATATAGACAACAGCTTTATGAAACAATCATAACGTCCAAGACAAGTTAAAGGGTTCAAAGAAGGGTCCGCATTTATTGCATCTGTTATTTTATTTTTATAATTATGCAAATTATCCCATATTCTGGAGGCAAAGCAAGCATTATGTTTGGATGGTGGTGGAGAGGGTGCTCTACCTTCCCCCCATACGACTCTTAACCCTATATTCTGAAGTAACATCAAACAATAATGAGGTAACTTCACATGATGAAAATTGTACAAGCACCAGCACTGACAACCGCGCTTTCGTTTCTCAACAACAAAGGAGGAGGCAACTACGCTCACAAGTGCATGCTACACTTGTGGCGCTATTTACCTATTTGTTTAGCTTTTTTGCGTACTTCTCATAGTTCTGTAGCACCTAAGTGTGCAATATTTTCCTCTTAGTCAGCAAAGGAAGGTGAAAAGAGGCATCGCACTTTTTTTGGTACATTACAGAAACTCTCTACTTTAAGCTAACAAGATTTCTCGCTAGCTTGACTTGCGACTGCACATGACAAAGTCCGATACTTGAGCATCCCTTTGCACAGAGCACCTTCAAGTAAAATTATAGGTAACTGTCAAGTGAAAGGCCTCTCACATAATCATATGGTGGTTTTGCGACGTTAAGCCTCGCATATCAATCAACTGTGAAGTGAAAGAGCACATTTTCTTCTTCCAAATTGTATGTACTATGAAAAATAACTGGTTTTGACCACACTTCTGCACGTGAAAATATGTGCGATGTATTGATCGATAGAAGTGTCTCAGTAATTCAGGTATAAATTTTCCCTCAACTTGCCTCAATGTTTTGAAGGTTGTAAAGAGGACAGCATATAGGAGATAAAAAATGCGAGAGGTCAGAGAGTCTGAATAATCTTACACTCTTGAGATGAGACACCTGACTGGACAGTTGGTCAGCCAAACGCCGGTTTTCCGTTTCAAGTCGTTCTTCTTCCATTGTTCTGAAAATCGACAGAAACAAGGACGGCTATCAGCCCACGGAGTTTTTTGCCTGTGCAGTCACAACTGAAAAACCTGCTTGCTTTTCCACTTGAGCTACGATAGACTCTTGTACACAGTAAATTTATGAAAGTGTAATTATTCTGCAAATGAATAGTTTATTAGGCTGATTGTGTGCAATATCCACTGTAAATATTTACTGTTACATTGTAGTTAACATAAATGGGACCCAATAATGCAGTGATTCAATTTTATCACAAATGCTGCGTTCAATCCTTGTTAGAGATAATGTATTCAATACAACCTGCACGCACCAAGTACTGCTGATCTATCGAGATGGAATAGCCTTGACTGTGCTCAATGGACTCCCCAATCAAGCACGGTGCCCTCTTGCTGTCCGATAAATTGAAATTAAGAGTTCCGAGAACACAGAATTTCTTCGGTTATTCCTTTATTGGTAACATTTGAACATTTGTACAGACAGTTTGTGGCAAAACAAGCTTTTTTTGCCTCACGATTATGTCTTTCGACACATCGGTCATCTTGTTCGTGGGTGGCAGACTCTAGCATGATTCATTCTTCATTCATATTAAGTCTGCCACTAAACACCACAGCTCACAGACTAACACAATCATCACAGACCAAGGGCAAGCAATATGCACTGCAACATCATCAAAAGCCCAAGAACAGTGCAAAATGGTAAAATGTTGAAGAAAGTAGAATGCATAGCACCCAGCCCTGGTCTAAGAAATGGCACACTGTTTAACAAAGTGAGCAAGCTTGAGGTGCATCCATAAACGCAAAGCAGGCTTTTGCACGCGGTTACCTCAGCGAACTTTTCTACGCTTGACACCACCGGCGGTTTAATAAAGTGACTTCACCAGAACAATTTGCCAAAAGTTCTTGTGTTTAAAGGGGCACAGCTCGCAAGGGCTGTCACTCCACAGCGCTGCGTCAGTTGTGCCTGCGACTGCCCATGTCGCTCAAGTCTGGCTTATACGAGCGATCAAAATTTATTTTTCTCAACGCCAGGCGCCGTCATAGAGGGGATGCATCAGTCATGCGGGTGTGTCTTTGGGAGGAATGTCCACGTCTCGATTTTCTTTTGACTACAGAAAGAGACTTGGCAGAAACGGGCTCAGGTTTCGTTTATAAAGACGACGAACACTTCTTAGGACGCGCCACCATGCGCCATGAACTGGCTCTGCAGCAGAGGGGCCTCGTTGGCGCTCTTCTTTGACCTGGCCTCCTTGTGTCCACGGCAGTGGGTGCAGTCGTCCGCCTCGCTGTCCGACGAGCTATCGCCAAATTGGCGCTGCTTCTCGAAGATGCAGCAGCACTTGGACTTGCGCTTGTTCATGTTCTCGTTGTCCACAGTGTCGGCGGCCCAGACGACGTGGCGCCTCAAGACAGGCGGTGCGTCTTCAACGGCGCCTTCGGACATCGTCTCAGAGGTCGCCGTCACGACGGCACTACCAGCGGGCTTTTTATTCCTCTGCCTGCGCTCGACGTGGCCTCGGCAGTGCTCGCACTCTTCTTCCTCGCTGTCACTCGAGCTCTCACCGAACTTGTGCGGCTTGACGTACACGCAACAGCACTTGGACTTGAGCCGGTTCATGTGCTCGTTATCGACGGTGCCCTCGGTCCAGGCGACGTGGCGCCTGTTTCTGGCCGCCGGCTTCCTAAGCCTGAGCACGACGCGGGCTCCGCTGGGAGCCTCGGTCTCGGTCGTTTGCGGAGACTCGGTAGTTTGAGCGATGGTGGCCATCTTTCCACTCGGGCGGCGCGCACTTAGTTTCGGCCTCTTTTGTAGTCGGGGACCAAACGCGATGCGTGTTCCGCGGAGCAGTGGGAAGCGACGCGTCGCAATGCTGCTTCGTTGAGACAGCTCACAGGGATGACGGTAAACAGCAAGCGATGGAAGAGGTATGTTTACCACGTATCGGATGCTCTGCGCTCCTCTTCGTCCACTGCTCGAAGCACTCCCGTAGACTTTTCTTCACTCCCCACCGTTGCCGAGAGCTCTAATTGCGATTAACGACAGCTTTCAGTGTGAGCCGGCGTAGTGATGTTGCCGCGCAGGGTCTCATTGCGACAACGAAGACGCACTTGCGTAATACGCCATTTTGGATTCATCAGATTTGGATGATGCGAGCGCGATGGAGATGCCTGCCGCCAATGCCGTTTCTTTCAGTTGGTCAAATAAAATAACAAATATTGAAGGCGAGAATGAAACAGGGAGTGTCCGTCGTCTTGATGTGCTTATGGTACCAATGGTAGCACAGGAGAATAGCATGTCTAAAAAATGGTGGAGCCCGCGAAACGAGCAAGGCTTTGAAAAACGCAAAAATGCATTAGCGGCTGTTAGTTAAATAATTATCGGTACAGCGCCAGCAAAATAGAAGCAAAACCTGTGGTAGAACTTTCATAATAACGCTAACCTCTCTCATAATATTAAACACCTGGATTTCTTGAGAAGACCACCTTTCTAGTCACTATACCGCAGGAGCACAGTTGTTTTGTCAGTAGTAAAAAAGAGTGCATGTCAAGGCTGTTTGTAGGGCAACACCACGATTTTATTACTTGGGGGAAGGGGAGGGGCACAATTTTATATGTGCACCTCCCTCCCCCTATTTGGTACACAATTCCGCATGTCCACTCAACACCATCACTCATCATTCAATGGTGAGTGATACCATTGGGTGTGCATATCGAATTTAACATTTCCTTTGTCATTAAAATTATTCTGTAGGCCTTTACTACACTCCTAGTTTATAAAATGCCATTTGTTCTTTCGTACTTAGAATCGGTCTAGAAATTTAGCACATACCTATACTTACCTCATTGAGAAAAATAGGTGATTCATTGAAGAGAGGAAGTTGTAAGAGCACCTAGGCTGAGGATGCACTGCTTCGTTATAAAAAAAATTAACTTTTTTTCTTGCAACTTACATCATTTGAGGCAGTCAGCACATCAGCGGTTTTGCTTAGCCTTGCTTTTGATAGGTAGTAGTACCTCGATTGGTAGGCAGGGAATTCAGAATGACTCGGCAAGAAGTGTGTAAGGTTTGCAAGTGAAGACTAGCGAGTGCAAAGGTAGGCATACTGCAGCTGATGTAAATCCGAAACTCGTGTATATTCTTAATGCCTCCTCTTTGTGGCTGAAAATACTGTACAGGCAAGAACTCTAATCCACACAAAGTTGATAATGCATATGCACAGCTTGCAGAACAGCAGGAAGCCTCCCGGCCCCTTGATGGCCGTGCAAGCCATGGGTCCTTTGGGAAATGTGGTAGTGGATCATACCACTAATAGTTCACGACTGGCTGCATCTGCACATATGTGTCTGAAGAGACGTAGGGTACCAGAATAATTTTAACCATGTTTGCACTTTACCTGCCAAAGTTGACCCATTTATTGCCTTGCAGAGGCCTTTTCTTGCTGTAACTGAATGGTTGTTTATAGTGAGAAACAGCTTTCGAAGTTCCTTGTGGTCGTTCATATTGCAATATGGTCAACGTATCATATATGACCTGCAGCTCAGTGCATAGTGATGAGAATCAATAATTGAAAGCAGAGATTGTATGTTTGACATGGTATTAATAGAGGAGAGGTTAGGTTAGTATAAACCACTTGACAAGTGATATTTGGATCAATGAAACCCTGCTCGTTCAATGTATTCCCGTGTAGTTGCCAGCTGTGAAGTCACCAGCAGGCTTGTACTATGATGTGACCATAATGGTTTTAGCATGTTAGCTACGTGTACCATGACTATGATTACAGGTTGCTATATAACCGTGACATAGATTACGTGATTGCTATTTGATGCAACAAAGCGTGCAGGCTTGAACTGCTGGACAAGTGGAAAAAATTAAGACAATGTGGCAACTATGACAAAAGTTGGGCTTGTCCAAATTATTGTCGCAGGCTGGAGATGGCGTGAAAGTTAATTTCGGATGCTTGCGACACAAGTCTAGACACATTAGGGTTCAACTGATACAGTTGTCTTAACGAAAAAAAAAAAAATTTGGGACATCAAAGGTTGATTGGTGTCATGGTCCTCTTTAGCAAGGCTACACTATCATTTGATGAGCAACTTGCTACAATCAATTACAGCCAGCCTGAGCAGTGACAAGCTAACTTGTATTCTTGCAGCACCACCTAACAAGCATCATAAAAAAAAATTACTAGGAGCAACAACAAACATCGCTATACACGTTCAACTATTACAACTCAACCAATAGAGATGTGCTCAATCAATAACAATCAGTGCAATCATTAGTGAGACATGAATACTGGAGAAAAAACAGTATCTTTACTTCCACCAAGTTGCAACAGTACAAATCACAGAATAACCAGAACAGCTGCTTAAACGAGGTGTGTTCATACTTGAAGATTAAGATGTGTGGTACACACACAGAAACATTTCATGACAAAATGCACCAGCAAGAATCGAGTAGTTTGCATATGTAGCAAGAGCAACACAAATCAATTCTAAGAAGAAGAAAGTGTACCACTGTTGACCTGCTTTTACAAGATGACTGCTATGACAACAGGACGCTGCGATGCTTTCTGCGCAGTGAAATGACTGCCGAAAGACAGAAAGTGCACCTTCGAATGTCAGAAGCAAATGCATGTTTATCACAGCACAAAAATAATAACAATAATAATAAGCTATACATGTTAACACTGAACCGGAGCAACAAGCTTCGATGTGGGATGAATGATCAGACCTAAAACAACAATAAAATGCACTATTGTCACAAGTTGGTATACTCAGCCTCTCTGAAAACATACATTAATTTTTTTTTTACGATGAAGCCTTGGAGCATTTACCACTTGAAATGATGCATACAACTGTTCACCATCAATTAAAGTAAATATTAACAATTCCAAGTACCAGTTATATGTGTGTGTTGTATTGCTGCAGACAGATCTTGCCTAGCAAAACTGCCAATTTTACGTGAAATATACAAAACCGTTCCATTTACAAAATGCGTACTTTGTCACATATGTACAACAGGTCTAAGGCTCCAAGGTCTCTTAAATAACATCTAACCTATGCTCACACGTCTGGGCCCTGTGCAGAGATCACTACAAAACACAACAACAAAAACAATCATACGACAACTCTTGCCCACACAGGAGGGGCAAAACTGTACAGCACATTGTGAGCACTCTAAAAAAATAAGACTCTCGGGGATCTCTTATGCAGTGAAACGGAAAATGGTTGTAGTATTTGTTCATTGCGGCTTTCACTCAGAAAAGACAGCTATGCTTTGAAAAGCAGTACAAATCTATCATACTATGATCAACTCGTTCCCTCTTCGCATATGCGGCACAGCTAATTCTGAAATAAATGAGTGTACTGCAAGAATAGCTTTGAACTAAGACGTACTAGACTCGACATCTTTTTCAGATTCAGTATACAAATTTGTCAACAAAAGTAATAATAATAATAATAACAGGTCTTACTGGTCTACCAAATACATTCTATAAAAAGGGCATATGCTTGGGGTATCTTTTCATCACAAGTCAATAATTTTAATCTATCTCGTTAATCTTTCCTTTCATTACACCAAGCACTCGGTACTTCATGTTCACAAATGGTGCAAGCGCTATCTGCATCACATAGCACTCCCAACAGAAAAATGGCGAGCGCCGAGTTTTCGAAAACAGAAACGCAAACAAGTCAGACAACGATTATCATTGTTGGACACACGGTAAGACCAAGTACACCTCTCTCTTACGCTTTACAATAAGGTGAGTGTGAAGTATTTCAAGATTGTGGAACCTCAGAAAATGTTGAACTGCCTGCGACTACATTTCCTGGTGGTTGGTGAAACTGTGAAATATTGTTTGCATATGCTAATACTTGTGGAAATCATACACGAGGTTCCATGCCCAGACCAGGGAAATATTTTAAATTTTCATGAGAATTTGCTGGGTGTAACCTTTAAAAAGTGTGGCAGCTACAGCTTTTGAATAAAGCATTGTAAAAACAAAAGAAGTGAATGGTGACACATGTATATCCATTCACATTTCTGTCAAATGTATTGTAAAGATAAGACAACAGCATGAAGTTGGGCATGTTGGTAATACATAACTAATAACGTAGTGCGTAAAATCTGTGATACACAAGACAAGTTTAGCGCCCCTCCTTATCACTTCCCTTGTCCTGTGTTTCACACTTTTTACGTGCTACGTTGTTAGCTAGAACTGTAAAGATAATTGTACTTGCATTTCACCAAGGCAAAAAGCATGTGAATGCCTCAACACTCCATTTAAGAAAGAAATGATGACCGTTAACCTTATGGATAATTTTAATGAGGATGCCTACAGATACACAAGCTGTTACCTTCTTTTGTTAACAACTCCACTTATAGAGCTTGATGTTGTTATCAAAAGTTTCCTCAGTAGTTCAACATGGCCAGGCCTACTGTTCACAAATTAATGTGGTTCTTTGCCAAAATTAAGAAAAAGAGAGATGGAAGGAGTAGAGTTTTTAATAGTGACATAGTATAATCGCTTTGGCCAAATGGACTATCTCCAAATTGTTTTGCTACCTCCTTGTTGGTTCGCCGCCCACAACGGCGAAGGACTATCGCAACAGTGCCCCGTTCTTGTACTGAATTCATCTGGTCAGGATGCATAATCTATGTAACAATGATAGAATTTTACAATGCAAATACACTGTACAGGCAGTCCTTAATACAGTAAAAGTAACAATACAGCCACTATGCAAACAAGACCACCTAGTGCAAACCACAAGACCACTGCAGATACTTGCAGAATAGCACTGCGATGAAACTTGCTAGTTCGTTCCACATACATTAATAGCCTTTCTTTCTTACCAATGTACTGATTAACACCACCATTACTGCTATGTTAAAATGTGTACAACAAGCCTTCGGCCATCTCCAGCAATTAACAACCTACATCGCTCAAGAATCACTTTACAAAAGAGCTTGTTTAATAGAAGAGGCGCACATGCTAGCCACACCTACTCACTATGCTGTGTGCTACGGCAGTAATAAATGTATGGCTGCATTGTAAAATGAAATTCACGAGCTTGGCTGGCACTGATAATACGCATATAAAAGCTCTGAAAAGCTGCAATTACCACAGGCCACTATGCCACCAAAGAACTCTGTATAGTGGTCACCAACCGACAACGTAACGTCTACGCTATTCGATAAAAAAATCTGGCTCCTGCAGAGGATCAATTGGTACATGAGGCCAAGTACCTGTGTAACTACCAGTACCCGCTGGTATTACTAGTAGTTGGTGCTAGTATATACGTTAGGTAGTCATAACACCTAATATGTAGTACTTGTAGTTACTTAGTACCTACATAGGCCAGCACCACTTTCTCTTATAATGCAGGGCAAGAGCATACGGTGAACAAAAACATGTTCAGTTAAACTGAGCTCAGCCTACACTAAAGAGTAAGTGATATGAGATAATAAAAAATTTCAATGTAGTTGAAGGTTTTACGTACATGCATAAACATCCTCCACACGCCATTCTGTTTGTTCTTAGAACAAACAATTGCTTCTGGTCATGCGGTATATGGCGTAATGTGTCCCTAAAATTACGCATTACATACATATCGAAATAGTAGTTGCACATATCTTGCGAACATGTCAAGTCTACAGTGACCTTAGCAGCACGAGATACTTAACTGTTCCGCCAACCCAATCTAACACAGAAGTGAAATAAATGAAATTGAGTTAAAGTGAACTGAACATTTGCCAGGTGTTTTAAATATGCCTTTAAAGAACAGCAAGTTTTTTTTTTTTCCATCTGATCAAGCTACTGCTTCTAATCTCAGGTTGTTTTTTTTTATTTAGTGTTATGTTTCACCAAATGCTCACAGAACCATGATATTGCAGTAAGAGATAACATTTCTAAGAGAAGTAAGAAATCAGATTTATACACGTTTTTTCCAAACCTGGTGCCCTCAATCACAATAACAAAACAAAGAGACCGTAAAACGTAAATTCTTCAAGCAACTGAGCTGGCAATAGTGTTCATGTGGGCAAGGTTCATAGTGCAATCTCTAACTTGCACATAGCACATATTACATACCTGTAAAGTTAGTACAATGCCCGGTGCAGTAGTACGCTTGCATGGAAATTCATGTGAGCATAATCATGGCGGAACAAAAGGCTAAAAAATGTCTTTGGTAACTAAATCCAATGTCTTTTTTTGGTAGTGCCCAGGATATTATCTCCACTACAAAACAATGCCACAAAATAAAAATACACGCATTACATAAACACTGGGTTTCACAACAACATCACAAATAAACGGAATGCTACCAACTAATGTAAGGCCAGTGCTCTTGGAGCAACTGCTCAGGGACCTTGCATAATGGAATCAAAAGTTGTAATAAATCAACAAAAAGAAAAAAAAAAGATTACAAAACACAATAAATTGTGAACTCATTATAACAATAAAAGAGCATGTAGATAGTCAGACATCTATGCCATTTTGACATGCAGTGTAGCTACCCCAGCATTACTTTTCAATACAATACCTCGAAGACCCCCAAATTCGGTTAGTACTGATCCTAATGTCAGTTTTACCTGCAAAGCGCATTACATGTTTAAAGAACGCACATTTCATCAGTCCATGACAAGAGAAACATTTTTGCATCTCTAAGCTGAAATAGATGACGCATACGTGAGAAATTTAATGTTCTTCGAAAGTGACACCCTAAAACTCTTAAATGACTATGGCGGTAATAAACAAATGTAATGGGGTACCATCACACTAAGCTCACAACCCACGCATCACACAATGCACTCGTGTGTGGCAAAGCAATCGCACTTGGCCACATGCCAGTGCATTGCAACTCAAGCTTAATGCGGTGGTACTACATTTTTGCAGCTCGATACTGAGTGCTAGAGTGGTTTACAATACTAAAGCAGCATTCGCACACATACATTTTATATGAATAAGAAACAGTATGCATAATTCACCATGTCCTGTCGAGAAGAGCTCTTTTAGCAAGAGTGCTCGTAATTTAAAAAAAGCATTTGCATACTTTTGACTTACAATCGCAGGATCACTGACCACTTACATTTTTGCACACAAGATAAGGCTATTCCCATAAAGTTGTACTTTGGAGAAACAGACAAAAATAAGAGCCTCAAACAACAAACGAGAGATATCCTGTCTGTTTGCTTTGACTGTGTATCCAAGGCGAGACTCTACCGGTATGCAATTGCAACTCGGCCAAAAGGTGCTTTTGAATCGAAATAAATATGCACCGATTTACTGCTGTCGAAGCACTCTTGCACTTTGTTTATCACCAGCCATGATGGTTCTTCATTGTGTGCCATAAAAGTAGTGTGCTAGGCAACCACTTGCAACCACCACTTTATAATGGGAGTGAAGCAATATAATGTATTCAGAGACAAATGAAACAAACGTTCTTTCAAAGACAGTAATGCTGGTTATGAGAACTCTTTAAATTTCAAGTCGGAGCCGACACTACTTTTGTAGGTTTTCTGCACTCGCGTTAAATTCTACAGATAAAATAAAGACATCGCACTGTACTCACAATAGTAATACTAAGCTCTTTTTGGTATGTTGAACCCCACATATCAGTAATACTAAGCTCATTGCAATGTCAAAACAAGAAAAAAATGCAAGCAAGACAGGTTTTTGCTCAAACAGTAGATCGCACCACAACCATCATCAGTGCGACGAAACAACAGTCAAAAAACTTTCACAGCCGTCTAGACGTGCTGCATAACACTAGAAAGCCTTCACTCAATGTCGAACTCAGTTTGAGTCATGCCCTTATGATCACAGCCCATATCACCATGCACAGCTTAAAGCAACATTGCCAACAGACACAGACTCGGACTTGCGCCAAGAACTTGCACAGACCTGCCAACCTGCTTTAATGGGTGGCATTTGGTTTTATAAGCACGATCTATACACTCATGGGTCGATGTGAGTGCTCAGTTCAGTATTTGAGACCGTATCTGAGCTAGTGAATTTTTAAAACCCATCTAGAAACAATAAAATGATAAAAATCTGGCAGGTGTTCAAGCCATGACTGCAGCTTACAAATTAAAGACTGCATACCTAATGACTCTTTCAAAGGAGTCGTAGATAGAATCAAGGAAGCTATTCTGAAGCGATCACTTTTGGGCATATTCCCAAACGACGTCTTCGGTGCGTGCAGAGTGAATGGTTGAGGAAAGGCACCAATGTAGTCACATCAGCCGTTAGACACACGAGAACCTATGCTATAGAAAGCTGCACTGTCACCAAAAGTGATTATTTCAGAGTACAGCCCCTTGAGTGCTCTTCAGAAATAGCTTGTGACAAGCTATGATAACCAGAACAGAGCTAGCAGAAATGATCTCCCCTTTCTGCTATCTGCAACAAAATATGAAAACAACATCGGGAGCCTTTGCTGTTATTTTGTACACAGTCGTTATTTTGAAATAAATCGCTTAAATATGTATTTCACTAGCCTTGCCATGGCCAGGTGGCTAGCAGGAATGGTGGTTGTAGTCATGATGTTGCAGCAAATACCACCTGCCGCCATGCACTGGCCCACTACATTACACACTCATTGCCTTGGCTACGAATGACCCTGGGTAACGGTCTCTGAGATTAAGCATGCATGACAAGGTGGTCGAGGAAGCACCTCCTGTCGTAACTAAGTCGGTAAAGCATCGGACACGTACTTCAAAGGTTGTGGGTTCAGATCCCATCAATGCAAATGTTTCTTTTTTGTCCACTTTGATTCATTTCACTTTCTCTCTTAATGACTACACCACAGTAAAAGACAACGTCCGCGATGCTTTCCTTGGCCTAATTGTCTGCTGAATTTATTTGGTTGTGTTTAATTAAGACGTGAGCCCCTAAAAAAATGGGAAAGGTTCCCCTTCTTTCGTTTGTTATCTACATCCTTCCACGAATGGAACAATCGCTACATGTCTTCAACACACTCATTTCACCTTTTTCACCCCGAGTGGCGTGCAATAGTTGCACTGCCATAGTTTTGCTCAACAACAACGAGGCAGCGAGGAGATCAGGGAGATCATTTCTGTTCGCCCCGCGCAACTGAAACAACTACTAATGCCAGCAACGAAAACCACAGATTCCTTCCAGCCACACATTGAAGACAGGCAGCAGACACTAATTTTGCGCCAGTAAGTTTCACTGGCCACAAAGTCTTTGCCACTCGAATCTTCACCCGTCACAAAGGCTCACTGGTAACCAGGCACAATCAGGAGGACGTGGAACTGGAGATTCACGCAGAGAAGTCACTCCTACGACGGGATAACCGAGGAGAATGAAACTAAAAGAAACATGTCGCCTGTCCGGCCTTGCGAGGTTGGATGGAACGACACCTGTGCCTTCACACTTGCATTGACATACGCTCGGCTTTCTCTCGGTTCTCGAAAATGGGGGGATAGGAAAAGCACCACCGGTCGCGTGCGCTCGATGATGGGAGGATATCACAGCTGAAAAACACCTTTCGGTGCTGCATCATGGCTTCACACGATGTCCGTCTCCCGGATCCATTCTGGAAGCTCGATGAGTTCTTGGCCTCGTGACAGCGGACCTGCATGCATAGATGGGTGAAGTGACAAATGGGTCGTTGCAACTCAGTCGAACTTCTTCATAACGAAGTCGCATTCAGAGCAAAGTTTTTTGCATTAAATTATATATTCACCAACCAAACAGATGAGAAAATTGTGCTACAATCTGCAGTGGGAGCCATACAACAACAAAATTACATGTGTTGAAACTGCTAAGATACAAAAAGCCACATCTACATAGCCTCCACTGCACCACGAACCAAGTCAGGCCAAACTAAGTAGTAATTCTAGATGCACTTCGTTTGGTGTTCGCCAGTGGTGTAACTGACCGAAACATATTCATCATCATCATCATCAATATCGCCATCCTGACTGCACCCACTGCAAGGAAATGGCCTCTCTCATGTCTCGCCAATCGACTCAGTCCTGAGTTTGCTGTGGTTCCTAATCTCATCTGCCCCAAAATTTTCTAAATTTATGAACATTCGCTACAAGCACAAAATCTTTCCATTTTTGCTTTAGATTCAGCCACAAATTCTGCAGGAGCAGCTTTTGCAGGCTTGTAGTGATGCATAAGCAAGGCACATAGTTATTGATCCTGCAGACCTCGACCTCTAGTGACCTGTAGCAGACATCTTGGGAGCAACATACAACTATCGCTGTAACGAAAACTGCTACGCTTACCAGTAGATGCAGGTCGTATGCTGACAACGGGTGTGAGCTTGTCAACTGCAGGGCTTCTGGGAGGGTGAGCGACCTTTGGCGACGATGGCAACGGAGACGGCAGGTCACTTTCCGCATCTCCTTGCTCGCCTTTGACGTCGCCTTGCTGCTTGGCGAAGTTTATAAACACCTGGCGGGCACAGCAACAAACACATTTCCAAACATCGTCACCTCCAGTCAGCACCAGCCATCAAACTTGTGGCATCTTCAATAAAAAGGGCCTCGACAGCCAATTTTTCCATCATCATCAACGTCATGTTATCTGTGTCAATCGTTATGCGTACTTAATCTGGCAAAATTTTAGCCCATTAGATCCAAGCCTGTCATTTATACTTTCAATATTGTTATAAACTCGCAAGCGGCCTAAAAGTGAGTCAACACAGGTGCACTCGTGAGCAGCAATGTAATATGCTGCTTGTTTTGCAAGCATCTGCATTCCATTGAACAGTTTTTCTTCCTATCCATGCAACCGAGCTATTTAAGTTGCCACAGAAATCGAATGCTTTGCAGTGGCTGAAACGTCAGTAGAAGACGACGGCTCTTCTGCATGCAGCACATAATGTCACACGCACCGTAGCTAAATGGCAGTTGCCAGCGGTAGGCAGGGTTTGTAGCTGTTGACTTTCAGTGCTTAATACATTGTACCGGATTATTCTTTCACAGTCCGTATTTCACGTATGTATAGGCAAACTATTCCCTATATTTCTATTCTTTGTTGAGAACCACAGTTAGTCCAACGGATGCATACTGGCACTAGTGTAAAACAGGGTGTGGAACCTAAACTGAGGGCTTTCTTTATGAGAGGTACACATACATTAGATTAAAATAAATGCTCCCAGCAACAAGACTCGGCTATTCATGCTTATTATGTGGCGAATCATTCCTTTAATGTTCACCCCTCCTTGACAGTTGAAGACGAATTATCATTGTTCTTCAGTATATAGGCCTTTCTTTGTCTGCTCTGTGTGTTCTGTCTCGCATCAGCGCCTATGTGCAAATAGTTTGACCATTTTCGTTAATTTGACCTTGGCAGGGGCGTGCACAATGTGTTCAAGTTATCCTAGGGTCAAAGTCAAGGCTGTATTAAAAAATTAGAGCTTAGCTTTGCTCATGCTCCCAGATGCTGTCCGCACACCACACAGAAGTGTATCTCCTACCAGTACCACAGCAATACCACCCGAGGACGAATTCAAGGAAGGAGCCAGGACACCACGGAGTCATTGTGGTGTCCCGATGCCGTTTTTGTGTTCGTGCTTGCACACGCTGTATTTTTAAAATGAATACGTGTCAACTAGACAAGCTATTTGATATTCTGACCTCCCAAGACCTTCTCTCGTGCCTTTTTATGACTGTTGTCAAGAGAAAAACACAAGGTTGTGAGGCTCTGCTCCATGTCCCTGCTTCGGCCGAGCCAGTCAGGACCAAAGCACAAATAGAACAGAGAGGCTATCTCTCTCTTATGGGCTCGGAACTTGAAACTGTAAATCCCAGTTTTGTTCTGCCTGTAACATTTGCTATGCGCACAAATAGAACAGATGCACCATTCTAACAAACAAATGATGCAAATGCCTCCCACAAAATTACATGCCGTAAAATACCCCGGAATTGCCCTGTCCTGCACAAGCTCCCGCAGTTAACATTTCCTAAACTTCGAAACTCTGAAAATGATATGTTAGGCGCAACGAGTGCCTCCTATTTTGCACCTACTTGAGAGAGTTGTTCACTGGGTTCAAGAACGGCAAGCTACTGGATCATTTACAGTTGAACTACTGGTCAACAGCTACTGGTCACCAGTTAAGACGAGCTACTGGTCAACAGTTACAGTTGAAAGCAGAGCCACTGTGGCTCTGCCTTCAGTTTTCTGCAGGCTGCCATCTTGGTTTTCATTGTTTCAACCTGACTAGTGCTCTTATCTAGATTCCCGCAATTTTCAGCAAAAGTGGCGTGAGCACTTTCACAGTGCCTTACAGTAGTTATTCATAGGATATCAGACTCGCCTGATCAAGTGTTGTCTGCGTGACAGAGTAATCGTCAAGCGCCGAACTCTCGCGGGCCGCTTCAAGCCGCTGGAATAGCACCGCGAGTGGCACGCTCGGCGATATCTGATACTCCATCTGGTTCAGGTGTTGCTCCCGTAGCTGGGCATCCACGGGGCCGAACGAGTTTTCCATCAGGGACGCCACGTGGGAGAGCTCCGACGAGGTCCCACCCACTTTCAGTGTCACCGTGTAGCCCGAGCCATACCTGCGAGCAAGATGTGTGGCGCTCTGAATATACACGCAACCTTGCAAAGCAAGGGCATAGGAGCTTTGCCAATGTTGAGAATCCCTCGTTATCCTCGTTACCACACACCCTTGTGTTGCTCCAGGATGTTAAGCCCCACCCATCATTATCACTAGACTTGTGAAAATATTCGAATGCTTCAAATATTTGAACAAATATTACTGTATTCAAATTCTCTTCAATTTGAATTATTAAAAATTTTGAAGTATTTGAAATGAAAGAAAGAATGAATATTAGTACGAATGTAATCCTCTCGTAAAAATGGTTTCACCACACTGAAGAAATGCTAAGCTGTGAAAACACTTATTTCACTGCATATTATTTTTTATGTGTTCTCCTGTAAAGATAGTTTCATTGTAGTGAACCAGTGCTAAACCATGAAAACACTTAATTAAAAAAATCCACACCGCCACGAAACTTCACTTCAAGGTTAAATGAACATATTAACCTCTCATCGATTCATCATTTTTATTTTTAAGTTTAAAAGCTTTTGTTACCGGCTTATATGCTTTGAGTATAGTAACTTTTAAAAGGTAACGTATTTTACATGTTATCCCTTGCATTCTATTGAAAGTCAAATCCTACTACTATTCAAAGTTGTCTCCACTTCCTTTGAGCCAAAAAGAATGGCATTTGTGCAGGCCTTTTTTATATTCTTGAAAAATGTTGGAATGGTTAGTCTGGTCCTCACAAATACATCCATTTCTGTTTATAATACGTGACACATACTATACGAACTCAATTTGGAATTATTCTAGCAAAATCGCTATTTGCTTCGAACCTAAAATTTGCTATTCGTACGAGTCTAATTATCACAATCACTATCACAATCACTGATACCACAGTATATATGTATGTAGTTGTGTGTGCCATTGGAAACACCAAGAGCCCAAGCAACAAGTGACTGCTATGCATGCAACAGGCGTTAGCATTCGTATGTCAGCTAGTGCAGATAAATCAGACGATGCTAGAAATATAGCTATTGACCTTTTGGCAAGATGAAATTTATATACACCAATGTGCTCATGAAATAAGAGAAGTGAAGAAAAAAAAAGTGTAATGTGTATTCATTTATTGCTCAAAAGTTCTTTTTTAAAGAAAATAAAAATTGTTATTCACTCGTATTGCTCATAGCTTGAGGGACTCGGACTATGAAGGTCGCCATAGTGAAGACCTTCAGATGATTTTGACCACTGGAGTTCAGTAACATGCACTTAAATCTAAGCACACGGGCCTGTAGGATTTCACCTATATCACACTGCAAATGCTGACGCCAGGATCAAGGGCCACCTTTTGGAATAAGCAGCCGAACACCGTACCCACTGTACACCCACAGCAACCCATTACAGTAAATATAGGTTACACATGAAATCCAGACAGATTCTTCATAAAGAAAGCTTTATAGTTGATGAAAGAGTCATCCAGGTCAGGGATTGCATTTTATGTTTAATCCCATATTTACGAACTTTTTGCAGCTAGAATGCTCTTTGTCTGGTAAGCCTGTATGAATTTTCTTTCAACACTCATGCTACTAACAGGCAGACAACAATTTTTCTCTATAATGAGCCCTCCTATACCTGGAGGTCTTGCTCAGAACGAATATGCCCAAACTACCTTGTCTATGCAATCGACAATCTACCCTTTGACAAGCATATGCTGAACTTGATTACAGACAGAGACAGCATAAGGAAGGAATAAGCCAATAAAAGTAATTGGATGAGCCCCACCGCGATGGTCTAGTGGCTAAGGTACTCGGCTGCTGACCCGCAGGGCGCGGGTTCGAATCTCGGCTGCGGCGGCTGCATTTCCGATGGAGGCGGAAATGTTGTAGGCCCGTGTGCTCAGATTTGGGTGCACGTTAAAGAACCCCAGGTGGTCTAAATTTCCGGAGCCCTCCACTACGGCGTCTCTCATAATCATATAGTGGTTTTGGGACGTTAAACCCCACATATCAATCAAAAATAATTGGATGAGTTTTACGTGCTTGGCATGTTCACCACAGTCAACATGATCTATCACTAAGTCCATAATTGCATGTGTATATGTGCAGATGCAGTACTCTTTGTTTAACATTACATAACACAGCAAAAAGAGAAAGTGTCCACAAGCTAAGCGTGCTGGCTCAACAGTTTGCTTCGTAGACTTGTATAAAGATCTTCTATCAATGATGCAATCGATCAACCACAAGCTATCATGTGCAAGAGGTAACTAGTTTCACTTCCAGTCACAATGGTCACATTTTTTTAAAGTGCGTGGGAGAAGTCCTGGATTTTTGGTTACAGACGAGAACGACAAAGATGAAAAACAGAAGAGACACAAACGAGCGCTGTCACAACTAAAAGTCTTATTTTAAAAATACAAGAACACGAAAAAATCATTAAAAAAAAGGAGAAGTGTATTAACATTGCACAGAAGCATTAAAAGTAAGTACAATAAGTTACAAGGGGTATCAGTTGACGGAACATGTGCTCTTTTTCACTCTTTCACATGAACGAACTGTTTTTCAGTGAGATGTAGTGATGCCCGACTGACGAATGCTTCATTCATTCATTTAACATGGATAGCCTCTATCACATCTCTAGTTATCTGGAATCTGTGCTTCAAAAAAATCTTTGTGTCGGCAAAAACAGGTCGACAGCCACACATGCTGCAGTGCGATGCCTAATTTGAAGTGTTCGGTTACTTGAGCGAATTTCTGAGCTCTCTTAAATGCACAATAATGCAACGTCCGCTCTGCCCCACGTGTGACCACTCACATGCAAGAGTGATCTGGCCAACAATACTGCTCCTGCAGGGCACAAAAATGAAAACATGGTTAACTCCGTAGTAACTTCTTTCCTTGCCATATTTCTCGATTTTCCTCCAAACCGCTGGACGAATTCTAGAAAGTTTTTCAGGAGCCAAGAAGACTGATTTTACACCAAACCTGTGACCAAAATTGCTCAAACGTCTTCGTCGTTTCCGCGCTGCAGCCAAAAATGCATTCATACCAACTAGCCCGACTTGCAACACTATTGCAATAGAAGTACTGAGTTTTTTGCATCCTAATCAGCCCTGCAAAAAAAAAAAAATCCAGCTGTTACGATGTGGCATCTCTGAAAGGCTGAATGCCTTTTTGAGAAAGTAGGCAAATCAATCAATTGTACATCGATCAATAAATCAATAAATCGATCACAGTGCTTACTTGTTTTTGAGGTGCTGTATGCTCCCCAAGCAGCGAAACTGCCCATTTACCATGATTGCAAGTCGACTGCACAATGCTTCACACTCTTCCATACTGCAAGAGGGAAAAAAAAAAGGGCATCACAACATCAGTAGTATGTTATAAAAGTGTAAATTCCAACATCACAGCATTTATACCCCATGAAAATGAGATGTGAGTAAGAATTCTGATTAGGCATTAACATGGCATGCATGTAAAACAAGCTAAACTGCACAATCAGCGAAAATATTTTCAAAAGGTAATTGAACCACTGTGACAACGCAAATATTGCCCAGTTATCCGGCAGTTGATTTTCAAAAACCCACCAGTGCCATGTAGCATGCTGCTATTTCTTCACCTGAACTGAAAAGGCAGAATTCGTTTCAGTGACAAACTAAAGAGTAAGAATAGTTTGTTAATACAATTTTACTAGTTAACATTTTTTATTAATCACTTTGGGGCATGTGCAGTGATAATAAAACTGAAGGTCGGTGTTCAATACAGTGAGCGTGAGTGAACCTCAAGGGACCCAAGGGAACTTAAGTTAACTTAAGTTAACTTAAGTCTGAATTAAACTGAATACTCTCTAGAATTTGTAACTGCATTGAACGCAGCGAATAGCAAGTCCAGAGTTTGACATACAATTTATTTTTAAAAGAATTTTGTAACTCTCATTTGGACTGGCACTGCAAGAGAAGACAAAAAAAGAGACAGAACTAGCAATTTACAGACACAAAGTGGTATTATAGATAATAGTAAGCCAGCCACCCAAAATACCACAAAAACTAGTTCTGGAACCTTTCAAAAATTCCATTAGACCATTTTTAGCAAGATAATACGTACACGAGCAAAAGATGGCGCTATGCTCCCCACTTGGATGATTTATGGATTCATGGCAGAGGACATAAATGAGTAACATGCTTACACATAGAACTGTAAAATTAATCATGTGTTGTGCCCCATTTAAAAATTTCATAAGGATGCTCAAATTTATTAATAAATCATCTGCAACTAAATTTCAGTAATCTACGGCGTCTCTCATAATCATATAGTGGTTTTGGGACGTTAAACCCCACATATCGATCAAATTTCAGTAATGCTTCACTATTTTCTGGATTAATGCATCAACGGTGACACACATTTGTGCCAAGTATGTGTCAAGGTTGGTTGGAATGTCATAAATGTTTTTTTATCAAAAAGCAGCGTTGCAAACTTCATGCCTGCGCTTATCCCAACTTTTCAGCACTGCTGTTCAAGTGCATTTGTTTGTATAAACATATTAATGGTAAATAACAGATGACAAGCAACCTTTGAAAATCAAATTATTCGACGCAACTTTTTTTTTCTTTCTGTCCCCTTTAACGTGCAACCATAGTTCTGCCAAAGCATAACAGCGTTCTTACGCAACAAGATGGAGAGGCAGATTAGTTGATTTTGATGCATAGCAGAAAATTTGTGCACACCACATGAAGACACGATGAAAGTCCTTGTGCACTTTTTTTCGTGGTGTATCGCTGTGCTGCACGCAAATTTTTTGCTATTTAGTCCTCTCATGATTAGCTCAAGTGCTCCTGCAGGGTGTACAGAGTGACTTGCCTGTGCGATGTCAGAATGACAGACCGGCCGTCACGAACAACGTCCAGAATGCAGTCCCACAGAAAACGGCGGGCCTTGGGGTCCATGCCTGTTGTGGGCTCGTCCTAAAAAAAAATGAAATATACGAGAGAAAATGCAGGACTGAGTGGCAAATATAAATTCCATGACCTCAAAAAGTCTTTTACACAGTGCTAGCCCGAGGAAACTTACCTATACTGCATTTCATACATCGCGCACAATGCTATGGAAGCTGACAAGACATTTATCAGTAGATGTATTCACAACAAGAAATATTTCAACGATTTTACTGCCCACAATGTCATATTTGTTCTGTTTGTTTCGTTCTTAGACTGAGTAATAAATAAAGATGCATTGTGCCTTAAAAATAAAAAAGACATCCATTATTTATACAATTGTCAATAGGTGTGTTTGGATCGCTTAGTGGCCCCTCATTTTCGTATTGTAGCCTCTATGACTGGTTCCAACGCAGCCCCAGAGCCAATCATGGAGGCCACATTCACATCAAAATCCAAGGGCGAGACACATGTGCCTTTTTCCAAGTTCTTGTATAGCTTTCAAAGCATGGTACGTGATGTATAAAGTCATGAAACATGCATTCCGTGCACCTCACCAAATCATGAATTTCCAATCGCTGCACTTAACGTGGAACAGGATGTACTTGAGATAATACGGCTACAGCTTGTGAACATATGGTTGCATCAAAACGTGCATATTAGCGCAGCTTTGTGCTTTCCATATGTATCTTACTGGGGTTCGGTCCAGAGTACAAGCTGTCAGCCACGGGTGTTATTCACAGGAATGCATCAAACAACTAGCTCAATGGTAAATAGGCTAATATCTGCAACACCTTCTGTCTAGTAAAGGTGACACGATTCGCGAGTACTTTCTTGCCAATTCAATGCACCCGCTTCAGCCGCAAACCTTAGAAGTGAGAGAAGACTATTCACACTTCAGTCAGTTGCCCATGACAGATGAAGTAAAGTATTATGAAGAAGAATTTTTCTTAGAGGTGAAAGAATGACAAAGTGAATGGTATCTTCAAGCAAAGCCTTCTCAAAAGTTAGGCTGGCCATTGCCTCATAATTTTAAATTAGTGTTATCATTGTTTGCTCATTATGAGGTTCCAAGTATTAACTTAGCAGGCAGGCAAATTGCACTATTAAGTGGACCTTTCTAAAAGAAAAATTAGATGTCGAGTCTCTTTGTGAGATTAATGTTACAAGTCTTTCATGCAGTGTAAAATGTATGTTACAAACTTCTGTACCGCGACTCCCTTCAAAAATACGTCCAAAAAGAGGAACTGATAACGACTATATACCATGAAGCCACAAGGAAATCCATATGGATTTCTCAGAGAAGACACTTCTTGGTTACCAAAAAGTTCATTTGGTCCAGGAATTAAACCCAGGACCAACACCCTTGTGGGGCAGTTTCTTTATTAATGAAGCTAGCAAGGAAGCTGGCAACTGGCAGTGCAAGCGCAAATTAATTGGCAAGTGAAAACGCATGGACACAGAATAATGCAAATCCGTATTGCAGAATACCGAAAGGAGCCAGAAGGGTTAAGAGTGAGAAATTTACAACCAATCCTTTGTAGCACAAAGCCACAAGATATTCACATGGCTTTTTCAACAAGAACATTTTTCAGTAGCCAAAAAATTTATTCTGGTCCAGGGACTGAATCTGGCAACTGATCGACACCAATTTAACCACCAATTGACAAATGTGTGGCAGTCAATTTGCCTTTCTTAACCAATCTGCCACCTTGCAGGATATTGTGGAATCGATTTGTAAGATTATCTGAACGAAACATTAAGATTTCTCTCACCAGGAACACCAACGGAGGATCTCCGACTAAGGCTATGGCAGTGTTGAGCTTTCGCTTGTTGCCCCCAGAGTAGGTACCAGCACATCGGTGGGCATAACGGTGCAGGCCCAGCTTGCGGATGCCCCAGTCTGCCACCTGCAGCAAAAAGAAGATCCATAATACTTTTTTATACACACCTTGTGGCAGCAAAGACACAGTCACGTTCCAAAACCTCAAACCCACGTGGAACTTTGTGGGGACAATGTACACGAGAAAGAGTTGATGCCTTTTGCATTTTGTACACTTTTGCTCTTTTTTTTTTACATTCACTATCGAGTAAGTGTCCAGATGCATTCTGGGCACCAATCTGCCCATTTTATGTAAGGTACCGAATATTTATTGAAAGAACTGAAAAGGACAAACACTGACACTCTTAATCTTTGCCTTTACCATCTTCGAGAAATTTCAGTAACGTATAGGAGCTGGACTAATAATTTAAGGTGTGAAATGGCATGAACTTCAAATGGGTCGCAGTTTAGCATTGTAGTAAGAAAGTGCAATCCTCCGAGGTTGAAAGTAGAGCTTCAATTCACTCGTTTCTTTTTTATACTGCTATTGGCTGGCTGCTTTTCTGAAATACATGCATGATTATGAGAGGCCAATACATCTTCTTACAAACCCTTTTAGGACACAAAGTGCTTCATGAATAGAGACCCTGTGCTTTAGAAAAAGAATAGCTCAAACCCCATTACAACAAAGTTGCATCTTACACGAAAAAATGTTTGTTATATATAAAAACTCGTTATAAAGGCATAATCCTAACACTATATCTATCGCAAGACTATTTTTAATTTACTTTGTTGTAACCAATATTTCGTTATATCTGGATTCGGTATATCGAGGTTTCAGTACTCTGCAGCACTGCTGATACACGTTGCACTAGATAAATGCTAGAAAGGTGATAAATTGTGACAAGTTAATGTGAGGAATAATGGAGCAGTTTTACCCCTGTGTCGAAAACAAGCCGCTGCAGATAAAAATTAAACATCCCCAAGATTTTCTGCCTAAATGCAGCTTAAAAATATGAGTGACACTGCCTTAACCAAAGATTGCTCCCTAAAAAGATTAACTCGTACCAGGTTATTTCACACTATGAGCAAACATAAAAGTCAATACATACCTTCTGGACGTACTTCTCGGGTATTCCACGAAGCCGTGCATAGAATTCCAAGTGTTCCCATCCCGTGAGCAAAGGGTCCAATGCATCAAACTGTGGACAGTAGCCAATGTTCTGACGCGCCAGATCGATTTGGGTGCGTATACTGCAAGAAAAGAATTTCAATATCAGAATAAAACAACCGAACCAATTTACGTGAGAATTGAAGTGAACACAAAACATTTCATGCATAGTAAACATGTTTCACATACATTGAGCAAAAGTGTAGATTTTTGCTGAACCATACTCCATAGATCGAAGAGTGCAGTGCAGCAGTGATACAGGTGGATCTCTCTTTTCTTACATGCAATATCTAAAACAATTGAACATCAAACCACCCACCAGAATAGCCTCATATCTGCCAAGCCATATCAACATATACAGTCAAATCTCGATGATACAAACCTCATGGGGGAGAGAAAGTATTCGAATTGCCTGAAATTTTATATTACCAAAAAAGACTAGCCAAATCCATTTGCGAACTATGATATACGCATGTAACATTTACTGCCATGGAAATAACTCGTGTATATATTTCTAACACACACAAATGAATCCATAAAGGTGCACAACTGGCTGCCACGAACGTGCATCAGAGCTTCGGTTGAAGACAACTGAAAACTAAGTGCTGAAGTCCACTTTACCATAGTTATTAGGGAACAATGAGAACACTGAAATTCTGCGTGCCTCTTCACAAATGCCTTTAATTTACCACTGTGTTAGCAACGTACATTCAAAGTTGCATAGTTACTAGCGATAAATGTGTCTACAGCGACAACAGTTTCTTGAGCAGTGGTTGCGGCAAATGGTAGTTCGCTTTTTTAACCCGCATACGCTGGCCATGCACGTGCCTTCAAAACTGTGTCCTATCTAAGATCCAATCTATCATGGTTTTGTCCACAGCGGTTGCGGCAGGCAGCATTGTTTTTAAGCGGTGGGCATTGGATGCATGCATACATTTAGAGTTTCATTGTCACCATACACGATCATGTTGATAATGAATGTGGCTTAATTCACAGTGGTCGTGAAAAACGATAACGACAGTTATGACTGCATGTGCATTGACTGCACGTGTACTTTTGAAGCTTCCGGAGCACGCTTCTCTCCGCCGACACTTGACCGTTTCGGCACCCAAGCTGCAATGCGGTAAAGTGTTTGAAACATCTAAATTTCACCTCATTGGAAACAATAAAGTTCGGTCGGGGAATTCGGCATAATTGTATGAGACGGAAATTTGTATTAGCCGAGTTCATATCAGCAAGATTCTACTGCATCTTTTTGTCTACAGAAACAATGCATCATCTATTCTCTAATGTGCACCAACATCTAAGTACACAGGCCTTGAGCATTTTCACCTCCACCAAAATTGTGGTCGATGCGACTGGCATACGGTCCTGCAACCTGTGGGTCAGCAGTTGAGCACCATAACAAATAGATTACAGTGGTGGATTAATTAAGAAAAAGGTGTTGGTTACTGAGCAGCCCACAGTTGATATATGATTCGTAATGATTTACCTGTAGCTCGAGATAAAGGCATTTCCCTCGGTCACTTCTGTGTTTCCGGTGAGCATCTTGAAAGTGGTGGTCTTCCCGGCGCCATTCACTCCGAGCAATCCAAAGCACTCGCCTGCCCTCACACCGACGCAAAGGTGGTTCACGGCAGGGTGCTGGCCGGCTCGGTACACCTAGGCAAGACACCATATGCGTAACACATAAATTCAAAATAGAAAGAAAATTTTGCAACATCACTGCCAATGACCGCTCTATTTTTTGAAAATGTGAGTGCTGCTTATTTTTATACTTTAGTTGATCAATCAAATAGAGATTAAAAGGCAGGTGGTGAAGTATAAACAAGGTAAATCAGTTCGGTAGAAGACTGTAACAATGACAAACATTCATAAAATGGAAAATTTATCACACCAAAGAGAATCCGTATAGATTTCTTAAAAAGAAAGCCTCGTAGTTTAAAAAAGTTAATGTGAACATAAGGAAAACAGAAAGGATAACATGTGTTTC
Organism: Rhipicephalus annulatus; assembly: GCA_013436015.1. Classification (NCBI taxonomy): domain Eukaryota; kingdom Metazoa; phylum Arthropoda; class Arachnida; order Ixodida; family Ixodidae; genus Rhipicephalus; species Rhipicephalus annulatus. The sequence continues at coordinate 328,699 of WOVY01004913.1, forward strand.
GACAACCGAATTTTGCATGCAAGCCTTTTCAAATTGGGTAATGCTACCCAATTGCAGAGGCCATTCAATCAGTTGCATGCGTGCCTATGCAACTCTTTTCAGCCAACCTGATGCTCATTGCAGGGAATGACTGTTACGGCCCACACATCGCTCACCTTGGTAAGGTTGACCACTTTGAGTATGGAATCGTCTGCCTGGCCAGCAAGTACACGTTCCCTCTCTTGAGTGACGTCTTGATCCGCAAGCTCTTTAGGATCAAATGGCACCGTCTGCTGCCTAAAAATGAAAAAATGAAACCCAGATGAGGTTAACAAATGTTCACCCACCCAATACAGCAGACTGGTTAAACGGAACCTTAAAAGAGTAGGAAGTATGTCAAGTTTAACAGGAGTTCTTTTAACTAACAGGTGAACAGGGATGCAAAAGTGCAGAACAGAGATGCAAAACAGGTATGCAGGGTACAAGTATTACAGACAGTTGTTAAATTTAAGCTGCTATTTCATTTATGATGTTTGCATCTACTGAGAACATATCGTAATAAGTATTAAATAGAGAACAGGAAAAAAAAAATTACTATTTCACAAACAAGTGTCCAGCTCATTTCAGCTTGTTGACGATCCAGTAAAAATAATTGTGAGGTGTTGTAATTATTCCTAAAACTTGCTGAATTTATTGATATTACTATTTAAATACAAAATAGCCATTTAAGTAGATAGATATGTGCACCCAAATAGATGCTGTTCAAATGGATAAAGTAATAGGGATCTGGTGTAAGAACTTCAAGGTGGTGACACAGCTTAATTTACATATTTTTAATGCACATGAGAAAAACATGAAAGATTTTAGAAACAGTTTTATGGTCAGCTTTCGGGTCACAAATAAAAACCTCTTTCAAAATATAATATTGAAAAAAGAATTCTATACTCGGGGAGAACTTTCTGTGGCAATGAAGAGAAAGATACGGAACCAAAGTGGGCGTGTGCCACCACTGAAACATTTAGTCCCACAAATGCATCTATGTTTTCTGTGCGAAAATCAGCAAAAAGCAACATTACTTTATTTTCTATAGGATCCTGTTTATAAAGAGACGCTGAACAAACCAAGAAAATATAATTATTTGTTTTGGTTTATGAAGTGTAATTTCGCGTTTCGGACGTCTGAAAACGTCGCACGTTTTAGGTGCACCTCATAGTCAAAATGGCGTCTTCGCCTTTAGGTGAGTGCACGTCCCCTCCAGCTATTCTGACAACTCGTCGAAGGAGCTTGTGTCGAATTTCACTCACAAATGGCTGCGTAAGCAGACATAGCAAGTTCTATGCTGTGGTGTTATTCGAAAACGGCCATCATTCAAAAAGCAAGTCTACCCGGACTCCTTCACGGAGAAGTACATGTGCAGTAGTTCCGCCCCCGTAGCTTTTCCTTCATTGCCATAGAAAGTTGTCCCCGTGTATAGTGACATAATATAGCACGTACGAATGGTCAGATGAGGTGTGCGTCACAGCAATAATTAATTTAAAAAAGGGTATACAAGTATATTTACGAAGCCTATCATATTTACTCACATACTGCAAGCACTGGCTAATGTCAGTTAAATGTTAGTAGTTAAATAATGGCTGTAATGGCTACCTGCTGTTATAATAATGCAATAAAACAATATGTGTGCACTACTAATGTTCTTCTTATCCTCTCACGTGACTCACGCATTACGGCTGTTCCTCTCATGGCGATTCGCTAAATTTTTTTTTTTTCTGGCCTTTTGCAATAAGAGACTTTTCTCATGAATCATAAAGTTCAGTTTGTAATGCAGATAAAATTTCCATTCTCTTTAACGCCCTAATGAGAGCAACACCTCTGAACCAAGCAACTATTACAAGTCTTCTTTTCACAATCCACTCATATAATTAGCCCAAGTAGCTAGTCGACTTGTTGGTAGCTAAGAGGAATGTAATAAATGCCTAAGACCGCATGTCGTAACGACAATTTTTTCTATTAGCAAGAATATCAAGAATGAACGAAAGAAAGAATGGTGAATCATGACAGACAGAACACACCTCTTTCTCACAAAGAAGCGATACTGTAGCAGCAGTGTGAAGCTGAAGTACACAAGGCCTTGAACAGCAAGGCTAATGAGGTTGAGGCCCAAGAAGTCCCACTCCAACGGATGCTTGAAGGTCTTCAAGCCTGGAACAGTGGATAGTGCCCGTCATAGTCAAACAACAAGAATATTTGCAACATTCAGCTAGAATTATATTAGTCCAACATTGCAACAATACCGAAGACAATCAACAAAAGGTTTCTCAGTGGGTTTAGCACAGACGGATACAAAGGTGCCTAAGTGTCCTTACTTGCAGTGAATGCCAAACCACAGCGTGTTAGGACGTGATGAATATGTTGTCATTCATACCATTTTTATGTACATATCACATAACATTTCAACATGATTTCATCAATTGTAATGCGACGATGTCATTACCGTATTTACTTGCATAATCCTTGAACTTTTTTTGGCGGAAAACTGATGATGAATTGGGGGGTGCAACAATTACGTGGGGAAAACTTTCCACGAAAACATACAGAGCGAAAAAAAAAATGAAGTGTCCGCAAATCGGGATTCTCACGCCAGCAACTAACAGCAAGCTTTGAGAAGTACTAATTAAAACTTACCTCAACAATAAAAGCACAAGTTCAACACAAGACAAGATTTATTTGCGACACAAAAGGCGCAAGCAAATAGTTGAGAATTAGAATATCGTACGCTAAGCTTGTGGGCGTCACGGTAGCATTCTTCACTCAACAGAAGCCTGCAAAAGGGAGGGGAAAACGTCAGTATTGGGCTGATGGCCATTCAACAGAATCGTCCGCAGTTGCCCTTTGAGGAAATAAAGTTTACCATCAATCCCAGTCTTAGGCACACGGAAGGTCCGCGTCTTGGTTGCTTTCAGCTGCCGGCATCAGCAGCGAACACAAAACTCGTCGACTCCGAAGGGCCTGCCAGTGACCCTGTTGCTTGTTGTTTAGTGCATGATCAATCACTTTCAATTTGAAAGCAGCCGTGTAGTTTCTGTATCGCCCCATAACCGAAAAACATTGCGAAAACAATGTACAAAACATGCCGCAACGCTTGCTTGCCAATTTGGCTTGAATTGCATTGAATCTATGTGCAATAATAGTACGCTCTATTCTTAGGAGATGGCACCAGATGGCACGCACTATCATCATCAGTGGCTGGAATGAGCAGACCGCATTGTTGTGGCAATTTTTGGGGGTGCGATAATTACTTGAGGAAAAAAAGAAATCATATTTTTGATGGGCAATGTGGGGGTGCGAGAATTATGCAAGTGCAAGGATAATGCGAGTAAATACGGTACATGTTTTCATCACATTATTGTGGGATGACATCATTGTAGTGACATCATTTGGTCATTTTTTTTCCTTGTAACTGGGTGGTAATGCCACTTGCAAGACAGACGTAGGATTGTGTTGTTAAACAGGCATATAATACTTTTGTAATGCTGAAACTGGCCCACAGGCCCACAGACACAAAACATACAGGCACTTATTCCTGTCATTTTGCATGCTTTCAAGCATTTCATGGTGAACAGCATCAACAAATGTGCGAGGCTAATTAGCTTTGCAGTTAGCCTTTTTTATAATAGACTTAAGTGCAGTGGGCCCATGGTCATCTGTAATAAGCAAGCGGCTACACACTAACGTCACTAGACAATACATGAAAAAGGCTCCCGTGGACATGCGAGCTAAACATTAGAGCACAGCACACGGCCTGAAATTTACAAATATTTTTCAAAGTCGGCTAAAAATTGCTCATTCCTTTCGACAAATGATGCCATATATCCAAAAACCCAAAGTCCACGGCCATTGGCTAACTTGGGCATTGTGAGCTTCCTAGTTACCCCAGCTGCCATGGGGTGCCATGACGTGCCCACTTGCAATCACACTTAAAGTAAGTCACTCGTTCAAAGAAAAAAAAAGAATGTGCTCGAGATCATGATGCGAATTAGTGGATGCAGCTTCTTGCCTCTTTGCCGTCCCCCTAGGCTAGCTTTCAAGCTTTCAGCACACTCTCTCATATAAAAAAGAGAAACTGCTTAAAACGTGACAAATCCATCAAACTCTACTCGTACTTGACAAATCCTAAAAATTTTCGCAGCGATCGATTTGCGAGGCAATCAGCTCCTTCGCTGAAGCCATTCGATGATTACTTGGAAAAGTGTTGCAGGAACCCCTTGACAAGTGCACAACTTAAGATGAGATGAAAAAAGTCAGACAAAGAAGAAGTACTATCTCAGGCATCCTGTGTATGCCTTCTCTCACTGCATCTTAATGTGTAGCTTGTTAAACTAAGAAAAAAAGTAACTATCAAACTGAGAAGGTCATATTGAGTGCCTGCTTTCACTAGGGCACTGAAGACTCATGAGAAAGGTGACCTACCAAATCGTGCCAATGCCTCGGCTGTGAGATGGTTGGAGAACATGTCCATGAGACCCCTCCCCAGGCAGTACTGCGGCAGCACCAGGAACACCTTGCGAAGGATACGCGCTATAGACTGCAACTCCTGCGAACACATATGGAGCAGGGTCAGCAAACACAACTGCAGCAGCGAAACAATACACTGGGGCCAGAACAGCACACTGTACAATGTCATATAACAAAGGTTCTCCATAACTCACAACCAACAAAATGTCAACAAGCCTAAACTGACACATTGTTCCACATAACATTTGCCCCTAATATTGAAAACATGCTCAACATCCTGATAATGTATAACCAATTAACCGGTACACAGAAGACAGTAGGAGAAAATTCAGTGTATACCTTATCATCAAAAAGCTCCAACACGTATGTGGAGACTGTGCTGACAATGCCGACAAACAGGTTGCAGCAGGCGAGCGTGACAAATGCAGAGCTAGGCACGCTGAAGATGAATGATGATGGGTACATCAGTGGGATGCTGGACCACCTAGAAAATATTGGTACAATAGAAACACGCATGGCTTATGCACGAGATGCCAACACTAATTCCTGTCATGCTTGAAGAGCCACTGAAAAAGAGTAACCTAAACCTGGAACCAATGTTCCGACGACAGAAGTTGTTAGCAATTATAAGAAAGAAAATGCTCAGTTTAACATTTCTCGCTATATTTTTGTCAAACCGACTGCTTGATAAACAGGCTTACCAATTACAAGGCAACAATGTCAGGTCGAGACCTTAACCTGAAGTTTTTGCCCTGACAAAAACTATCACCTTGTCAATTAAAATAATGAAACCAACAAAGAACACAAGAAAAGCTTACAGGACATTATTTATTGTTTAGCATAATGATCTTCTCCTAAATGCCACGAATTGAAGAGGACAAAGAATTGCCTCCTAGTTGAGGCTTCCCTGGTTCAGCCCCTGTCGATCACACTGAGCCTCCAGCTTTCTACAATCGTGCTATCGCATTTGGAAATTGTTATGCACATGCAAGCTCACCCGTAAAGCAACAGGAGAAGGACCAGCCCACCAATGTTGTCATGTGAGACATATGCTTCTTCCTTGAATGCCATGAAGATGAAGATGCACAACACAGCAGGCACAATGTAGTTGCACTGAAAAAATACGAAGTATATTGAATGGCTGTTTGTAACATTCGAAAGAGTGCGTCACGTCAGGTCTCTAATTCTGTTGGCAGCCTCAAAAGGATTCTTCACAATGACAAGCCCCAGTACAAAGATTTAAAAAGCTCCCATCTTATACAAATACATTAGTGTGTTAAACAACCATGTAGCTGTTAGCACTATGGTGCAACGGCTACAACGTTGTAATGAAATATTATTAATTTCTGAGATTTTATGAGACACAACCATGATGTTGACTAGAAGTAGAGTGGCCTTCCTCTCAGCACTATTGAAAATTGATTTTGAAATGCAACTGTCATTATAGAAAATGTCCCCATGCTAACAAGTAGATGCGAAAAGATACAGCAACGAAGATACAATACTCTAAAAAATCAAATTACAGATTTTGTTGGTGACTATATAGTATGCAAGATATCTGCGTGTGTACATGTATGATAAATGTGTAAGTGGGCCATGTACATGTTTGAGAGCACCATTTTTTGATAACTGACTCTCTCTCCATCGTGGCCCTTTGGCAGTCAACCATTTCTGATATGGCAATCTGATCTCTTATCAAAGTGACTTGTCATTTCACATCCCTGCCTTCCATGGTTGTCTGGATATAAATGGTGAAGGTCTGATTCCCGGCATACAGGAAGGAAACAATTGGGAAAGAGCATTGGACCATTCAACAGAAAGAAATATCAGGCATGCACACATCAGGCTTTGTTTGCCCCCATTTTTCATATATAGCCAGAGCTGCTGAATGATTTTTATTTCTTTTCCACCGCAGTTGTGCAGCTAGACTAGAAAGACGAATTAATATGTCGAAAGAGAAAGGTGGTTACCAGGTCCCAGGTGTAGTTGCCAATCCAGTAGAGGAACGGTTTGAGGCCGCTTACAAACTGCAGGTGCTGAGAACCCGAGGTGCGGTCTTCAATGAGGAACATGACAAAGCTGGCCGGCACAAAGGACATGGCAAAGATGACGCATGTCGCATGCAGCAGGCTCAGACCGCCTCGCTTCCTGCAAGTGATCAATGAGTCAACATGCAGGACTCAATCACGGAACCACACTTACATCTGTGAGTAGACTACATAATCGCTATCTTACATGACACAAGGGTTGGTGATTGCATTCACATCAAGCACATATGGACGTAGGTATATTCTGGCGTTATTTGATCTCTTGAGAAATGGAAATACGGCTAAATTTACGCTTTTTAGACCTTCCTGAAGCAAGTTTCATGAACACAACATAACCAGTCTTAATAGAGCCTAAGATGGTTGCATGGATTTGCACAATGTGCGTTTATAATGAACTACAAATACTCTTTATGAACTATAGAAACACTTTTCCCAGAGTATATGGTCACACAGCTTACAAACGGCGATACAACTAAATTGTTGCATCTGATTGTCTGCTGCAACCAAATACATTGGACTAACTGTTGTGTTTACCGACTGGGTCACCCCAACGGCAATTCATTACGTGTTCCATTCCCATTCTTTAACCAAGCTGCAATATAAAATCCTGTTCAACCACAAAAGCCACTGTTAACACACACTTCCTCTCCAACATTCTAAAACATTTTCCTGTGCTGATGTGACAGTGAACAGACAGAATATATAGCAACCATAAGTATCTCTCAGAGGGATGAAAAAGGGGGGGGGGGAAGGAGTGATTTCTTTCTCACAAATCCTATCCTTGTCTACCACCTTTCTTCTGAGAAATTGGGAAAGCAATGCCTGTGAGAGAAACCACATAGAAAAGATCAAACAAATTTTAAACAAGAGCATGCAGCCATCATTTGCTTTAGTATAAGGTTCGCAACTAACGAAAACATTGTCACACATCACCATAAGTGATGAATTTTAAGCATCATGCGTGCAACTCACAGTAGTTCATCTTGAAGCTGATCTTGAGTAAAGTTCATCGGATGGTTGATGACCGACATGCCGTAGTAACTGGCCTCAGCCTGAGATGGAAGGTGCGCCCGCAGCAACACATTGTTGATGGCATTCATGTACGCCACCGAGGACACCCAGCCCTTGTTGTTGAACCACACCTGTCGTGAAACAGTTCACGGGAGTCAGTCCGCTGCTTCTTTGTCACTTCTTTGGAAACTGGCAATGCTTCTTTGTCATGGTTAACTGCAAATTGCAGCCGGCAGGCATACAACCTTCAATACCCAAAAGAGGGAGTAGTGAAAGTGCATTATCAAAATGCGAGGAATTAATTCTAGACAGCCAATAGCATCTTAAATGTAACTCTGCCTATAGAAAGAAATGGGGAATTGAAAGATATTAAGACACAAAGCAAAGGATCAAGAATGATGAAATAATATGGACTAATGGAAAAGGCAAGCTATGGTGTTTACAGATAAAACAACCAAAGAACATAAATGAAGGCACTTGCATTGATGGTTACAATAAATAAGTGTAGAACTGCAGAACTGGTCTGGTCTTCGCATTCTGTGCTAGCTTTGTCGAGTCATTATAGTCTCCTAATACAAAAGCTCACTGCAGTGCGGTGCAAGTCCTACGTCTATTGCGCACATGAAACAACAGAGGTGCCAGCTGTGCACAGCATACAGTTGAACTTTCTATAGACACTGACTTAACAGACAAGTGGTATAAGACACACCAGTGTGCCTACATTTAAAGAGGCATTGATAAGAAAATGCATATGTGGTAACCTGTTTATAAGAGCAAAAGTATTACATAAAAGACAAGAATTGCTCCCCAGAGCATGCCTCTTATAAAGAGATTCTACTGTAACATTTTTTGGTACGAAGCGCTCAAAAGTGAAAAAGACTGAAAGTGCAACAAGCAGAACCTCACAAGCATTGTAGTAGGAAACAAACCTTCACATTATCTTGTACTGTAGAACTGTCGACGCCACGACGCAGGGCGAGGATTGCCGCCGAAAGGTTCAGGCCACCAGGGGCGTCCATTTTTGAAACTGCTTCCTCAAGAGCAGCGATGTTGAGAGAAGTCAGGTGATTTCTCACTCCAAACTGGACGCCACCAAATCTGAAATGGTATAAAGGCACTTTTGTGTACCAGATATTTCATGCAATGCTTTAAAAAAAATAAAGAAAGTACTTAAGCATAGCATCGTTGAGGCACAGTTTCATTTTTTTATAATTTGTATAACTGTATGCCTTTATAGAATTTGCGTTTCCTTCTTGTAGCCTGTTCACCACCTAGTCACTATTTTGCAAGATTCAACTTCTGTGCCCCAAATTGTTCTTTACTGTATAAATATCAACAATGCTTTCCTATTGTTTATATACATTTAAGCTGTCTATAAACCGTGTAACATTTTGATGCTCCTCTTATGCATTGGCCTATATGAGCCTGTTAGGTATTTCTATTCAATCAATTAATTAATTAATAAAAATCTGTTTTGAAGTAATATGTACTCTCAATGTGGCAAATGTCAATAAATGTTAAATACCACTGAAAAAAGGCTAATTATATATCTAGAATTCACTCATTACCTTTTAATGAATCATTTTATCTTGCATAATGCAAGTGCTTTGTTATATTGAATGAGTTTGCAAGGCATATCTACTTTGAAGCAATTTACAGTGTGACACCAGGTTCTAGATATACATTCCTAAAGTATTTCATGAAATATATGGGCTTTGCATTTAATTATGCACTTCCATGTGCAAGACCATGTTTCCTTACAAGTAACTGGAATGAGAGTACATTTTGGCCATTAAACGTCGTGAATACATTGAAACCACACAACCTCCAGATTTCATTCCAAATGTACTGGCTAGAATGCATCGATTCTGACATGTGCAGTAAGGTAAATAACAGGGTTAATTGGTGAAGCTGGCTAATTAACTAACTACAGAGCGTTGTGGAATAGCACAAGAGAGAGACAAAACACCAAGAATGAGAAATAAACACTAACAAGTGCTGATTATCAACTGAAGCTTTATTTGTAAGAACAAACCAATATAAGGAAAAAAATAAAAGCTTTATGCAGTCATTGTTTTTCTTTTGACCTCTTCTCTCAATTGGCTTGTTCTTAGGAATAAAGCTTCACTTGCTAAAACTTTTTCGTGTTTTTCACATCCTTGGTGTTCTATATTTTTTCGCGCTGTTCCACAACGAACCATTACTAGCTGGCCAAGCTTACCACTTTAGATGTCTAGGGAGTGATCTTAACAATTACAGTGATCTTAACAATTGTGAAAGGCTGACAGTTGGCATGTGAGGAAACTTTCTTTCTTCTTTCCCTCAGAAACCTTGTGTTTAAGAATTTTGGAGTGTTTTACCTCTCATCTCTGGCATATAAGTCCCATACGAGATCCTACCTGGTCTTGTGGTAGGGATTCCAGGTCTTAATTATCCAGTCCGAAACGTCGCGTCCAGTCACGTTGAGCAGAATATCGGTGGTGGCACTGCGAACAGCAGGCGGCGTAGGGCCGCCTGCATTGGGCATGCACTGCTGCGCTCCACTGGCACAAGTGCAAGTGCCCCCGCCCTCGAAGGATTCGTAGCCGTAAGGTGCACCGGGCACTGGCACACTTGTGTTCACCGTTTCGCCGCAGCCCAAGCCACTGCGTGAGAAAAACACAACAAAATGGGCGATGATAAATGCATTGTGTCGTGGGGATGTGCAAATAGTAAATTTTAAGTTCAAAGCGAATTCAAGGCGAGAAGTCATTTTGTCAAATAACTTCGAATAGTACAGCTCGAATAGTATAGTATGTCATAAAATATTAAGAAAAATGAGCATATTTTTCTTGAGCCAGCTAACCTGTACAATATTTCTTTGTTTTTCTTTTTTTACTGGAACAAGGAAGGTGCAAAAGTCTTTATTTTTTTGGGTTCAAAGTACACTGGAAGCAACTTTCAAAAGTAGCAGGGTTTGTCTTTCAATAGAATACAATTGATACTGTAAAATACTAAAAACTTTAATATTTACCTGGTACTGTACTTAGAGCAAGTAAGCCGGTATACCAAGCTTTTAAACATGAAACATGATTCATTGACGAGACAGCAATATATTCATTTAACCTTGATGCAAAGCTTCGCATCAGTGGGAATTCCTCCTCAAAAAATGCTTTCATGGCATTCAGTTCATTTCGAATACTTTGAAATTTTGAATAATTTAAGTTTGTGTTCCAGTGAATTTAAATACCATAATATTTTTCCAAATATTCAAAGTGCTCAAATGTCAACGCATATGCCTAGTTCATTGTTTTATTAACTAACTCAATGTAGCTCTGATACTGCGATAATCCTAGAAAAAATGCAAACTGGACAGAGTGATTCATGTAAAAAGCAAAGGAATCCATCAATATCAATGTTGATCCAATGCTGTATCACACAGGCCACGCATTTTGCCAGGCTTTGTGCAGCACTGACATGCCCATTAACGAAATCGTTGCATTAACATACCCTTAAAAAGGGGCCCTGCAATGCTTTTTCATGTAGCCATGAAATGGATTCACTAAAGGAGCATATAAGTTCATGAATTCACCACCGCAAAAATTTTTGGAATCCATTCAGTACAAGTGGAGTCACAAAAATTTGTCAAACCCTGCAATCACATTCTCTCTTCTCGCACCCCGACAAAAGTGCTGGAAGCTAAGCCGGGAGATATGCCATGAGCGAAAAAAAAGATATGTCATGTGCACCTCGTGACCTTATTCAATTAACTTTATTTTTCTAGTAATACGTCGCTTTTTCAGCGTAATCACGTGCAAACACGTGGAGAAGTTACGGCCTCCTGCGGCAATCCCTGTAACGACCAAGCGCGCCATGTTCAAATCAGCCAATGGCTGATGGAAGGACTGCGACGAGTGATTTTTGAGCTTCTATCATTTGTTGAGAGAAGAGAAAACAATTTTTAGCCGAATTTTAGATTTTATTGTGCATTTTAAGCAGCATGCTACACTATAATATTTGGCTCACGTGTTCTCGGGAGCCCCTACTACTGACCATGCTCAAAAAGTGTTGCAGGGCCACATTAAAGGCAGAGTTTCTCTATATATGAATGCAACTAGGTATTTTCAGTTCTTTCAACAAGTGGCCAAGAAAAATCAAAAGATGCATTGCACATAAGATGAACTGAACCTCCTGCATAGCCAGCATGTCTTCATTTAACCTCAGCGTGCCACCCATCAGCCCAGACAATCACTTTCATCAAGGCACTAAAATGCTCGATGGTTCGTTTGATTTGCCACATTCCAGGATAAATGTCAAAAGTATAATTTTTATACGCTTGAAATTATTACAGCCAAAAACAAATAGTGCATGTTTTTTTAGGCTACGATTTAACTCTTTTTTAATGCAAAAATGAAATGTCACCGATTGCAGAACAAATACTCATTCAATTGTGTGCCGATGACAATTAATTACTGAAAGTTGCCAAAAACAGCAAGACTTTGTAATACCTCCTTCCTTTTTTTCACATACGATATTTAAGTGCATGGAAGTAATTTTGTGCTGATTCGAGATGGTTTTCTCGCATACAGGTTATCATAATTAGCACCTGAGGAGAATACGCAGTGAAAATAGCGACAATAAGAACATTTATGAACATTTGAAGGAGAAGCAGTGAATAAGAAATACCAAGCACAAGATGTAAAAAAACATCCCAGTCGCTTCTCCTCTCAATCAGTTTTTTTTTTCCACTCATGTTTTTCCGATGTCTTCACAACACTATGCTAATTGCACGTTCTAACAGTTGCGTGAATCCAATGTTAATGCATCAATAAGGCCTACTGGTTAGTGAACAAACTTTTAGAAATATACATTGCACATCCCTGTTAAGGGTCATGAATGGTCATGAAGCCAACAAAGCAGAATTTGTTCTAAATAGAGAAAAACGCGAGTATCTTGCGAAGCGCAGGGCTTCCCTCTGTGTGTACAAATGTACCTTGCACACCCTCACGTGATACCCCAGTCGTAATCAACCACTACCAGTTTGATCTGAGTGTTCGTTTCAGGGTAGGGCTATACTGAACAACTTCTTTTCATAAAGGAAGTGAAAACATAACTTCTACATACGGTAGTAGTACCAACCTCAGAGGTTCCCCTTCCACGCAGCGGGCACCAAGGCCGGTTCGAGACAGGAGGGCGTTCGTGTACTGCCCCGCCAACGGGCTGGATGTGTTTTCAGAACTAGAAGGAGGTACATAAAAGGATGTTCAGGCATGCACTTTCAATGTCTTGCATGGCTTATTTTGATTACGTTTTAACTAAAGCAAATCTCAACATTAGAGATATTTTTTATGCATGCTCATTATAAATTTTGGCAAAGTCAAGGAGCCCAACACGAAGAGAGAAATCATATATATATGTGAGAACACTTAAAGCAGCGCTGTTAGAATTTCTAACATAAGCTCAGAAAGAATGCAAAGACAGGCTACTAAAGAAAGTCTCAAAAAAAAAAAGATTACCTGATTTATTGACTGACCGATAGATCCATAGGGTACAATCATTTAATGCCCGAGAAGTACTCTTAGGGCTGTAGTATATACTGTGATCCAGCACCTTGAGCTGTCATTATGACCACTGAACGTGCTTCAAATGTCTACTTAAATAAGCATATAACTTTTTTTGTATTTCGTCTATTTCAGTTGGAAACTAAGCCCCATACCTTGTTCTCAGCAGCAAGTCCTCACCTCTCAGTCACTACAGCGAGTCGATTCCCAAAACCAATGGCCCAAAACGTGGTGCACATTTCAGAGTTTTTTCTTTCTACTTTAAATTCTACGTCTGTTCTGACAGTCCACATGGCAGTGATCATCATCAAGGGCCTATACTACGATTGTCTACCGTGACAACTAATGCCATTAATATAGCTTGCACAACATAGATACAAATACACTCAAATGTCATTATAACAAAGTTGCACCTTAGATACAAATAACTTCGTTATATACGAAAATTCGTTATAAAGGTATATCCCCCAACACTATATTTATTGCAAGACTTAGTCTTCATTTACTTCGTCAGAACTAATATTTCGGTACATCCGGTTTCGTTACGTCAAGGCTTGGGTGTACAGCCATTATTGCTGCAAAATGTCAAGCCTTGGCTAGTCAGACTGCTAAGCGTTTCACGAAAAGTTTCAAGCCCCATCACATGTGCACCCAGGTGCTCCATCCTCACCTGTAGAAGACGTAGTTTGGCGGACCATACACCCACGGCGTCAACTCAAGGGGGGGCTCTTCCGACATTGGTGGAATCAGCAGCGTGAATAACAAGGCCAGCAAGACGAACAGAGCGGGCAGGATAATCTAGAGCAGCAATGAAGATAACCACATGGTGCCAATGAGTTTCTGAGGTGGAGGCACATGAGGATACACAAAATTGTTGCAGGCATCTTCGTAAAAGTACTCTAGTGATTAAGCGAGCTATAAAAAGTTGAAAACATTTTGAATAGGTAATATCCATCTTGGCTGTTTAAGGATGTTGTTGTTTTTTCAAGTCCCTTTCTTTCCTTGAGCTTGTGTAAGTGTGTCATGGTGTGCAGAGCAATAGCCTGGCAATAGGCATTAAGGGGAACATATGTAAAATGTAGTTTCTGATTTGTTCTGGATCACTTTACAATTAAGACCTCTGGTTTGATTTTAGTTCGTGTATGCTGTCACATCTTACAGTTTACTCATATAAATTGACAGAAAAGAAAGCCAAAGTAAATGAACGTGGGCATAAAATGCTACATGAAAACTAAGTATCATAATTTATGTGTATATTTGCTCAATATAGTCGCATCACATGGCTATGAATCTGGCCTGTAAAGGGATTGCCTCCGATAAAAGCGTTTGAGCCGAAATTGTGCCGATACAACATGAACTCAAGGCAGCAGAAACGAAAGCACATGCATTACTTAACCCTAAATTGAATTGTTTCATTCCACGAGATCTCTGCAAGTTGTGTGCAAGACATTAAATAGTACAATATTTCAATGCAACATGTTTTATTTCGTGCTAGCAACGATTTTTCAATAAATTGTAAATATTATTCAGCTGCCTTTATGCACCATACCCGATTCCTTTTGTTGAATTTTGTTGAATGCTGCAGTCAACTTTATGGCAAAATGAGTGTGCCTGACGACAATCGACATCATAAGCAGAGCAGTACATTCTTGTACCGGAATGAGAATTTTGTAGATAAAAGTTTCCCTACGTATTTGGGAATGTTCAGTCTCAAATGTGTGGTTAAGCATGCATAAAGAGTGGACAAACTTATACCGTGGAGTCTCATTCAACTAGCCACTGCTTAGCCCACCACTTTTATTATGGCTTCAGCAGTGCTTGTCCTCTGGGGGCACAAGTTCGCCCACCAAAAAGCCATAGCACTAGCCCACCACTTGTGGAAGTGCATGCTTCTTTACTTTCACTACAATGCAATAACATAAAAAATAAACACTTTGTTTTAAGGGGAACCTGCAACACTTTTTTGCATTGTCGCAAAACGCTGCCGATGGGTAGCCGGGACTCCCGAGAACACGCGAGCCAAATATTACAGTGCAGCACGCAGCCTGTAATTCACAATAAAAACACAACAAAGTCAGCTAAGACTTCCTTTCCCTTCTCTCAAAAAATTGCTCTACAAGCTAAAAAATTACTCGTTACAGCCATTGTAGCCACACTATCAGCCATTGGCCGATTTGAGCACGGTGTGCCTAATCGTTACGGGGGCCCCCGCAAAAGGCCGCGACACATGTCTACGTGTGTGCGCACGATTGCACTGAAAAGTTGCAAATTCGAAGAAAAAAGGAGAGAAAAGGTGCTCAAGGTCATGAAAAGCGCTCGAGTTATTATTTCCTTTCCCCGTGCCATCCCTCCCTGCTTAGTTTCCAGCACTTTCGTTAGGACGAGAACGCAATTGCAGAATGCAACAAATCTTTGCAACCCCACTCGTACTAGACAGATTCTAAAAAATTGTGCGGCGGTGAATTCGTGAGGCAATATGCTTCTTCGGTGAATACACGTTATGGCTACCTGAAAAAGTGTTGCAGGTTCCCTTCGAGTGTCACACAATGCCACTGCTCCTAAAATATGGCTCAAGAAGCTCTCTCACCTCGCAGAAGAGTCCTTTGTAGTTACGTGTGTTTCGCATGAAGCGGCGGCGATACATGGCCGCCAACTGACGCCGATGAAGCAGAGGACCAACGGCTACCCTCTTGACAACGGGTGGTGCAGGAAGGTCACTGTCGGCGTTACCGTTGTCTGGCGAAAGATGACGACAGAGGTGCATTAATCGATCTGAATGTAGTTTATGTGGTTATCTTGGTTAGCTATCATGGCTTAATAACAGTAACTCACTGCCTAACCTAACTTTAACATGCAGTTGGAGTCATTGTGCAAAAATAGGTGAAGAAACAATGAACATTGTTTACATGACAAATACCTTTTTTTAATGGTCGATTGACAGTATCATAACAGTACAAGGAGTGGCACTTCCATGATGTGATTACTTAAGGATATCATCGCTCCATCACAGGGCTGATCTAGTAGCAGGATTCATTTAACTACAACACGTGTGATGTGGTGATTCACCTATGAACTATAATTTTCACTCACTTAGACTACATGCACTGCCTGCCTTAAACTATGTAAAAAGAATGCTTTCATCGTTCAAGAGTAAGTATAAATTTCCTTGTTGTGGTCGGTTTTAATGACGACACTTTAAAAGGCACAGAAACTGAATTGCAGGTGTCTTGACTGTTTACACACTTTATCTCATAAAACGCTCAAACTGCTAACATCGGCTGCGGCCATAACTGGCTACTCCCTTATTAGTTTGGCAGTCTGCCCAGAAAAAAAAAAGTTTAAAGCTAAAAAAAAGGCCATTAAAGTGCTGATGTCAAGATCTCTTTTTATGACTGGGCAAATCTTATACACTGAAACCTCATAATAACAAAGTTGCATCTTGCATGAAATTAAGTTAGTTATCTCCAAAAATTTGTTATAAAAGTTTATCCCTAACACTATATCTTTCGCAAGATTATTTTTCATTTACTTTATTATAACCAATATTTTGTTATATCCGGGATTGTTGTATTTAGGTTTGAGTGTATTTCACAAGTTGCACACACAAGGCCACTATACTGGCTCACTCAAATTTTCTTTGAACAAAACTCACCATTATCAAACATTCTAAAACAGAACTTGGTAATGAGACACTTCAACAATACCTCATCATGTTGCATTTGTGCAGCAATTTATTTTTTCAATCTAGTCACAAACGTAAACATGATGTATTTTAATTGACGTGAACTTGCTATGAAAGCAACGTACTGGAAACTAAAATGGCATATTCGTGTTGGAGTGAGAAGCTATAAATTTGGATTACAGTACCTTCAATTGGGGAAACCTGCAATCAAATAAATCTCACTGTACACGATGACACCACAGATATATTATGCTGATGATTCTCACAACAGTTTTGTACAAGTACGTACATTTATTGACACATTAATGAGAGCCCACTGGCTAAAGTTAGTCTAGAGCTTCATCTAACACACGTCTGACAGGTTACCTAATGCATTTATATACAGCACTATCAATTACCGTATAAATTTATCTTGAACCCTGAAAAAATGAAATGATTCACATAAATGAAGTCTTGCACTAGACCAGATGAACAATGAAAGAACTTTACAAGCACTTCTTGTACCCTTTCTGGTGTTCTTTGCTTGTCCTGTTGTACCCCATCTTTGCTTTTTGTTTTTTTGCTATGAATAACCAACTCACCCAAACTTGCACTTTGACCACAATGGTGCACTTGTACATTCAAAGTGCCACAGCCCATCCACAGTCATGAAAACCACAAGACCCCAGAACAAGCATGCAAAAGTCAAATCGCATGCCGTCACGCAAGACAAAATGCAACAGCACAACCAGACATGAGTGCAAAAAACGAGGTTTCAAAATAACAAAAAAAAAACGAAAAGCCGAACTCACTAGGCATATCCGCAGCCAGGTGCTGCCTTGCAGCTGTGACGTGGGCACCACATTTGCCAGTGACACATGAAACAAGCGCATATCAAGCAAGGCACAGTAAGCGACACCAACTACGGCACACCAACCAACACCCATTTCATAAAGAGGCCTCACTTGAGCATACTTCACCTGTTGTCAGCCAAACATCCTTAAAAACTATCAATGTCTGTCTTGTCCTTCGTTTAAACCTAAGCCCTAAAGGGGTACGGTCACGAAAACCTTCAGATGTCATTTTTGGGGGTCAGATGAAAAACCAAGTCCTCAGGTACATACTAGTAAATGTAATGGTAAGCACATGTACACCCTGCAACAATTAATTAGTACATGTTTTTAAAAGCTAGTTTCGGTTCTTACAGTACGCTGGTATCACAACATGGTAAGACATGATGTTTCCACAGCTGTTCCACTGCGTGTCTCTGTTTGTGCTGCAAAAGTGGACACTGACTATTTTGGTGACATGTGAGTGGCCATTTTGTATGCTTTGGTGCCCGACATTGAAACTAGTCATACTGGCATGTGAAGTGACATGAATTGACAGTGTTGCTAGATATCACATTATATGTCAATGAATTCAATGGAAAAATTGACTTTAATATCAAATATAAATTTCTTTGAATTTATTATGCTTCACCGTTGCTCAGAGCAGTCTCTATACAGGATATTAGCAAACCAGAGTAAACTCATCTACGATGATGCCTGTACGTTCACCTGCGAGTTTCCTTTTAAGTTGTTGCACAGCATGATGTTGCACAGCATGATGGGCTGACAGCAAGAGTGCTCGGCATTTCCCACGTTTGCAGCACAAGTGCGGTTAGAAATTAGTTATACACAACAGCATTCCAGTGGTCGTATAAAAATGACACAACTTTATCATCTTATTCGCTTGTGCTTGCCGACTATACCTTTTTCGAGCAATAGCTGTCTACCAGAATACGCCCAAGTATGATGAACAAGACAAGTCTGACAACTATTGCCAGCTCGTTGTCAATAGCAGTAAAATATATCGTTATTTCATTTTGCTGGTCCGTGCCCAGTTTTAATGTTCTTCATCCATTGCCCCTGCAAATCACAGCTACTGTTTCTATGTCTGTGTTACCTACGATTGTGACTCTCGGCGTAGCTATAGTCCTGGTAGGAACATAGCTTTCAGCATGCAGCGTCATAAGTACACACAAAAAATGCAAGTATACAAACATGGCATTGGTGTAGAGTGCGAGTTTTCATGCCTTTAAGTATGTGTTTACGAGCATGAGCCCTTGGAACCTAAGTAAGTTGTCGGTCTTCAATGAAAGCTGTATATATCCACACGAATCTCTTAATTTCCAACTGCTTTCTGGACAACGAATCAGAAAATGTACACAGCTGTTGAGGAACAAGCTTTACGATGCCCCACTGTTCCAGGATTCACACCAACGCCAGCATGGTGCAATAACACTCTTTACATTAAGCAGCCAATAGTATTCTTGATGTGCTTTAAATGGTCGCCACTATCACTGCTGCCTATTTTGCCACACACCAAATTACATGAATGCCTTTGCCACCTCCTTCGAAAACAATTTAGCGGGCTCATATTCTATTCTTTTAAATAACATAACCATAGTCTTTTGTCGTTAACCTTTCATCATCTCGGCCGACGCATCGTACTGCACGATGCATAGTACCTCCAATTTTCATAGGTGTGCTTGCTCATCAAAAACAAAGCCCGTGCTTTTCGAGAAGTGATAGCCCGTGCGAGTGCTTACCGAGCTCATTTGCTCAATATTGAAGAGCTTGTTCCGAGTTGCATCAGAACATTGACACAAAATTTAAATTTTTATTGAACAATAAAGTTTTTATCTCAAGCCAGTGTTATACACAACACACCCTGTAATGACGACGCACTCTTACCATCTCTGTAACAGCATATAATTTTAATGACTGGCATCACTAGGGAACAAGTATGCTCAAGTGAGGCCAGCCTGGTTGAATCATGACATGCCACCTTCCAGGCAGTACTAGAATGTATAACAGTAAACAAACAAACAAAAAACCGAACACCAAAAACCAAACAACACTACATTTACGACTACAAACAAGCACATAAAACAATGCAAAACCCTACGTGCTATTTTATCAACTTCTGAGTAACCTTCCCAAAGTCAAAACGCTCAATCAATATTGTGTCTAATAAAAAAAGGAAAAGAAATGTGCTTTTAAATTTACATTTTCTTACAATCTACTATAGTTACACAAACAAGATATGGTTCGACCAAGGCTTTATAACACCTAGGTAAGTGTAGAGTTCGATCTTAATGTAGTAAAGCTACATAAAATGCTTAAGGATTATTAAAGTGACTACAATGATCCGAAAAATAAGGATAATTAGATCACACTGCACTAACTTTTCACAGGCAGCAACAAAGTAGTCATAAACACTACCTAAACATATTAAAGTTTTGTTGTTCACAACCTGCACAGGATATGAAACTAAACCTCGCCATCAAAACTGCATCAAATCACAAAGCAGTCATTGCCCACTTCTAAATTTTTTTTATAAAACTAGATGCATAGTCACTGTAAGTGTATTCTCATTAATTAGAACCTGATGGGACTGGGAAAATATGTTTACTTTAACAGGAGTCTAGTTTACTAAGGAAGATGTAAACACGTGCCGCTCTGTATGTCATGCAACCTTTTAGCATTGTTTTCAGGATGGTAAAGCATCGAAAAGTAAATCCCGGATCACACAGGACGTCATATTTATAATTTATGTCATCCACTGTACATACCACGCATTAAAAATTTGGTAATTCTTCGTGGCTCGAGTCCTTGGAACCATTTTTGAAGGATAGTGTTGCCCACTGAAAACACATGATAAAGCTTAAAAAGACTATTAGATACTAGTTATATTTCAGAAAAAGAAATCCTTTGGGGTTTTCCTGGCAAAAAGCGTTTTTTTTTTCTTAACCTTACCAACTGCACTAATTCTTGTGGTTCTTTCGTTTGTGTCCTCGTGTGTGTGCGCTAAAATTTCAGTATGTTTGCAGCAAAACCAACTAGCCCGCCTTTCTGTATTCTTGCTAACAATTTGGTTTGCAGGGAGGCACAAAGACTTTAATGTCAACTAATGCCGCTTTTTTTACATAGCCCAAGCAAAAAACTAAACATATAAAATTATGTGCAGCTTTCAATGACTCGGTGAAGCAAAGGCTTTTATTTAACAGCGGAGCTGGTAGCTCCCCCCCCCCCATTAGTGGGCGTTTCCTTTGCTTTCGCCAATGCTTGGCGCACCCTTCCTCTTCTCTCACCAGCACTACCTGTGCTCGAGCGCAAGCTATCATTGGTCAACTCCTTTCATCGGTACAACCAATCGTGCTCCTGATCTATCTACCTCTCCCAACCACCTTTGCTCTCCCCCTTTCTACCCAGCTTCACCCTCTCCATGTTGCTACCCTTTCTCTTCAAGGCTCAACTCAGCACGCAAAGTATCCCTCTAGTCCACCTAGCTTTGGCCATGTTCTTTTTCACATTAAACTTTGCTCTCACATATGAGCTCGAAAAAGTGCACGATCATTCTCAGAGATCTACCTCAGCTTTAAACAGCTCTTTTGTTAAAACAGGTAGTTTGTTTTACTGATACTCTACTGCACTTTACGGTTCAGTACTAGACACAAGCACCACACAAAGGCAACACATTACTACGCAGAGCATCAAAACAAAGCGGACCAAACATACCTGCATCTTCGAGATCTGGTCTGACAGTCTTTGCAGATGTTCTCAGGGACAAGCACCATATGCGCAAGGCATCCAGAGTCTTCTGGAGTCTGGTCGTCGGTGGTCCGTCCACAGATTCGTTGCCAGGGATGTAGATATCACCTGGTACAAAGTGACCATCATAGTCAACTGCACCCAGCTCAAGGGCACGAGTTCAATCCCAGCTATGGCGGTTGCATTTTTATGAGGGCGAAATGCAAAAAACACTCGTGTAATACGATTTAGGTGCATGTCAAAAGAAACCGAGGTCATCAAAATTTCCAGAGCACCCCACTACAGGATCTCTCGTAATTATATCATAGTTTTGGTGCATGAAATTCCAACAACTATTTGTTATTTAACTGCACTCAAGGCTCATAGCAGAGTTAGGTGTTTGCTTTGAATTACACGCAAGAACACAAGTCATAGTTGTAAAGCCACAGAAAACATAATTTAAAGTCCAATACTTTTGAAGTGCCCATTAGGCATCAAAGCAAGTACACCATACAAGGGAAGTGGAAAGTATTAAACCTTTTGTCAAGCCCCTCACATGGCTTTCTTGTCCAGGTAGCAACAGAGAATAATCATGCAGTACCTAGATAACATTAAAGGGGTGCTGCAACACCTTTCTGAGTAATCTTTTAATGGCTTTATTAAACAAGGTAATTGCCTCACAAATCAACTGCCACAAAAATTTTTGGAATCCGTCAAGTATGATAGGAGTCACAGAAGTTTGCAGCCCTCTATAGCACTTTCCTTGCCGGTACTTAGCCACAGAGCAGAGACCTGGAGACTTACAAAGAGGGTTCAGCTTAAATTGAGGACGACGCAGCGAGCAATAGAAAGAAAAATGGTAGGTGCAACTTTGAGAGACAAGAAGAGAGCAGAGTGGATCAGGGAACAGAAGTGGGGTTAAGGATATCATAGTTGAAATCAAGAAGAGGAAATGGACAAGGGCTGGGCATGTAGCACGTAGACAGGATGACCGCTGGTCACTAAGGGTTAATAACTGGATAACAGAGAAGGCAAGAGGGTTGGGGGAGACGGAAAGTTAGGTGGGCAGATGAGATTAAGAAGTTTGCGGGTATAAAATGGCAGCAGCAAGCACAGGACCGAGTTGCCTGGCGGAACATGGGAGAGTCCTTTGTCTTGCAGTGGACGTAATATGCTGCAAATTGCTGAGGTTCAATGCGGCTAGAGCGACAAAAAGATGAAAAAAAAAAACACGTTTTGAAGACCAAAGCTCCATACCTTGGCCGTTCGCTTGGCTTCTGGTGTTTGGACCGCCTTGCGTGACCCGTAGGAAAACCTTCATTTTAAAAAGAAAAGATGCAACTTGAGCATACGTTAAAAATCATTTGCTTACCTAAATTATTTTGAAACTCAATTTAATTTGCCTTGTATTCACACTGTAGTTGAATTTAGTTGTTGAAACAACGTAAAATTTTAGTATAAAAACAAATTTTGTTGATGCTTCTCGTGAATTTCAATGCTGCAGGCACTGAATTATTTCCACACATAGGCTAAAAACAGCCTTCTATACTGAAGCAGGGCCCTCAAATTTTAATACAATGTGTCATTTACTTAATAAACAAATACAAAAATCAAAGGTAAAAAATATGTGGCTGGAATGACACCACTTCTACCATTGTCTCGTTTCAAGTAGGCATGAAGGAGTGTGAAAAATATGTGATGATAAAAAATCATTATATAATACACAAAATTCAGGTAAACAGAAATATGTTTTGGTGGTCTAACAAATTTTCGTGTTCGTGGAAGCCTCCTGCAAGTTAATCCATCATATGTTTGGCTCCTTGTTGAAAGCAAGTATCTGGCATAGCTGATCACCTTTCTGTGTCATTATGTTAGTCTTTCTATAGCTATGAACATATAATTTAGTAACTAGAAGACTAACCCTTCGCAAAGTTGTTGAATTGAGTGCACAATACACTCAAGCCTCATTATAACAAAGTTGTAGCTTACATAAAAACAAGCTCGTTATACCCAAAAATTTCTTATAAAGGTATATTCCCAACACTATCTATTTCAAGACTACTTTTCGATAACTTCGTTATAACCGATATTTCATTATATACTTACACAGAAGTTTGAGTTATGCAGATTTCTAAAAATTTTCAAATTGCCAAAAAAAGATGTAAATGAGGAAGGTTGCATCAACGTACATTGCAAACAAAAAAAAGGTCAACCTACCTCCTCGAGCGTGGTGTCCGAAATCCCATAACTGGTGATGCCCAGTTCTGTCAGGTTGGCATCGAGATCTTTGCACAGGAATACGAAGGAAGAGTATGTTTCTGGGCTCGCTGGTAGCCGGTACGACAAGTCAGCGCCCATGTCAGTAGCGAGCTCTGCCTTGGGGATGTGCCTCCTTATTAGTTTGTCCAACGCTTTGTCTGAGACAGACCATGGTGAAAGAAAATTGGAGATAACAAGAAACTGCGGTGGATACATCAAAGGGAAACTGTTGCAACAAGAGAAGAACGTGAAGCACAATCCCAAAGAAAGCTAGAGGCGTGCCTTTTTAGAGCCTGTTGAAGGCACCCTAGGGGCAAGCACAGTGGCAGGGTAAGCATTACACAGTAAATCATCAAAATTTGGCGAAGTAGGAAAGTACACCCTATGCCATCATTAATCGTTCTGCGGAGAAGCCAGGCACCCACTACATGTCTATAAGGCATTATGTGGACCTTGTTGAGGCTGTGACTGATGACAATAAAAATTATGAACGAGTCTTTTGCAATGAGTTATAAGCTTTAAAACACTCACTCATTACACAATATCCAATGTGCGATACATACTGTAACAGCTGCTGTCATACCACACTACACTACATGTGTCAACATGATTTTTTTTCTCAACAAGATGCCTGTCTTTTTGTGAAGAAATTTAAGGTGCAGGAATAACTCTGTAATTGCATACCCAACTGCCACATAGGAGGCCTGGGTTCAGATGCTGCTCAATCCTGTGTTTCTTTTTCTCATTGTTCGAGATGCGACAGTGGCAGCAAACGACTACGCTCTCAAAATCAACAGTTCTTGTGATCTCTTAAAGTATGCTTTCGCAAATATTCTAGCACTTCAAATATTTGGACGAAAGTTACATATTCGAATTTGCTTTGATTAGAATTCAAATTAATGAAAATTTCGAAGCATTCAGAATGAACAAATAAATGTATACAGTTAATTTGCATGTAACCCACTGTAAAAATGGTTTCACTGCGATAAATGTAATGCTATACCGTGAACTTGCTTTTCAGAAAAAAAAATCCGCACTGCTCTACTTCAAGGTTAAATGAACATATTACCCTCACATCGATTCTTCCTTTCTTAATTTTAAGAGCTTCTTATGTAGACTTATATGCTCTAAGTATACTAAATTTTAACAAGTAACATATTTTAACAGGATATCATTTGCATTCTGCAAGAAGTCAAATCCTGCTATTATCCAAAGTTGCTTCCACTTTCTTTGAACCCGAATAAATGACATTAGCACACACCCTATATCAATTAAAAATAAATACCTCGCAGGTTAGTTGGTTCATGATAAATATGCTAATTTATGTGATATATTTGTGATATATACCATTCGAATTTGATCCAAAACTATTCAAAGCAAATCGCTATACACTTTGAACTTAATAATTACTATTCACACAAGCCTACATAAGAGCGATCGTACAAAATTATGGCAAATTTGCTGAAATAAAATAGTTTACAAAGTAAAGCAGAGGCATAGCAGTATGCATGTGTTATTTTACAGCATTGTATAAAAAAGTGGAAAGTTTTATATCAATAAATTTTAACCAAAAAATGGCCAATGCTTGCCATCATCAGCCTACAACAGCCACTTTATGTTAATATGTATATATGTTTAGCATCTTGCAAGCTATGCACTTTTTCCAAACTTAATTAATGTAATCATGCCTTTTCCACCTAGTTTTGAATGATAGTTTGTCAAAATATATATATATATATATATATATATATATATATATATATATATATATATATATATATATGTGTGTGTGTGTGTGTGTGTGTGTGTGTTTCTTCATGTTTACTTAAAAGTGCTCCCGAAACCTGCGTTTATTTTCAATAAAATCCTTCGTAAGAACAATTAAAAAGTCCCACTTACTAAAGAAAACCTACAGCGATAGCTGCAACAACATGTAAAATCACAACAGCACAGTTGCTGTCACCATTCTAAGCAAGTTTGAACTTTCATAAAAGTATGCTACACATAGCAATCTGCAAACTTTTTTTTTGATTAAACAAAAAAACAGTCACCGCTTATGCTGTAAGCCAAATTTGAGCAATTCTAACCACAGAACTGCTATCAATGGCATCAAAATGGCCTAACAATGAGGCGAAATAAAGCAGAGAAGTTCGTACTAGATTCGTCGTGAGAGTTTCCCGATAATGGTGACACAAGTGATGATGGTGTAGCATTTTGGGATGAATCACTGCTGGCTCCATCTGTCTGACTCACCTGAAACAGAACCAAGTGAAAGAACCAATCAATGGAACGGTCAACGCGGTCTGTAAATAGCAGAGGCAGTTCATGCGCCCACATATACAGCGTCCATTATAAAAGTACTGTGCACGATTTTATTGTGACGCGACCATCCAAGGCAGCGCGGCAGAATTGGTCGGGCAATGTGCAGGGGGGGGGGGGGAACCTGACCTCCACCAGCTGGCTTTCCCAACATTAATTTCTTATGAAAGATTAAGAATGATAAGGTGTGCACGTAATGTGAGTGATAGCAGGCAACAATGACATTGCGTGTTTGCAGAAAAGGGCCGTTTGCATGAGTTTGTCCCTACCACAGCTGACAAGTGCATAGCTCGTCAGCTACACAGAATATACTAAAGTCAAGCAGTTCAGAACTTTTGTTTATTACTGACGCAGGTCATGAGTAGCACAAAATGCAAAACTCGCTTACCACATCCCTGAAAGAAGGCGCCGTGGGAGACGGCCTGTTCTTGAGTGACTTGCTGCGGCGTGATGGGCGTACAAGGGTGAGGTAGTAGCCGCTGCCGAATCGCGTTTTGAGAAACAGCGACGACCCGCAGCAACGCAGACGACCTTCATTGATGACCGCTATCCGGTCACCGAGCAGGTCAGCCTCGTCCATGTGATGCGTTGTCATGATGACCGTGCGACCTGGAGCAGATCAACCTCCACATGTCGACTTTCACTGACGGTCAGACTTATGACCTGGTTTCACTATCAAATATAGTGTATGATTTAGTTAAACATTCCGTGCCATGACAACTGCTGTCAATAAATGAAATTGGCTAATGTATTTTAAGTCACCACGGGAGTAAACCTCACTTTTGAACACAGTGTTAATGACTGAACTCAGAACCACAAGGCTGATGTGAGAAGCCATAGATGAACAGCCTTGCTTATAGTTTCCATCCATTTGAGTACACTGCTTTCCACTGAACTTATAAAAATGAATGCACACACTAAGCTTTTGTGACACTGGCTGGACAGGTCACCTATTGGACACTTAGGAAATGGATAAAAAAAAAATATAGGAGAAAAATATTGAGTTCACAGTCCACATTATTTCAGGTACCTTTAACACTGTGGTAATTTCAATGACAGCTGAAATGACTTTGGAGTGTGTTTTTGCACGCTAACACAAAGAAGAATCGTATACTGCAGCGTTGCTGCACACTCGTAATGCACAACCTTTACAAAAATGTCGAAGCCTTGACACGAGTACCAAGGCTTCAATAAAATGTCCACGCAATAACTGTTGACAAAAAAATAAAGAGAAACTTCAGTAGTATGCAGGTAAATACCTGGGTAACAAACTTTTAATACTTACTGCATCTTATCTTATGAATGAGTGCCAAAAGGCTTTTGCATATTAAAAATACGGCATGCAATTTTCAATATTTAGCATTGCTTGAGGCAATATAAATATTTCTTCCGATGTGGTAAAAGCCTGCAGTTCTCAGTGCAAATCAATAATGCTAGTTGACCACCACGAAGATTAAAAAGCAGAGTCAAATGTTGCTCAGAGTCATATGACACTGATGCGCAAAAAAATGGCATGCATACAATGAACATATCGCTATCACACTAGCTGCCAACGGCAACAAACATATGAAAATGATTTGATTTAAACAATTCCAACTCTATCTTGCCAATGTGTGGTGCTGATGCCTTGAACAGTTCAGCTTAGTTATTCTATACACTTGTGCTCCCTATGAAGGTATACAAAAAGAACTTTCTCAAAAGTTTAACAATTTCAAATGATTATACCTTGCTTGTACTTCAGCATGAGATCCCATATTGCTCGGCGTGCGTATGGGTCCACGCCCGCCGTCGGCTCGTCCAGAATCACTGTGCGGCTGCCACCAACAAATGCGATCGCAACAGAGAGCTTGCGCTGCATGCCACCTAGATGTTTTTAAAAAGCACAAGAGTAAAAAAAATTTCAAATTGTTTTATACATACATTTTAAATACACGAGCAAAATTATGGGAAGCACTGGTCAAGATGACCAGTGCCCACTGACACAATTATGCTACCACTAACAAAAGAAACAAAGAAAAAAGTAATCGGCAATGACCAATAGGCACAAGCATTTTTATCTCGGTGCTTCATGGCACTTCCTTAGGTATACATTTTAAATCAATTACGAGCTTGAATTTTGTCCAACCTTGAGTCTCCTTCAGATATTGTCATCACGTCATAGTCTATTGCTGGATGAACGCTCCTACCTTTAAATAATTTTGTGTAGTTCTGCTCTCGGCAAGCCATTCCCAAACTGTCTTAAAGTTTTATAAGGATGTGCAGAAGCCAATACACTCAAACCTCGATATAAGAAACATGAATATAACAAAATATCTGTTATAACGAAGTGAATGAAGTTTAGTCTTGCATAGATACAGCGCTAGGAATATACCTTTATGACAAATTTTCGCACATAACAAACTTCTTTTCATGTCATATGTAACTTCTTTATAATGAGGTCCGAGTGTATTCAGTCTTCAAAAGGGCAGCACCGGGGACGTAGCCAAGAAAGCAGTGCAGTACTGGCAGCTGCCCCTTAAGTTCAAAAGTGCCTCGTGCCCTCTCTTCCCCACATCCTGGAGTTCCGTAAAGATTACTCTATAACTACTTCCTTCGGGGGCATTCCCGCCACCCCTTGGAAAACACCTGTCACCGTAGCTGCCTTCTAATAGAAAATTCCCAGTACGGACAATGGGCCCTTATAATGCGCATGCTTGTACCATTTAAAGATTTCAGTCCAAATGTGTGCCGTCGCACGCATAGCTACTCTGTATTTCATTTTACAGGCTTCAAATGACTTACCCGAGAGGTTGCACGAGTATTCGTCCCTCTTGTGGACCAGGGTCAGGTCACGCACGAATGATTCGACTTCGGACGCGACCACATCTGCAGTGAGACCTTTGAGCCGAGCGTAGAACCAGAGGTGCTCTGCAACTGTCAAACTGTGACGGAAGGGGAAATAAGGGAAGCATTTGGATAGAAGCTTACCTGATATATTGATGACCTTGCATTCGTTATTAACAAAACTACAGGAGAAAAATGCTGCAGGTGGACTAGTTTTAACTCCAGTGTAAGATAATAGCAAATCTATAAATAGAGACAGAACTTTAAACAATAAGTACAAGAGAGAGCAGATTCTTAACTAAAGGTGAGAACACTGTGAATAGCTGCGTTTGGAGCAAGTAGGACCCACACAAGCTTAAAGGCAGTCATGACGTAATTCATGCGTTAAACTGAAGGATTTTTTTTTTTTCACCGAAAAGATACCAATCTACTAAAAGTGCACTCACACGAGCTGCACATTCATTGGCGAGCATTTAGGACAACTACTAGCAGTTGCTTCATGTAACAATACATGCACTGCTATAGCATGCAATGCACAGACATGCTAATAATAATGATTTTTGAGGTTTCATGTCCCAAAACCACACTATGATAACAAGGGATGCTATAGTAGAAGGCTCCAGAAATTTCGGCCACCTGGGGTTTATGCACCCAAGCCTGAGTACACTGGCTTCGAGCATTTTTGTCTCCTCCGAAAATGCGGCCGCCACGGCTCGGATCCTTACCTGTGACCTTCGGGTCAGCAGTCGTGTACTGTAATCACTAGACCACCGTGGCGGGTAGATACATGCCATTGTTTATAGAAAGCCTGCTACTCTGCTGTACACACCATTTTCCAAACACGCCCAAGCACCGCCGTCTTGAACTGATAACGTTGCACTTTAGTACTCGTATCAAATAAACAAGCAGTGCTACGATGAACTTACACGCACGAAATGGCTTTTGCATTTAACGTTTCACGACCACGACCATTCCATATTGTGACATAGAAAATCTACAAAACAAGCGCTTATCAGTCCAAGACGGCGGCGCCCATAAGTCGAAAAAAAAATAGTGTATAAAGTGGTTGCAGCTTTCTAGCACATTCTGTAATGCCCAACTCGAGAACTATGTAAAGCAATAAACGTGGAATTACTTGTCAAAAAGGACGTTGTACTGGGGACAGGTGCCGAGACTGAGACGAATGATGTCCATCTCGGTTCTGATGTCCCTGCCGTAAATTTCAGCTGTACCCTGTGTCGGAGGATATAGGCCTGTGAGGATAGAGCTGAAAAGAAATGGTATTGTGTATTGCATGGTATGCTGTATTGCAATATTCTGTATTGCATTGCATGGCATATAAGACCACAATAATATAGCTCAGTGATAGCTCAGTGATCAGAATGCTCGGTTTCCAAAGCCACATGGTTTCTAAGACATGGTTTCGAACCAGATGAAGCTGCCAGGGAAACCTATATTTCCTCTCGCTCCATCAATAACAACAATGCATAGGTGTTACGAGGTGTCCTGATGATGACACAAATTGCCACAGAGTCTCATCGACAATGACAGTGGTCTTAGTCTATTAAAGTGGGTTGAGTGGCGGGAGAAGTGAACAAAACCCACAAACTGTTTGAAGCCCTCAACTGCTGTCACGAGGAGATAACAAGATTCCAAAATTTTCAGTAACAAGGTGCTAAGACGTTGGGGATTACACTCACATGGTGGTCGTCTTGCCGGCGCCGTTGTGGCCAAGGAACGAAGTGATCTGCCCCTCATAGAAGTTGAGGCTCAGCTCGTTAACAGCTGCCCGGTCTGCGCCAGCATACACCTTGGTCAACTTGCGAATGAGCACTCCAAGCGGCAGATTGCGTGGCTCTTCCTCCATGTCTTCGGTCTTTCCTGATAACCATGTGCAGTCAATGGAATGTGTAAAGGTGCAATTATGCATTTGTTCATTCCCAAAGCACAGTATGCCTAGATAAATTAAGTATAGTATGTGCCATTTGTGATGAAAATCATGGAATATGTGAAGGTATTTTTGGTATTCATTTGATAGGAACTTGCATTAAAATTGTTTAGTACATCCACTGCATTGTAGAATGTACATCCTTAAGGTGTAAGCAAACTACAAATGAATGCTTTGTTGCCAGATACGTGTCATACCCACACAACTACTATAATGGAAGCTGTTTTCTTGTGAATAATAGTTTTTACACATACTTTGGATACTATTGGAGTTGTACTGGGGACATAATGCAATTTTGCATTCACTAGCTGCATTATCACAGCACCACCATTGGGGTTGTGAAGATGACCTGCCTCTATAGTCGTGAAAAGGGTCGCAAAGACCTGGGAGACATTGCCGTGCTACATTATGCAACAAATTTTACTGAACTGCTGCCTGTCGAACAGCACCAATGGTAGAAAGTACTGTAATGCGCATGCAGACAGTGATAAAGTATTGATAAGTGACAATCAACAAACATGCTGGGTTATTTCTTAATTTTTAATACTTTCTTTTTTTTACAGCCTTGATTATTATTTATGAGTTCAGTTGCCCAGGAATGCAGGGGACACAAAAGATGTAACTATACCAGCACAGAAGTGAAGTTAGCCATTAGGTTAGCCAATGTGAGTGCGCAAATAAAAAGTGTAGTGAAATTTCGTTAATAAAACTCTCATTAATTCAGAATAGATAATTTGGACATTTTTTCTGGTCCTGGCCAGCACATGCATTGTTTAATGACTTTAAGCTCTTGTTAACTCAGCCATATCTGGCAGCAACCCTGCTAATTCGAACCACGAAGCACTACAAATGTGCGACACGGAAGAGCAAAAACAGCGCTCGTGAACCAACAAAATGAGGCAGTGAGGTCTGTATGGCTATCTCTATCACTTAGTGGCCACGGCTTCCCCCCACAAGAGGACCTAGCAATCAGCAGCTTCATTTTGTCTCGATGCAATGCATGTGCAATGTCGCACCACTGAAACGTGGCAGAAGCTGCTGAAGACAAAAAGCTTTACGCCACGGTTTTCAAGAAGGAGAAAAAGTCGTTAGCTACACTGCCACAGACAAATGATCAGTTGACGGCAATCTGACCCGCAAAAAACTATCATCGCATGCAGGCGGTCGTGTTGGTGGTGGCAGTAATAATGGAGGAAGGCAGAGCAGAGCACGCTTCGGGCTAAATAAACGTAGGGTCTTCTGCCATGGTCACATTTTGAACAAAGTTGCAAGATAATAAAAACTGCGGTTCTTACTTTTCTTGCTCTTATATAAATTATGTACAGAATTTACCCCTTTATCCAGAAAAATGAAAGTGTATTGATGTAACAAACATTTATTTATTCTTTCTTGATACTTTCAATAATTTGGCATTCAGCTAAGTCAGAAATTTCTTTCTGGTCCAATGAAAACTGAATTAACAAACTTTAACTGTACTTTTTAATCGACAACACTAACTTCCAGTACAATTTGTAAATGAACAAACGAAGGAAGTAACTAACCACTCAAGCTAGCCGTTCCATTGCAGGACTCCCATGCTGACTTTCTTGGACTATCACAATGTGAGGTACCACACCAGTAGGACTTGGTTACGAAGAAGTACCATGGCTTCGGTACTCCGTACTGCCCTGTAAATAAAAAAAATTGAAAAGTAAAATTTCAACAAGCTCGCACTTGGGTAAGCGCAAGCACTGAACCTTCCCTTTAGAATCTTTGTGCGAAGCTTCAGCAAAGCTTTCCTTTCTTTTACTTTCCTTCCCTTAAGGTCCCTTTATTCCTAATCCTCTTCCCCATAGAGAGCACAACATAGGCATTTACATGTATTGCACATGAATTCTCTATGCTCTAATAAAGCGTCTCTTTCAGTTTAACTCCTTAAATGCAGTGCTATTATCGTGAACTTTGACAAAAACATGTCCAAGTTTTTTTTTATGTCGAGCCTTTTTAACAGTATTTCTTGTCTTCCCTGCGAACCAACTTGCCCTTGATTTTGTTGCCCATCGAGATCTGTGCTGTTATCTACCATAAGCATGGCAAAGTGCAAAGATTAAGGCGGCTTGTTCAAGGCGCGGAACAACTGAAAAAGCTGCGACGAAGTTCATGGAAGCATAGCTTCAAAGTCCCAGTCATACGGAGGTAACGTAACGTTTATTATTATTATTATTATTATTATTATTATTATTATTATTATTATTATTATTATTATTATTATTATTATTGTTGTTGTTGTTGTTGTTGTTGTTGTTGTTGTTGTTGTTGTTGTTATTATTGTTGTTGTTGTTTTTGTTGTTGTTATTGTTGTTCGGCAAAAAGTTCTCTGTTAGGCTGCCTTGTTTTACCACTAACATGCTTCACACATGATCAAGTGGTGCAGTTAATTGAACAAAACAAGAGAGCCGAACACAGAACTTCTTCAAGCAATTTACAGATGGTGCTGACCTATTATAATAGGAGCAATACTGCAGCCAGCAAACTTACTATAATTAATCCTCAACTATTGTACCAGTTTCTTGGGGCCTCTAGCATTCAATAAAATGAAAACTGCATTGGAGTTTGCTACCATAATAAATCATGATAATAATACTGGTTAAAGCTTCTTCACATCTAGAGAATAATGAAGAAAACCACTGTTCAGTGTTTCACAAAAAGGTCCCAACTACAGTGAGTGGATATTTACTGGGGTCCGCAGACTATGTATTCCCATGTGTCTTTTTGTTAATTTTGATTGAGAATGTTTTCTTTCTGGTAAGCTTGAGAAAATATTCGCATGCTCCGAATATTAAAAAAAAATAATGCGGTATTTGAATTCGCTTCGGATTGAATTTATGTTATTGAAAATTTCGAAGTTAGCTGTGTCATGACATATGTGCTCATTTTTCTTTATAGAATTCGATATACATACAATTCGAATTAGATATGAAACTATTTGACCAAAATCACTATTCGCTTCAAACCTAAAATTCACTATTCGCACAAGCCTACTTCCTTGTACAGTGAATGGTCTAGGAACATTGAACTCTTGTCTTCGTTGCAATGCGCACCTGGAAAGACAGCCTCGATGTACCACGCAAGCGCAAAGTAGAGCACGGCATCGAGGAGCAGCAGACCCATGACGTGGGCGATGGAGAAGGTGTCCGGGGGAAGGCCTCCCCGGAGCAGGTTGTGCCAGTGCACGCCGACACCCTCCTCCTCGAAGTGGGCAAAGTAGCTGCAGCCCAGGCCAAAGGCCACGTTGGGCACCAAGCTCTGCGAGATGCAAGCAGCACATGCAAGCCATCAGTATAATTAACACTCATATATTCTCTTAAGTGCTGAATAGCGTGGATTAAACACAAGATTGAAAAAGAAAGTTCAGAAGCACAGCATACGCGCTACTCGCAAATAATCTTTATTAGGAAAAGCTTCGCTACATACTCTATATACATAGCCGTGTTAGCACGTGCAAGCACGCTGCACATTTTTTTTTATTGTAACTTTCACATCCATGTAACAAAAAAACTTTGCAAACACTTGTTTGGTCCCATAGCCTAACTGGCTAGTAGAGGGACCAATTGTGTGACATACCTACATACTTGCGCAAGCGGTTACACTGCGACAAAGGACATCAACCTGGATACAATGTTTAAAACAGAAAAAAGCAAAAAACATATGATTGAACTATACAAAGAAACATAGTGCAGAACATAGCTACTTATAGCACAGAATTATAATAGCACTAGAATAATACTAATCATAATAATAATAATAAAAATACTAAATGACTATGCAGACGTACTATTTAAAAAGTTCGCATGAAGTGCATGCTTCATGGCCAATGGAAAGTTTCTAGCCTCTTTCACATCAGTCGGTATCGCATTCCATATGACAGCGCCGTGAAATTCTATGAGCCTTCAACCGTACAGTCTACAGCAATTGCCACATGATTGATATGTGGGGTTTAACGTCCCAAAACCAGACGCCGTAGTGGAGGGCTCCAGAAATTTCAACCACCTGGGATTCTTTAACGTGCACCCAAATCTGAGCACACGAGCCTACAGCATTTTCGCCTCCATCGAAAATGCAGCCGCCACAGTGACCTGCGAGTCAGCAGCCGAGTACTTTAGCCACTATACCACCGCGGCGGGGCCAGCAATTATCAAGTACGGATGATCAAGACAGATAGAGATTGTAACTACCTTTCTAATAAGTGGTATTCTTTGCTGTGCTACAACTATTCGTATTCGAATTCTGGGTAGAAGTGGGAATACACTTTCCAGAGAGCTCATGAAAGCCCATCATATTAGAAAAAAAAAAGAGAGCAACTGGTAGCCAATTGCACAAACATTGCATAAATAAGTTATAATGTGTTGAAGTATTACAAAATCATCATTATTTATTTTTATTCTTGCTTTGTATAACACTGGGCATTCACATGGTTCGGTATTTCGGTCATTTTTCCCATGACTGGAGGGCTGTCAAAGTTTGCAATCAGTCGGTTATCTGCACAACATGATGACAAAACGATTTCTTTTACAGTAGTTTATATACATGCACACTAATAGCCATGGAAAATGATCTAGACAAAGTGACAGTGCGAAAAGGTGTGCATTCTTGTGAAAATGACCAAAACAGGTAATTAAATTTCTTTCACAGTTATACGGTATTTTTACAGACTCGAATGAGTGTACTGTTATGCAAAAATAATAATAATAATAATAATAATACATAGGGTTAACATCCCAAAACCATGATATACGGTAATTATGAGGCACAACATAGTGGAGGGCTTCGGAAATTTCGACCACCTTGTGTTCTTCAACGTGCACTGCCATCGCACAGTCCACAGGCCTCTACCACTTCGCCTCCAGCTAATTGCAACCACCGTGGCTGCGATCGAACCTGCGACCTTCGGGTAAGCAGCCGAGCACCCTAGCCACTGATCTGCCGAGGTGGACCAACAAAATGAAAGTGACAGTGAAAGAAAGTCCGAGCAACGACGATTCTTCGGTCGTAGATACCGAAATTGGCGACAACTCACAACAGCGCTCTTGTGGTGAAAGCTGAGGCGGTCCTTCCAGAGCTTGACAAATGGATAGGGCAGGTAGCAGGTGAAGAAGAAGATTCCCCCCGCTGCGGCCGCAATGTTGGCTCGCGAGAAGAGAGCGGCCACCAGGAAAGCCTTGCACACGATAGATGCCCCGAAGCAGGCCAGGAACACGAAGATCACCACCGGATCCGAGTGATCCAGTACCTGACCAAACTGCAAAACATAAAGATGTTCAAAGTTAGCCAACATTTTTTTTGCTGCCGCAGGCTTGGGTGCTGTAAGTGCTAGACATTGATGGTGCCTTTAAAGCTCACTGTAAGAGAAATGCACTGCCAAGCGAAATTGAAAAATAGGGAAAAAAAGGAAGGTGGACTTGTCGCTTGAACATGGCACTCTCTCTCTGTACACGAGCACATGCGGATTCAAAGGAAAGCCCATGGTTTGCAAACGCTAGCCGAGGCTAAGGGGATCAGTTTCTGTTGATAATGGCTCTTTTCTCACGGCAGCATGGTAGCAAAACAGTTTATGTTCTTCCTAATAATGAAGTCATTTGAAAAAATCGTTAGGTGATGAGCTCTTTATGTGCCACCTTACAACTCACAGTGCATGACCAAAATTCGCAATGAAGCTCGATGAACGGCCCGTCAAGAGACATTGGAAGAACAACATACCTTGAGGATGCAGGTGAGGAGAAGCGAAGAGATGAGCATGAAGCCGAACGCGTCGATGAACCAGGAAAGCCAGAGGACCCCGCTTCCCAGGCCCATGACGCGCATGACTTCCTTGAGGCGCAGCTCCTTTTCTCGCACAATGCTCTTGATCAGCATCGCGAACGAGTACACCCACGAGAGTACCATGAACATTGGGAAAGACTCTGCTATCGTCACTATGAACCTGCATTGCAAGAGAATCGATTAGATAAAGTCGCAGACATTGGTCGTACGAGTGAACTGTTTGAACTTTAAAACCTTGAAAAACAACAGTGATGACTCTCGCTAATGTGTGAATGCAATTAAATTGATGGTAAAGTTTGTCTCATTCTCAAACAAAACACTTAACCATTTGTAAAGCCAGTATACAATTTTTCAGAAAAGCCAGTATGGCTGCAACAAAAGTGGAATGGCGAACTGACAAGCTAAGAGCATAATAAAAATTATACTGAGCTTCAAGTGACTTATGTCATAAAGGCGTCAGCAGAGATGGTGGCATCAGTGTGCTCTTCCCCATCTTTAGCCAGCGTTACCTGTGCTCAAGAAAGCTGCAATTGGTCGACTCATTTCACTGGCACAGCCAGTGAAATGCCGGCTCCTGCCGGCTCTATCTCTCCTGCCGGCTCTATCTCTCCGCAGCAACAGCTCCGATCCTACCTTTTTTCTCTTCTTTTCTGTCCAGCTTAACCCTCTCCACAATGCTACCCCAATTCTACCACACTAAACTCGCTACACTAGGCTTTCCTCTCACCCACTTAGCCTTACCCATGCTCTCCCTCTCATCAAGCTTCACTCTCAAAGCCGGACTAGAAAGTATGGACGACGAACCCAAGAATTTACGATCCTAAAGACGACAATCCCAAGGACGGCCCAGAGGATGGTAAACCTCAAATTTAAGCAGCTCTGCGGTTAAAAGTTTCTTCCCCTCCTCAAGAGAGATTATGATTGACAAGCCAACTTACTGATCAAAGATGTAGCATGGGTACGGAAACTGCTGCAGATAGACCCCCGTCGTCTTCTCCCATCCCGTCTGAAGTGCAATGATGGAGTGTTCCACAAGGTCTTGTAGGTAGGCAAAGCCAAAAGTCAGGTACTTGAGGTCAATGGTAGGGCGACGGCGTGGGCCTGGTCGAAAAATTCTGCCAGAAAAAAATGACAATAAAGGTGAGGCAACCTGCAGATCAATATATGAAGTCACAATGACTACAATGGCTAAACGTAGCTATCAGCATTCAAAACTCCGTTCTTCCTGTGAATCCGGAGAGGATTACGAAACATGAGAGACAAAATCACCAGACAAAGCAGCAACACCAGGCGGCATCAGCCTCACTTTTGCATGCACAGTAGACAAGCATACACACACACAATGCTTGGCCTTTCCCGATATCATTGTATTTTCCAGTGTTTACAACCACATGTTCTTTTTGCAGCAAAAGCGTAGTGTCAATGTAGAAAAGAAATGCACTACTGATACCCTAGCCTGCATAGCAATAACAAGAGAAGCATGTGAATTCTCCTAAACTTCACGTATCTGGCTTCGAACAGCTTTCCAACATTGAAAACCGCAGAGCCTCAGCAGGTCATTGTGTTATAGTACATAAAGACTATTTGCAATAATTAGGCACATGAGCACAAATTCATTACTTTGAGTGTTTCGGAAGTAAGAAAAATGAAGTCGTGGTTGCTAATCGAACCTGCATTCTTGCGCTTACTAACACCATAACCATTAAGCTACCATCACTGCTATTAGAAAAATTTGTACAATACTCATCATATTCGTGCAAAAATGAATGATCAGGAGGCCACAGCTACTTCTAGCAGCATTAGCAAAAAAGGCTATGTAGTTTCAACAATTATCTCGCTCGGCTTGCCCGTTAATGAGTGAAAGATTCTCTGTACTGAGTGAAACACACAGGCTGGACTGTAGATGTAGTACTCGACGTAATGCATTTAAACGAAACATAAAAAACACTGCAACGCATTGAGAAATAAAACAACAATAGTTGTATCTGAGTCAGCTGTCAAGTTTGTTGCATTTTTCTTTGTCACCATCTTGCTAACATGCCAAGGCCTTAAAATAGCTCATTACCAACCATACAGTGTAGTTAAAACAATAGAAGTTATGACAACTATACAAAAAAAATGTACTATTAAAGAAGAATACAACAAAATTACATTAAGGAAAATTTCCGGCCACAAGGTTGCTTGTCTCAATGCTCACACAACATGTGGAAAACATAAAAGCAGCTAAAACACAATCATTGAATATTATATGGGACATTATTCTCGTATCCAAGGCACCAGTTTGACGTCTCATCTTACGAACAAAAATTAACAGAACAAATATAAAGTTCTATAAAGGGAGTCATGAGACAGCTAGGTGACTGACTAGACCACATAAAAAACTATACCTGTCCTCAATCTTTTTCGTTGAGTCCACTTTGCGGGCGTCCATGCGGATCTTGTAGCGGATGAATGGCGGCAGCACCTCATTGTCCTGGGAGCTCTTCATTCCACTGAACACCAGTGCCGCCCATAGCTTGTTTTCTCGCATCAGTTGCAGACCACGTGGCATCAGTGCCTCCTCAGAAGGGTAGCCTTCGAACCGGTCCATCTCGAAGCACTGAAGTTATACGGAGAAAAAAAGGTGTTACTCAACAAAACATGACTACTACATACCATTTATTTCTTCAGCCACCCCATATCAGCCAAATCTAACTTACATATGCAATTTAATTTATCTCACCATCTAATCTAGCCTTCTGCTGTCCTTGACTACTTGATGTGGCTTCAGCCATGAAGTTTTGGGCAGACAGAGCAATTACAGTGCATTCTGCATTGAACAAACACATTTTGTAATGCATTAAGAAAAAGCAACTGCAACCTCACCAGCTTGTACATGTGTGATGTGTTGCATATTGAGACAAAGCAGCGTAAACACTCTCTTAGTTCTACAATGCCGCCAGTAATCAAGAGCTAATCATGTTACAGTGCTTGAGGCATAAACTAAGCAGACAGGGGAAAGCCACGTCTCTTTCCCCTTCTACTTCCCCTCGTGAAACTTTTCATTAAGGATAGTCTCGCTCGGAACGAAGCACAGAAGTGTAATAGACAGGGGCCACGAACAGTCTCTTGAGTATTCGTTGACTCACCTCAAAAACGTGATACGTTTCTTGTGCCACCTTGTTGATTCTCTCAATTCGGCCGTCCCAGTCGGACAGAAGCCACTCGAGCACACTCTGAGCTCGAGCAGCCTCGGGAGCTTCCTCTGCAGATGCCTTGGCTCCAGTCTTTTCACCAGCAATGAAGAATGCCTCCAGGCCTTCAGATGTGGACAGTTTCTACGAGGTTCGTATGAAGGAGACATAAAACAAGGTACAGGTCAGTTATAGTCAGTTATAAAACACATGTTCAGCTATACAAATTAATGAAGAGAGTAGATGAAATGAAATTGATTGATTGATTGATCAGAGGAAATTGTTGGCTAAAGCAATGTTGAACACGCAGGTTTTAGTACACTTGGTGAATACAGATTTCATGCATGTTTGCAGCTGTCCAGGGGCTTTGTGCACAGAATCACCCTGAAACTGATGAGTCATTCCACAATCACTGGTTAGTGAGGTTGATCTGTAGATCAGGTTCCGTGAAACAGACTGGCTACAAGATATTGCTTGTGAGAAAGTGGGTGGGTATCGTTCATAACTAACTAGAAACACATTTATATCTAAATATACTAACCCTGATGCTATGGCTGTGCACTGAACTCGTAACTTCACTTTTAAGATCAAGGTGTTATGAGTACTGAGACAATGTGGCAAGTTGAATTTAACCTGAGAGTTGAAAAGACTTTGTGAAATGAACTGTGCTAGAGTGCTAATTTGGGCCGGTTGGTACATGTTCACAAAAACAAAAAAAACAGCATGAACCGCAAAAAAAGTCTATCTTTGTGCTGCAGTTCACGCTGTTTCTCGTTTTCTTTACAACATCTGTACTGTGCCCAGAGTTATAATGCACAATAAAAACAGTCCAAATGACAAAGCAGTAAAATCAGCCCTTCTGAGCAGCAATACAGTTATCACGGTCAATAAATTGATATGCTAAGAAATCAAATATATCACTGACCTTGACCTGTTCCAGCTTTGCAGAGTTGTTACTAAGCCAATGCACAAGCTTAGGTGCAATGTCCGTGGTCCAGCGCAGGGCCAACTTCTTCAGTCTGTTCAGTGGCTCAAAAGTTTCATTTACCTGTAACAGCAGTCCAAAGACTGGTTACCACATGCTTATTACACCGGCCAGACAGCGAAAAATATGACCATATTTGCAGCATGCCTGTTCTACCAACTGACTGACCATTGCCAAACTTGAATTCTCTGGTTTCCAAAAAGAGGCATTATATTTTACTGAGAATTGTCCCTCTACTTGAACCATCGACCTGACATTATGAAGTCCAAATAAGCTAACAATTGACATGAATGTTGGCATTAATAATGTATACTTTGATGCATAAACAAGAAGTCTTACGATGACATCTATTGTGCAAGTCAAGGCTTCAGGTTGAATTGTGGTTCTGAATATGAAGAACAGAGTTATTGAATGGTGAGGTAGTGGCCCCTTTTCACATTTACTACAGTTTTTCTCTCACTCAGATTTTGCAAAAATGTAAAAATAAATGTTCTGAATTTTCATCATACAGTGAAATGCAGGTATGTTTTCTTGCTTGGTTTGACCCGAGAAAAAATGAAAAAGATGTGAAAGAGTTTGACCAACAATGCTCAGCGACTGAAACTTCATACTCAGCTCATATGAATGTTAATGCTTCTTGCACCACTGGCAAATGCTAGAAACAACGAACTGATGAATCAAGGCATACGATGAAAGCAAGGACTTGTGTGATGTATTACAAATGCACCTGTGCCCCTACAATCACCCAACGTCAAATGGTGACTCAAAATCACAGGCCGCCACGAGGGCAGAGTATCGTGTTTCAGTCGCTGAGCACCATACACTTCACATTCAGAGAAACAAGATGTTGCCGAAAACTTGCCTATCTTCATCTCTCCCAACTACCCTCAGGTTTCCATTTAACGATAGACCTACAAGCACAAACTGCTGCCCAGAGGCCCACTGTTATGCTAGTGGCCTTTAGAAAGCAGAAAGTGTCCAACAAGCAGCATTTGACAAAAAATACCAGCCATGCATAAATTACACAGCACAGTCACAGCAAAAGCTGGAGAAGCAGCCTTTCTTGAGCCATTTGTAAAGGCCCTTGAGGTGATGCTGCAAGTGTACCTGATAGGTACCCACTACACAATAAATATCAATGTCCTGTGAAATAGAAAAAGTACCCACTATGCCATTATTCATCATTCTTTGGAGTAGCCTATCGGTACTCTGCCCTCGTTAACCTCTCTGCTTTTCTTTTATCCCTGTTCTCCTCTCTCTTTAGAGAAGTGAGGTACTTACTACACATGTGTAAGGCGTTGATGTGCCCTTCAATAATACTGTGGCTGATGACAATGAAGAAATGGTGTCGAGCCTTTTGTAATGGTAAGTATGATTTAAACTGCACATGTTGCACAGTTCACAATGTGCAATCTTCTACCGCACTACATTACATCTGTTAACGTGATTCCTCACCCAACATAACACGTGTTAATTCCATTATGAGTGCTGGGAGACCACAGGATGAAGAAGAAGTAAAAGCAAGCACTCTTTCCATTTCTAAGTATGCTCTATCCTACTTTTTTTAGAATTATGTATAACTTGTAAGCCCTGAATATTAATATAATCAATTCTTGGCCAAACCCCCTGAGCGAGCAAGAGCTATAACGGAGGCATCATCATCATTATCATCACGACAGAGAAAACGAGGTCAGCAGCGTGTCAGCAGGGTCTTAATGGATTCAGCAATTCTTAATAAAAGCCTATCTTTAACTATACTTCGGCGGGATTGAGACCTTCCATGGCTACTCCACGCCATATCCCAAAAACCTGTATGGGGCCTTTTTTGCGAAGGAGTTTCAAGCACTGGTATGATTCTGTGGTAGAAAACTCAACAGAGCCCGAGTTAAATCCCACTGGGTCCTGGATATTTTATTATTCAGTGCATTAGTGATTACAGACACCAGAGGTGGCAGACAACTACAGTAGCTATGTAAAGAATCACAGACCTTGCTAATGATTCTCCGGGTCCCTGCATTGTTGGGTGCAAACAGAATCTTGCCTCGAACGTAAGGTTTGACCTGGCCCCATAGAAACCGCATCAACCTGTTGTGTTCGAAGCTCCGGAATACGGCATTGCAGCGAGGGCCTGTGAAAACAAAGAACACCAAGCTGTTGTCCTCAGCTTTTGAAACAAAACAATCAATTAAAGAGACAGCAGGAAGCAGAGTAGAGAGATGTTTTCTTGGTGAATGCAAAAGATTAGAATATTTATATAGGTGGTAATTTCGTTGCTGTGAACTACTTTCTGATGCAGCTTGTCCTCAGCAACTTGCTTTCTGGCCATTAGTTCTTATCTCACATTCTTATTGCACATTTTCTTATCTAGAATTATTAAATCTCATTGACCAATTTGTTTATTTATTTATATTGTTACACAAAGATATCGAAAAGATCACTTTATATATTTCAGTACCATTAGGAATGCACTCGCATTTACTCGCATAATGCTTGCACTTTTTTTTGTGTGGCAAACCGACCAAAGTTGAGAGGTGCAAGAATCATGTGGGGCAAATTTTCCGTGAAGATGTACAGAGCGAAAAAAGAAAATGAAACGGCCACAAATCAGGATTCCCACATTGCCTAATAGCGTGACCACAGAATGGACACGAAGTACACTCTTCTTCCTCCATATAACACATCGCAATGAGAACTTCCCACTTTGACTTGGCTTACATTAGATTGGGGCTTCGTGCTTTAATAGTAGGCATGATTCTTAAAGATGGCGCCAGGCTGCCATGTGCTATCATCATCAGTGGTCGGAAGGAGCAAATGACAGTACTGCTGCAATTTTCAGAGCTGGGATATTTACTCGCGTAGAAAAACACCATATTTTTGCTCGACACTGTGGGGGGGTGCGAGAATTATGTGAGTGTGAGGATTACGAGAGTAAATGCAAAATCAGGAAAGCACCAACTTGTTCAGGTTATCTGTTCCTTCACAGATAAATACTCACTAGTAGTGTTGTCATAGACGTATTCTGAGACCACAGCCTCATCACTCTGTTCTTGCAGGTTTCTGTTGACCTGCTCCCGGAACTCTTCAAAGCGCTGGGCTGGGCCATGCTCGGTGTCCAGGAGAGAGGACATGTTGCGACCACACAGCGACACCTGAATCACCCTCGCAAACGTGCCGTTGCGTCGGGATCGACTCAAGGTGAAGAGTTCAGACAGTTGATCGATCCTCTCGGTGAATCCCTTTAGCAGCTCTTGAAAACTGGCCAGTGCCCACAACTGAAAGAGTCAAACAATTATATAATTCCCAATTATGGCAAGCAGATGTGTTTCTACAAATTCCTGTCACAAGGCCTTCATAAGCTCATTATAATAATATTGAAAACAAAAAAACAGGTCAATTAGTAGCTGACAGAAGCCTCAATAGTTGTAGATTAAAAGCATGCTCACTAGTTTAAATTGCTCCAAACCAAATCATTTTACTATAGGTCCTTTGGATTTAACTTAAACACAAGCAGGTGGTAGGAGAGAAGTGGAGAGAGTACTGTGCAACTGTTGGAGAGAGGAAAGGAGGAGAGTAGCGCATGTGCAGTGCGAGTATGGTCGCCGACGACAACGTGGGACATGCCGCCGCTATAAGATGTTTCGCATCTGAAAACTTCTGAAAACTCGAGCAGTGCAACTTATGGTGATATGACTAGTGAAATCGGAGCACTGTGTTATAAATTCTTCGTGAGGTACGTGTTTGAATTGTTCCTTTTAGCCAGCTTCTTTATTTGTCGCTGCCAGCAGTAACAAATAAAGAAATACGAGGACAGAGGAGAGAGGCAATATGTACCTCATTGCGAGCATCCCGAGCAGCTTGAAAAGCAGTCACCCAGTCAGCTGTGCTGAAGTTGTGGCCGCTCTCCTTCA
The DNA here is from genome assembly GCA_013436015.1 of Rhipicephalus annulatus. NCBI lineage: Eukaryota > Metazoa > Arthropoda > Arachnida > Ixodida > Ixodidae > Rhipicephalus > Rhipicephalus annulatus. The sequence continues at coordinate 373,244 of WOVY01004913.1, forward strand.
TGACGGATGAAACCTGATGTAGGATAAAGAAAAAACAAGAAATTGAATACATATTAACGATATTCTAGGAGTGAATACCAAGCCAGAGCTAACTGCCACAATGTCGCTGTTTCTTGAAAGTCACAAAGTTTGATTGGTGAAAAAAAAAATTACTGGCTTGAAAATTAGGCTGCCCTCTTGAAAAAAACATTCTCTTTATTATGTTTCTTACACCCCGATTCCCACACAGATCATTAAATTATTTAATTACATTCTGGTGAGTAAGTGCCCCAGCAGTGATCTGATTGAAAGGCATGTAATAGTGGGAAACTCTACATTTATTCGTATCGCTCAGCTTTTCTGAATACATGGCTAATAAATACACAAGCATTCTTTCACATTTGGTCAGGAGTGCAATACATATAATGCATGTTTCTAAATGTAATTAACGGTACACTGAGTACGATGACATGTAAACACTGTTGGTACATCCGAAAAGCTTACTGTGGAGACAATAAGTTAATCTAAGAACTAAAGCTTACCAGTACAGCTGTATTTTCAGTTTTATTCTACAAAGATATTCTGTAAGCTTTCTAATTAATTCACCTACAGCCATCTCAAAGTAACAAACAAACATGTATGCGTCTTGGCATATAGACATTTTGATGTTTCCAAACACCCACCTCGTGAAGCACAGCAGTCCAGTTCAGACTTCTCAAAACTTGTTGCGAAAAGGCACGACCGTCGGCAGCAGGCAATTTGCAGATATCACGCTGCAGGCGACTGTGCTCATCACTGTCTTCCGGCACGCCAGCCACAAAGAATACCCGGGGAGCACCTGGCTTGCAGAAGTAGCCTCGAATGCCCTCCTTGCCTCTGTCAAATATCTTGCAAAAAAAGAAGGTGGTTTAGTTTACAAGCAACTAGCATAGAAGCCATGTGTGTTCACATAAAATGTAGTGAGTGAGAAAGGAGGAGGAAGGAGAAGCCAGTTCTTTCATTGATTCTAAAGATGTTTGCACTGTGGCAGACCATGCACAGTGCATAACATATACACCACGGAGTCCCTATATATACACTAAAGAAAACTCTGGCACTAGTGTCTATGGGAGCTACAACACATGGCACTTCAGCCAGCATGGGTATTATAGGAAGTACACAAACTTGTGTAATGTTCATTTTTTTGGCTCTGTTTGGCTTCGCATGGCCGGGAGCTGCTTTGTCACGAGGCAACAATCAGCAAATGTTTAGCAGTTGCCTTAACCTTCTAGGCTCACCAATTCAAATCAGATCACGGTGTTCACAATGGTCCATTTTTTTTCTTAAACTCCATGATATATACCGCATACACAAGGTATACCACATTCACCAAACTACGTAATCCCAGTAGGGCTACTGAGATTCAAACCTGCCATGACGCTTAACACCCCAACAGCTGAAAATTAGAGATGCGTGTGGCGACATATTCAATGTAGACACAAAGCTGGTATTAGTACAGTAGTAAGTGCGCCCGCATTACAATTAGACAGAGTATAATACAATACAAGACTGAGTACAATACAATACAAGACAGAGTACAATTACAATATTAGACAAAGTACACCCTGGCAGGATTGTCACAATGCTCAAACAGCTAGCCTTCTACAAATAAAAGCCAGCCAACAAGCAAAGCTGGGACAGTGAGTACACCAGCATTATCATTCGAGACAATGCAATGCTTTAATTTTGTTTCTGGCTCACCTCTTGAATATTATCTCGCCTAATGTGCTTTAAGGTATGCTTTGTAGATGTCAAATGACCAACCCTCGATCTTGCATCGCTCTTATTTTGTACTTACAGCGTGAAATATCATTCTACATATAAATTTTAAACCCATCTCTCTCACACCCATGTTTTTTTTTCTATTAGTTGTTATCTTCTGCCCCTCCCCCTCTCGATTTTTTCAAACCTCATAATCACCATGCATAGGACCGTGCACGGTGATTCCATGCATGTTGACCAATCACACAAATTGAGGGCAGGATTTCAGCATCTCATCAAAAGTATTTTTTTCTCTGAGCACTAATGCAACAAGAATCCTGCCAAAGCAAGTGACTACGGTGTTATATAGTGCTACAACCAGAAAACATCAATGCAGACAACAATGAGCCCTCACCTTTTGAAGTGCCCGCACGCTGACACTCGACTTGAAGAAGGCAGAATAAAATTCTTTGTTGGAGATGTTTAGATTTTCAAAACCCTGTCTTGTGCTTTCGTCATTCTTCAAGACATTCTCAATGGCAACCCTTCCTGTAGGAGGACCGTGGCATGTTATATAGAGTACCTACAGTTAATTATGTCAAATCTCGTTTTGCAATGCAAGACTGGGTCTAATAGAAAGGACAACAGCGGAGTATTCCAGGTTAATTTTGACTACCTGTAGTTTACAGCATAAAACTACTAAATTATCATATGAGACTTTCATTATCCCCCTCACAGCAAGACAAAGGCATTGTTTCCACATCTGCATTTACAGAAATTTGAAATATGTACCACCTTGGCCAAAACTTGATGGGCCACAATACCTGCCACCAATCATAGCCCTAAGGCTGGTATCCAATCCTGCCCCCAGTAATATACCCAACTAAATCACGGTAGCACCCAAAGACAAGTTGCACTGCAATACATCAAAGCTCTTGACTGTCAGAAGCTGAGAAGGAATTGAATGAAAAAGGCTCAATATTTATATATAAAAGATCTACAGTAGGGTGACTAGATTGCAGCAGAATTTATGCTCAGCCTAAGCTCATGCAGCTATATGAATTGTTAACAAAAGTAACCGTGGGGCCAAGGGAGAAACTGTGGTGAAGAGTGTTATAGTACTAACTTTTACAACATGGAGTTCTTTAATGTACATTCATTAATATAAGTATATAAGCAAGTCTGGCTGTCTTGCAGCCAGCAGTGAAAATATGGGTTCAAGCATGCGCAAACCTGCAAGGCTTTTACAGGAAAATAAGTTCCTGAGTCACTCACCGGACATTGGAAACTGGGCAGCTGTTAGTTTCTTTACAAATGATGAGAGAGTTTCCAAGTCACGGGATAACCGTTTGATGCTGTTCACTGTGTCTTCATTTGCTAAATGTTCATTCACGATGTGATTCACATCGCTGACCAGTCGTATAATTCTGCGAAAGACAAAGAAGAACTGTATCAGCTCCTGGTAGTGGCCAGATGTTTGACTAACCAAGAACTTTTCCAGCAAGGTTTTTAGGTCATTCAGAGAACTGCCAAGTATCAGCCAAGAATAATCCAAAGAACAACACAATGATGTATTCCTGACAACTGGACCGTTAGCCTACACAAGAGCTGAAATTTGGTTCGTTTTCATGCAAAATCTTTAGAATGTTTCGCTGACACTTTGTACTCTGGTAATGTCCCCAGCATCATGCTCACTGCCAACAAATGGCAGAGATGCTGCCAAGTGGGACAGCATAAGTACCACTTTTTGTGGCGGTACCAATCAGATCAATAAAACAATTACACAGCCTCGGCTGTAGTCAGGCTATCTTATGCAGTTATATGTGAACGATTCATTTCTGAACTCCACATGCATGAGATCTATGGCTCGCTGCACCATTCCTTCATTATTTCATTTCTCAATAGACCCCATAAACAGCACTAAACCTATGGGAAAGGTCATGAAAGAAAGCCCATAAGAAAGGCCAATAAAAAAGACGCTAGGCCCATATGAAAAAGGGGCAGTCCTCTCCCCCCCCTATCACAAGAGCCCAAAAAAGTAAGTAAAGCAGAGGGTGAACTCCACTTGGAGCATGAAAAAAAATCATAAAAGACAATCAAGCAGAAGCAAACGCTCTTCACTCACAGTGACGTGTTGTACTGCTGCTCGGCACTGCTCTGAGTGGCCGGCTCTCTGTGGCAGGTGTTGTTGAGAGTGCACACAGTTGACTGGACAAATGGCAGCAGGCCGGCAGAAGGCATGGCCTTGGAATCGAAATGGCCTGGAGGAGACAGTGAAGGTAAAAGCAAAGTGGCATCACACACCATTCTTCAAGGCAATGTTTACCTTCTTGCCGAGTGGCTTATGGTCAACTATGCAACACTTCAGTGAGTTAATGTCCTTGAGCTTACAGTTGAGTCAACTGAGCTTGCGATGCTGAACATGGGTAAAGGCAAAGCACACTAAAGATGCTGTTATGACCGCCATCGGTAGGCGCCATGCTGTCGCTGAGAAGCGTAGCCGGGCAGCGTTCCCACGCCTGGAACCCCGGTTTTCTTGGAACCAGCGTCGAGAGATGACGGGGGGAGCGGCGCTCTTTTAATCCTCAAAGAAGTAGCCGACTCGCCGCTTGCCTATGCCCACCAGGTATTGTCCCGGCTAGCCGGCGGATGAGACGTCATGTCGCCACGAAGCTGTAAGCCGTTCCAGAGGGGACAACAAAGACAGCGTATTCCTTTGAAGAAACGGCGACCGCCGCCACAAAGTGCCCTGCTAATTGAGCGGACCGATTGGCGGACTGTTTGATGTCTGCTGTCCGAAGCTTGGGACCCCTCGACCAGCGACATACACGACGAGCAAGAGCCTCTCTGGCGCCACCTTTAAGTGCAGTGATCTTGACTCGAAATTGGATGTTCACGTGCGCCGTGCATGCTCGTACCCCTCACCTTTTGTGTGCGTGTGTGATTGGTGTTCCACTGAAGAAGGAGGAGCCCGACAGGGCTTATAACGGCGCCGCAGAGTGCAGGACGTCGCTCTGAACTGTGTAGCGGTTCAACCATCACGTTCGTGGTTTGCGAACTCTTAACCTCATGCTGTAAATACTTGTAAATAGTGCCATAAACCTGTTTGTGTCACCTAGGACACAGAAAAACTAAGCTGAGGCTATTACAAGAGTATTACTGGCCTGGCTGTTTCAAAGACGTGGAAAATTTTGTGCGGTCGTGCGACACATGCCAGCGAGTTGGAAAGGCACAGGATAAGTGTAAAGCACCTATGGTGTTAGTGCCGATCATTACCGAGCCGTTTCAACGGTTAGTGATCGATATAGTGGGACCACTCCCTGTGACAAAGACAGGATGTCGTTACATTCTAACTATGTTATGCCCAGCCGCTAAATTTCCTGAGGCAGTGGCACTGCGTGAGGTTACGTCACAGAGTGTTGTGGATTCCCTGTTGTCCGTCTTTTCGCGAGTAGGGTTTCCTACAGAGATACAGAGTGACCAGGGCAGCGTATTCACTAGTGTCCTCACGACCTCTTTTTTCGAAAGATGTGGCATAAAAATAGTGCACAGCTCTATTCATCACCCTCAGAGCAATAGCGTAGAAAGATGGCATTCCGTCCTGAAGCGCGTCCTTCGAGGATTGTGTTACGAGAACAAACGAGACTGGGATGCATGCCTCGCAGCGGCACTTTTTGCTTTGCGGACGGTACCCCACGAATCCACTGGTTTTAGCCCCGCCGAGCTGGTGTATGGTAGGGCATTGCGCTCACCTTTGAGAATGGTGCGCGAAGCGTGGGAAGGACACGGAGAAGATCCGACCGTGGTAGAGTTCATTCTCAATCTACTGGAGCGGCTATATAAGGCCAAAGAACTTGTGGAGGTCAGCATGAAGTCAGCCCAGGCCCGATCAAAAGTTTACTATGATAGAACAGCTCGTCAACGAACTATCAATATAGGGGACCGGGTCATGTTGTTAAAAGCGTCAAGGCAGAACAGGCTCGAAGTACAGTGGGAAGGGCCTGCGGAAGTAGTTGCAAAGCTATCTATGACCAACTACGCAGTGAAAATTCCAGGTAGACGCAAAGAGGTACGCATTTATCATTGCAACCTAATGAAGCCTTATGTGCAAAGAGAGGCTGTGGTGAATATGACCCTGAATCTTCCTGAAGAGATGGAGGACAACTTTGTTTGTCTAAACGGAGGGAAAGGCAGCGCTAAAGAACTCCTTAGTAAAACTAAGCAAAGAAAGGAACTAAAAGAATCCCAGCTTTCGGATCTTTGCGAGCTGATAGGAGAGTTTGACGACTGCTTTGTTGACAAGCCGGGTCGGACTGATTTGACTGAGCACGACATTGAGTTGACTTCCGAGGAACCCGTGAAGTCCAATTGTTATCGTTTATCTCCACGACAGAAAGATATTCTCGATAAAGAAGTAAAGCGCATGCTGGAATTAGGAGTAATTAAACCCTCAGAGAGCGAATATGCTTCCCCAATGATCTTGGTAGAAGCTCCGGGCAAAGACCCGAGACCTGTAGTTGACTATCGAAAGTTAAATGCTCTCACAAAGGATCAGGTGTATCCGATTCCGAACATTGAAGAGAGAGTGGAACAGGTTAGTCGAGCAGCTTACGTGAATACGTTGGACCTTACTCGAGGTTACTGGCAAGTGCCGCTCACTGAGCGAGCCAGCCGATATGCGGCTTTCGTTACTCCCGCGGGCAGCTATCAACCCACTATGATGAGCTTCGGTCTCAAAAATGCTCCGTTTTGTTTTTCCCCCCTTATGGACAAGGTTTTAAAGGGCTGCGAGGCTTTTGCAGTACCTTACTTGGATGACATCGCTGTATTCTCCGATGCCTGGGTTGATCATTTGATGCATTTAAGGGAGGTGCTCGGCCGGTTGCGTCAAGCAGGGCTTACCGTAAAGGCTGAGAAGTGTTGTCTTGCGAGAGCAACCGTCGACTACTTAGGTCACAACGTAGGACAAGGTTTCAGGAAACCCTGCGAGCTAAAGATCTCAGCAGTAGCTGACTATCCCCGGCCAATAACAAAGACCGACGTCAGGGCGTTTCTAGGACTCACAGGCTACTACAATCATTACATCCGAGATTATTCCACGTTGGCAAGCCCTTTGACCGATGCTCTCCGCGGGACAGAGCCTACGAAGGTGGCCTGGGATGAAAAGAAAGAAACTGCCTTCTTAAAACTGAAGGCAGCATTGATCAGCCGTCCGGTCTTGAAAGCTCCTGATTACGACCGCGAATTCACGGTCCAATGTGATGCTAGCGATCGAGGTTTAGGAGCCGTTCTATGTCAGAAGGATGACGATGGTAAAGAACATCCCGTGCTCTATTTGAGCCGGAAATTGAGTTCTCGTGAGATGGCGTACTGCGCTTCAGAAAAGGAGTGCGCTTGCATTGTGTGGGCCATTCATAAGTTGCAGTGTTACCTCGGAGGTGCTAAATTTACAGTAGAAACAGACCATTGTCCCCTTACCTGGCTGAAAACTGCGACATCAAAGAACAGTCGCCTTTTGAGGTGGAGCTTGATTCTTCAGCAATATTATTTTGATATTAAGTATAAAAAAGGCAAATTGAATGGAAACGCGGACGCGCTCAGCCGTTCTTTCTAAACAATTCTGGAGTGCTCTTGGTGTATCAAAATTGATATTTTAGTTTTTTTTTGTCGTGCATCTTATTATGTAAATTTGTAAGGTAGCACGTCTGGTTTTTCAGCTCAAGTGAGTCCTGAGAGTTCTGAGAGTGAGCTTTTGTTAAAGCTAGTAATTAAAATTGGTTTGTCATCCCTCTTTTGGCTTGGTTTGTTCGAAGGGGGCCGAGTGCTTGCTTGTGCATGTGGTCCAGTTTCAGAAACGGTGTCGAAGATTCGGCATTTACTCATACCATGCCACAAGCGAAGGCGAGTTCTTGGGATTCGACTACGGACCCTTTCGTCGTCCCTGCGAGCAGCAGTGTTGACCGCTGCCCTCCGTGACTCATCTGGCGAGGGGGAAGCTGTTATGACCGCCATCGGTAGGCGCCATGCTGTCGCTGATAAGCGTAGCCGGGCAGCGTTCCCACGCCTGGAACCCCGGTTTTCTTGGAACCAGCGTCGAGAGATGACGGGGGGAGCGGCGCTCTTTTAATCCTCAAAGAAGTAGCCGACTCGCCGCTTGCCTATGCCCGCCAGGTATTGTCCCGGCTAGCCGGCGGATGAGACGTCATGTCGCCACGAAGCTGTAAGCCGTTCCAGAGGGGACAACAAAGACAGCGTATTCCTTTGAAGAAACGGCGACCGCCGCCACAAAGTGCCCTGCTAATTGAGCGGACCGATTGGCGGACCGTTTGATGTCTGCTGTCCGAAGCTTGGGACCCTTCGACCAGCGACATACACGACGAGCAAGAGCCTCTCTGGCGCCACCTTTAAGTGCAGTGATCTTGACTCGAAATTGGATGTTCACGTGCGCCGTGCATGCTCGTACCCCTCACCTTTTGTGTGCGTGTGTGATTGGTGTTCCACTGAAGAAGGAGGAGCCCGACAGGGCTTATAACGGCGCCGCAGAGTGCAGGGCGTCGCTCTGAACTGTGTAGCGGTTCAACCACCACGTTCGTGGTTTGCGAACTCTTAACCTCATGCTGTAAATACTTGTAAATAGTGCCATAAACCTGTTTGTTTTTCGTATCCCCATCTCGTAAGCGTTCGTTTCCTCAACCCGAAGCTACACCACGCTACCACAGCACCCCGGGATCACAACAACTGGTGATCAGCGGTGGGATTCCCAACAATGCCTAGAATAAGTCAAAGCATTGACAGAATGTCTTTTAGTCAAGGTCGTTCACTTAATGATGAACATTTGTAACGAATGATCGAGTTAAGAGTGAAAGTAAAAGGGGTTCAGGAACTCTAAACTATGAAGAATTGCACTCACAATGTATGGTGCATGCCATCTATTATAAGGGCAATTTACATTTGTATATGATAAAACATCATGCCAAGACGCCTTCTGGCTATTTTGTTATGATTATCTTACGTAAAACTAATCATCAGTACATTGTTGGTTCAGGAGAAGAACATGCAGCATTCAGCATCAGTTGAATAGCATTACATGCTGTGCAATAATTATGCTACTCAAGCACAGAACATGTTGGTGTGCAAAAGGAGCATCACTGAAACTACAAGCTTTCTATCTGAAAAACTTTAATAAAGTATAACTAAACTGATTTTGATAAATAATAACTAGTAAAACTTGTCAATCAAATTACAGAAATAAACAAAAAGAAAGGAAGCTAACAAGGGCATGCCTGGTCAGCTAACATAGAGCTGAGGTAAAGAATAATATGTGATGTAATAAGTGACACGCAGCAAATGTGAAAACAACAATGTTCTCTGCACATCCAGGAGGAAAGGCATTCAAAAGCATTGTAACTGAACTGCATAAATATAAACATTTTAAATGGCAAGACTGCCAGGCGCCAGCCTCTCTGATATTTCCACACTGTGCACCATCATGCTACTATAACAGCTTATGCACAGCTTTACAAATGGCGAAACGACACGGCTTCCACTTCTGTAACAGTGCAACAGAACATCGCATCTGCATAACAATTACACAAGAACCTCCACCACGTGGTCAATTTGATACGCATGATGGACCTCACGCTGCGCAGGGTAACCATGCCTCACACAAGGAAGTATACCTAGGCTTTCCCTTTCATTTTTCTGCGAGTGCTCTTTTTCCTCACTTGAAACGAACAAAGCGGCTCATTTGGCTTTGCCTTGGCATGCAGCACTTCCTGGTGTCCAAGCTAGCTAGGCAGCGTGCGCTCAACACTATAACTAACCATGCATGACAAAAAGCGAGTCGGAATGACTTTCTCTTTACGCCAATTAAAGCAGGATCAACTCACAAATGCCTGCAACAATTTTGCCATTTCGAGACAAATATGTCATTTCCAAGGATACTGCAAGACAGCTATCAGTAACCGCTGTAGTGCTAGGGCACAGTCTCATGAGACTGAAACTTCTTGAATCTCTTTCTTGACACAGTATATATGACTCATAAGAATGAAACAAGGCTATAAAGACAATAGCATTGGATAGCAAAAAACTTGATACAAGCACAACTGGAAGCAACACCATTGTAGTATTTCCGAATTCCAGTCTAATGTTCATCCAAGATTAACTGCTGTTGAGGCTACAATGCAACAATCTTTTTGTGATGTTGCTATAAGCAGCTTTATATGACTGAGAACAGACTGTCTGTTAGTGTTTATTATTATTGTGTAACAAAAAAAAAACAAGCGCCTAAAAGTCCCCTTCTTTCCTATAAACAGCTCTAGTAGCTTCAAAAACAGCAAAACAGTCCGAGTATCAAACCATAACAAGCACAATGCCCATGTGGAGGCACTCAAATAGCAGTAAAAAAAAAGCTTGTAAAGCTTGTGTATATTTTACATCACAGTAAGAACAATACTGCAGGTAAAAAATTGGATATATAACAGCAACCTCTCTGCAGCTGCCAAGAATAGCGAAAAGAGATTAAAAAAAGTAAATGAGTTGAAGAACTTGTGAAAGTGGTTAGACGCTGCTTCAAAAGATAAGAACGAAGGTGGGCCACTTACACTCATGAATGTAAAGGCGCAGTCCTCGAGTGCGGACCCACATGAGAATGAAGAAAAGTATGAGCGGCCATACTATTTCTATGCACACGCGCACCTGGAAAAATAAAGCACATCAGTTACACAAGTCCACATCTCTCGCAGCAGCAGACGCAACCAATGATGCCTCACGCTAGATAGATGCACAGAAAGAAAGTGAGCATGCGAGGTTATTGACTCTACCTTCTGTCGTCGATGTATTACAAAGTTTTTCCATAGTAGCAGGTACAGCTGGTTCCAAAACTTCATTTCTGCTTCTCTGAAAAGACACAGAATCGGGAATTCAATGGCGCAATCGTCACACCAGCAAGATAAAAAGAGAGCACCGGCACACACTTTTTACCTTCTCATTCTATCAACGTAGAAAATGCTTTCTTATTTACATAATGCGGCAGCATAAGCAAGGTGATAAAGATGGGTTTCTACATGAAAGCAAAGTGGTTAAGACAAAGTATATCTACTTACATATACATAGATGCCCATCAGCATACTTTTAGTACTTAGTTAATACTTAATGTTCAATTTGCCCTCAGGTGTAGGAGGGTGCATGCTGTTGGCCATAAATATTTAGCAGTTTTATTTGTATCTTGTTAACTGTAATTTATAAGAGTGAGTCTAACCTGATGTAAAATTAAACTTTGCAGTTTACTGGCTCAATTTATCACAACCATTCAAAACAGCAAGAGAAAGAGACAAGATACCGCTATATCTCTTCCATCTTATCTTTCCATAAATTTGTGAACTAAACTGCATAAAGAAGCTAAAGTTAAATAGACATCATAATTTTACCTTTAATCACTAATGAATGTTAAACCACACCTTACTTCTAGCCATCACTCGAGTATAAAATATGAGCAACTAAATTCCAGCATGATGTGGCATAGTACTAAAAAATCAGCCATGTGAAAATCAGCCATGCCTGTTTTTTTGCGAGTGTATTCCTGCAGCATTTTCTTGCCTATTCTTTGCAAATTAGTACATCAACACGAAGTCAATACACTGAGTGTTTTCATAGCCACTTTTTCCAGTAAAGTGTTTGACAACCGTAACATGAAGCAAATAAGAGAACTTTTCATACTATGCCAAAGTTAAGCATAAAACTACCTCCAGCACTACAATTTTTGGTTATATCACAGGCTTCAGCACTCGCAAAGGAACGACATCTAATGCTACTGCAGGCTATAATTCAATCACGACTGAGAGTTCGGCGGACAAACCAAACCACTGGCAGTACAGTCATAAGTCTTCTAGACGGGAAGAATCCTTTCAACTGCAAAACCTCCCACGCACTTCCTGTGCTTTGCACAAATTAAGAGTAGACGCAGAGGAAATGAAAGTAGTGCGTCATTTTCCCAGAGCTTGAAGGCTGCCACACTTAGCGCCCAGTTGAGGTCACAGTGCAGTGCACAATTATATTGCCGTATGTCCTAGTTAACGTACGAAGAACTCGATAAAATTGTGCAGCCTTTTGCATGGAGAAAACTAACTGTTACCAACCTTCTGGAAAAGCTGCTGCAGTACCGCTTACGTTCTTAGTATTTAGTTATTATTAACATTATAGTACACTCAAACCTCATTATAATGTAGTTGTATTTCACATGAAAATAAGTTTGTTATATACAACGCTTTGCTTTAGATTTATATTCTTGACACTATATCTATTCAAGGCTATTCCTCATTTACTTCGTCATATCCAATGCTTCATTGTATCTAGGTTCATTATATCAAGGTTTGAGTGAAGTTAAATTCATGCCCACAGTTTAGAATAGTGTTAGCAGAGCCCACCTGAGAACAACACCCCCTATAATTATTTACTGTCACCCGCCATTTGCCTGGCTCTTCCTCTTTGAAGAAAAGTCATAGTGATGTGCAATTGGTGCCCGCTGAAGACTTTGCAAGTTAGCATTAATGGTAGTACGTTAGAAATGGCCGAAAGTGATCATTTCAAATATGCTCCACAAACGCTGCAGCATTAGGGAAGCCCGAATTCGTAAATCAAACATCTGACTGATTATTATAAGCATAAAGCAAAAACAGCATACTTGCTTGGGACATTCCTTAGTAACATGAAGCGTCTCATTCAAACAGAAAGCCACACATTTTTTTTTATAGACTTCATTCACATTAGCCATACAGAAAGCTCCAGTTCTTTTCATGTAAACTTTATTCGTGTTATCAAGGGGAAATCGGTAATCCAGAGGAATTCTTTGAATGTCCTGAACCACCGTCTCCTTGAAGTCAATGCATACAGCACAAAGATACAGCAAGCAGCCAATTCGTAACATCCTTCTTCATCAATGTTATTGTGTCCTTAGAATGCTCACATGTATGTGTACACATTTATTGTACTCATTTACAACCAAGGAGAAATGTCAGCTCTGCACACAGTTCTTGCTGTCTTTCCTACAGAGAATTTGCATAAGGGCTTTGTTGAATAGCACTTACTACCTTACCATGAAACAAGAGCATCTTTATTGTTTCAGATAATCAACTTTCCCATAAAGACCCACATTTCTGTCATTCGTTTTAGGTCTGAAACTTGGACATCCTGGTAAATTTTCTCAGGGATTCTTACATTGCTGCTAAACTAAACACAATGTTTAAGATAGTAATAACTAATTTTTAGCTTTTAATACGCCTAGCATCTACATTAGCCGAGAAAAAGTACTCACAGTCCGAACAGAAACCAGCTACAGGAAATAGCAGGTGCGCTGTAATTCTTTAGGTCAAACCTAATTTTTTCCTAGGTTGTAACTGAGTATAGTAACTCCGTTACACCCAAAGAAAAAATTATTACTAGTCGTAAGCATCTGACCAACCAAACAACCAATCGTCATTGTCAACGGCCATACCAAAGCAGACATTGCTCATCTTGCAACCTACATTTGAGCCTGGCTGTCATGCTCAGCCAGTGTGCGTTTCCCAACAGCTGCCCCCAGCACCATCCTACAACCTCTATAATAGCCCACTCCATTCGTCAAAGGGCATCAGGGCCCGATGACAGACCTGTCTGGCGAGTGTACGAGAGCGGGGCTGTCGAGGAACCAGTTTGCGAGCAGCTCCGTATTCTTTGTAAATGATTACAGCTAATGGATGGTCTACAGCACCACCCTGTCTCGCATTTCCCGCAGCGCATAAACAGTGAGCACGAGTTCACTCTAGCTTCTGCAATTACAGTTGCTGGTCCCCGCATGCAGATGACAACACCTTATGTTTTGGCACAAAAACAATGAGTGTAGGGACAGAAGTTCTCGCAGCACCTTAGGAAATGTGTGCAGCAAGAGATAAAAACAAGAAAACTTCACACCTTTTGAGTACTGCTATTGAGTCTACTGAGCATGAAAATTACGCCTCTCAGCCAAGAATTGCTTTTAAGTGATTGGAACAAATAGCACAAACTCAGAAAGAAAATACAACTAAATGTGTGTATTACTTCCACTATATAACTTTCACACAGAACATTAGTGTAAGAATATAGGCCACAGAAACATTAGTTGGACGCGAAATTATGACTGTGTAGCAAACGTCTCCCATTTCTATACAATTGACACTTCGAATATGTGAACACCCAAAGACGTAAATGCAACTTCCCCCACAAAAAATAAAATTGCTATAAATAATATCAAACATTCCTGGTGTTATTTTAGTCTTTTCTTGAATATGTCACCTCAAACATTAGTCTTATTGTATCATTTCTCATTTATTTATAATTCTTCATATCAATGGCAAGTCTGACCAACTTTTTTCGCATACTAACAATATGTGATAATGCATTAGAATAGTTAATACTTTCATTTGCAATGTTTGCTTTTTGTAATTTGTTATTAGCAGTGTTATTGATCCAATATGCCACCCTGTTTGTAGCGCATACATCATGCGGCATGTGTGCTACAATAATAATAATAATAATAATAATAATAATAATAATAATAATAATAATAATAATAATGTATTACGTTTGCAACAGCTACTACAGCAGAGGAAACTATAATACATTATAAAATGTCACTAAGGGGTGGAATAGTATTCATGACACATATTCACTCAGACAGTTGCAAATGGTAGGGTAAAAAATGTTGCGAGAGGTCAGTACTGCTCGGGCTCGTAACTCGGATTTTTTTCCGAAGAGGAGGGGAGGGGCACTTGCCGAGTACTTAACCATACGAGGAAAGCATTTTTTTTTCTTTTTCCAGTAAATGCTAAGCCCCCACACCACCACCACCCGACCATTTTAATTTTACCCCCACCCCCTCTTCACTCTTCGGAAGGATCTGGTTGGTGGCTGTTGACATTTGCTGATGTGCTACCACATCATAAAGAAAAAATGTACGGACAACCAGTGCTTGTAAATAGAGAGAGAGAGAGAACTCTTTATTGAAATGCAGAGAATTCAGCCGGCATGTAAAATTCGCTGACTTGCTACTCTGTGTGGGGAGGGGATTGTGGATTGAAAGTAGAAATAAGAAGAGAGAGAAAAAAAAAGACAAATTGAAAATATAGATGATAGAATAAAAAGAAAAGAAAGGAAAAGGCCACCTATTTGACCATTGAATGAGGACGTGCGTTATTAGTAACTATAGTCTGTACATTGTGCCTGTCTGTCCGTGTGCGTGCATTTTAATGATGTGTTAACACATATACTCAAGCAAGTACACGCGAAAGGCCAGGCCTGAAAAGTGATTGACACATGCGCTTGCATAGCACACATTCGAGCTGAGCTTGCGTGTCACGGGCACACACTCCAACTCGACCTGTTTGCGGACAACAGATAGGCGGAAAAAGAAAGTGAAAAGAGGTAATGGGCGGCCAGCGAGGGCGTTGGCGTCGGAGGAGACAAAGCGCAATCATCTTTCCTTCCTTGGAAACGAAAAAAAAGAGAAAAAATAATATATAGCGCTCGCATCAAAATATTAACTCGCGTGAATAGGAAATGAAAGTGTGAGGGAAGGCTATCCATAGAAGGCTGAGCACACACTGCAGCATAGATGTAGCTGAGAGGAGGGAGGGGGGTTGCACAACTCAATAAATAGGAAGAAAAAAGGAAGGAAGAAAGAAAGAGCTATAGAGAAGCCATTCGGCGATCTGGGAACCAAGCAATCACGACGCCAGCCATACATAGTGCGGATAGAGATGCGTGCGCGGTGTTTATCGTGTGTTTGGCGATGTGCGGAGGAGAAAGGCACGGCCTATGGGAGAGGGCCTCCAAGGGAAACCAAAAACGCACGTGGAGGAGGAGCGGTGCTGGTATCGACGTGCGATATGTGGAAGGTAACATATATGTATAGAAGAAAGAAAAGATGTCTGGCGTCAGGAAGGCGCGCGCCTAATGGAGCGGAAATTGCGGTACGCAGGGGAAGGCGTTGATGGGGGGTGGTAAAGCTGCCTCTGCGATACAAAAGGAAAGCAGCAGAGGCAGCCGGCCCGAGGCAGTGCGTTGCAGTGCAAGAAAGCGGAACCGAAGTGGAGGCGGAATACCTTGAGAGGGGGAAAATAGAGCGAGTAAGAAAAGAGGATGAGTGGCTTAAACAACAGCGTTCTTTCATCCTCTCTCTCTTTCATGTTTAAAGTGCATCACATACTCGAAGCAAACGAACCACGCCGTGAAACGAACTGTTCAGATGAAGGAAAGAAGACAGGACAGAAACAAGGTCATTCGGTGCTCGTGCACTCACGGTGGAAGGTGGGGGGGAGTCTCGCCCTCTCTCCTACTCGCACAACGCTCGCCCGTCTCGCATTGCGCTGCTTCACGCCGGCCGAGAAAGATCGGCCGCGCGACGACGACTGCGTCTAGCGCAGGCGACGCGGGTGCACTTGCACCCGCGAAAAGTTGCCGCGCAAGAAAGCGCGCGCATGTTACTCAACGGCGCGTGCATGTGACGTCACAAAGTTTTCCCGCCGTTGAGTTTTCCCGCCGTTTTTTAGAATTTTCGGTTTTGACGGGCGACTTCAGAGTGCTGGTGGGAACTAACTATCTCTCTCTCTCTCTCTCTCTCTGTGTGTGTGTGTGTGTGTGTGTGTGTGTGTGTGTGTGTGTGTGTGTGTGTGTGTGTTAATATATTAGAGTACAGCCGTCGTGCGCCATTGAATTGGAAAAAAAAAAGACAAGCACTTCGTGAGTGAATAAACGACAGGCTTGAGAGTGCGAACGCGCACCAAAATTCGATGGCGTGACATTCAGAAGTTCATAGATACATAATGTTTGCAGCTAAGCTACGTGCTACACCGTCTCGAAGCTTGGCACAATGGGAGAGAAATATCGCAACTCGCAGCGACCGAGACTTCTTTTTCTTTTTTTTTTCGATAAAATTCGGCGCCCGAGAAAGGACGAACACGAAAAGGACGCGGGCGCACTGCGTACGCATGCAACCACTAATTTCAAAACTCTCCAGGCAAACTCTGTAGATCTTTCACAATAGTACAGTGTACTATAGCTATAGCCTTCACATAAGCAAAAGTCAGCTTCCAAGCATTCGTGACTTGGCTTGACTTTTCCCGACACGGCTACCGCTTACTACTACTACTACTATGTGGTTATATAAAGGAAAGATGAAGAGAAAAGTGCCGCCCGTAACTGCCTATCATTACGATGACAGCAGCTACCGTTTGATAAGCTTTTAGAATAAAAGCTTTTATATACATTCACGAAAACCGCGGGGGACGTTAGCGCGGCTTCGGGAGGGCTTTGCGGAGTTTTTGATCTACTGCTTCTGCAAGACTGATTGTCGACAGTATCCTTTTGACCAAAACAAGCCCAAAGCATTCGTCATCTAGATTGCGTTTGCAGCTTGGCCAAATGGACGTATATAAGCTATGAGACAACTGTTTGGGGTGCACGCTAAAGAACCCCAGGTGGTCGAAATTTCCGGAGCCCTCCACTACGGCGTCTCTCATAATCATATGGTGGTTTTGGAACGTTGAACCCCATTATCTATCTAAACTATGAGATAACTGAGAGAACAGTTCTTTTGTCCCCTTTACGAGCGTTGCATGCGTCCCCACTGCGAGTCCCACGAACGGCGTGAACTACTGAGCAACAAACGACTGATTGATTTGATTGATTGATACGTGGGGCTTAACGTCCAAAGAACACCATATGATTATGAGAGACGCCGTAGTGGAGGGCTCCGGAAATTTCGAACACCTGGGGGTTCTCTAACGTGCACCCAAATCTGAGCACACGGGTCAACAGCATTCTCCCGTCCATCGAAAATTCAACCAGCGCTGCCGGGATTCGATCCCGCGACCTGCGGGTCAGCAGCCGAGTACCTTAGCCACTAGACCACCGCGGCGGGGCTGAGCAACAAACGACGCACGTACGGAAATACGAGACGGCGCGTGACGTGTGCGCACGGCACCAAAACGAAATACGAATCGGCGGAAACAAAAGAAGCGCATACGTGACATGCACGCGGAGAAGACACGTGATGAGCGGAGGACAAGAGGAGCGTAATCCGATACAAGTCAACGTAATCCGATACAAGTGCGAGCCCTGCAGCTGGACAGCACGTGCGTCTGAGCAAGACGAACACAGCGCACGAGGGAAAATACGCAGGAAATCGCTTCTTTTAATCGCCTCTTTTTCGTACCTATAGACCTTTTCAAAAACGCCTCCCTGGGCGCCGCCATAGTCCTCTTTGGGCTGCGCAAATTGGCGTTACCCCTCAAAAATGCACTGACAAGGCTGCATGCGCCCTTAGTCTGTGTACTCCCACGCGCAGCCCATCATGGTGGTGGTTTTTTTTTCCCCTGTGAAAAGGTGTATAGAAACAAGCTGTAGTTCCAAGAAGAAAAAAAAAAAACTAAGCGGCTCGTCGAAATGCGACTCGCGCTTACAACGCGACGAGGAAGTGTGGCGCCAAGAAGTCTACATTTGTAGTATTTTTTCTACAAACACGTTTCTAACAATGGTTCGAGTTTTACGTAATGAAAGCACGACGCGGTCAGACGTCGTAGTGGAGGGCTCCGGACATTTGTAAAGTGCACTTAAAGATAAGCACGCACGAAGCATCCAGAATTTCGCCTCCATAGAAATGCCGCGGCCGGGATTTCACGACCTGCGATTCTTTCTTTTCACCACCTGGGGTTCTTTGAAGTTCTCCCAAATTTAAGTACACGGACCTCTGGCGCATCGCCTCGATCGAAGTAGACGAGCACCACTATATAGAACAGCGCGGCGCAGATGTTGCGCGGTCTACGAGAAAAAGTTCGAATCAACGCGCTTTCACCTGTGTCGGGAACTTCACCCTCACCTGAATGTATCTATGACAGGCGCCGCCACACACACCTCCCGTCTGGAGTCGAACCCTAGACGTTGAGCTTACCACAGTATAATACACACGACTGACCACCGTATTCACAAGCGCTCCTCGACTCGACTTTCACCCTTCACTTGACAGAGTTGAGCACTGCGCCACAGCTCGGCTCGAAAATGACGCTGCCCTACTCAAGAATCACTGCAGATTATCGCTGATATGCATTGACTTGCGCTACCTATATAGAGATCGTCTTTCTCAAGTGAAGGTGAAGCGTTGAGTGAAGGGGCCTTCTAGAATACGGGGGTGAGCTTCCTCGCTAACGGTTCCGTCACGCAAAAACGCCTCGACAACTGCACGCAATTTCGACAGCGCAGTGATCGAGTGAAGGGAAACAAACAAAAAAATAAAACGAAGGACTCGATTTCAAGGATGTGACGACATTGCCTCCGTTGCGAGTCATTTCCCGCTCGGCGCGATCCGTTATCTCTGACCACATGCAGGAGCACGGCTATTACCTACAGGTATATCCGGAGGGCGCAAGGTTTATCCCAAAAACAAGAGATTACGATAGAGATAACGCGAGCGTGCGTATACATGCCCGACGAGCAGTGCCGCTGCTTAAGCATATGCCCTTCACAGCTTGAACAAGGGCAAACTATATACGCAATACCTTCCTGGAGGTGTATCTATATATATAGACCCGTTGTTGCACTATATAAGTTTGCATGTGTATACCTACGTTCTCCTGCCTTTTACGACGTAAAAGCTACAAGATAAAGGGAAGCGGAAAAGACAAAACGAACTGAAGGCTAAACTGCTAACGTGGTTGCTTGGGCGAGTTGGTACGACATGATTCACTTAAAAAAACAGCGCCAATAACGAGGGACAAGAGAAAGAAGGAGACAGACAGCGGCACTGACTTACAACAAGATTTATTTCCCATAACCGCACAATATATACTTGGGCAGTATCTGACAAAAAAAAGAGAAAAATACAAAACAAACAAAACAGAATCCACCTAACAACCACGTAGTCATCTCCACAGCGCACCATGAACAACACGTGTGCTAACGTTCCGAAGGAAATCTATTTCTTTTGGTGATAGCGCAATCGAAGGCCTGCTGACACATGCACTCCCCAGCCTTTCTATTTCTGAAGCCTCATAAATTTCACGTATCATCTGGTTCCGATAACGCCTAATGACGGTACAAAGCTGAAAATCAGGGACACAACCGCAGTCTCGACAATGATTGCCGAGATGGCCCGAAACTGTAGAGGAGACGTTGTGAGCGTGCTCTTTCAGCCGCTCATTTAAACACCTGCCTGTTCGGCCGATGTACCACTTGCCGCAGGACAGGGGTAGAGAGTACACCACCCCTTCAATGCATGGAACGTACTTCTTCGCGCTATCACCAAAAAAAAAAAAAAAAAGATTTCCTTCGGAAGGTTAGCACACGTGTTGTTCATGGTGCGTTGTGGAGATGACTACGTGGTTGTTAGGTGGATTCTGTTTTGTTTGTTTTGTATTTTTCTCTCTTTTTTTTTGTCAGATACTGCCCAAGTATATATTGTGCGGTTATGGCAAATAAATCTTGTTGTAAGTCAGTGCCGCTGTCTGTCTCCTTCTTTCTCTTGCCCCTCGTTATTGGCGCTGTTTTTTTAAGTGAATCATGAAGGCTAAAGCCGTAAAAAAAAAAAAAACGCTCGTACGGCATGATTTATCGGGACAAACCAACGACACTAGGGAGTTTTGTAATAACGTTTGCAGGCGCTGCGGGCATAGCGAGCGCCGTATGAGCTAGGGACAGTCTAGGGACCTTCGCCCCGACCGCAAACCCAAATGCACGGAAGCTACACACAGCCTTTCGCGGGCCGCGATCGCCACACGCTATTTCGGATTTTCTGCGGGCGGGCCGCGAACGGCGGCTCGCGTTACGACGCATGCGCACTGGCAGCGACTGCACCGCAAGGGCTTGCGGTGCGCTGTTCTAAAACTACCTATTGAAGTAATTTCACTCCACACCAAATACTCTAAAATATAATAGATAGTATTTGGGGAGTGTTTGATTATGATTGAATTATGATTATATATAGTCGTTGTTGAGGAGTGCCTCACGGTACTGAATGAAGTCGCTAGAGAGAAAGAAAAAAAAAAACACGACAAACTAACAGCTACAGATCAAGTCGAAGGCGACGATCGTAATACAGCCCGGGCAACAGCCACTCGATTGTCCCGCCACAGTGGTCTAGTGGCTAAGGTATTCGGCTGCTGACCCACAGGTCGTGGGATCAAATCTCGGCTGTGGAGGCTGCATTTCTGATGGAGGCGGAAATGCTGTAGGCCCGTGTGGTCAGATTTGGGTGCACGCTAAAGAACCCCAGGTGGTCGAAATTTCCGGAGCCCTCCACTACGGCGTCTCTCATAATCATACGGTGGTTTTGGGACGTTAAACCCCACATATCAATCAATCAATCAACAGCTACCCGGAGCCAAACTTGCATCCGCGTTTCGCGCGGCACAGACGCGGAAAACCAGTTCCCGTTATGACACGGCCGACGGCAGTGACTCAGCCATACGATTCCAAGACTTGCAAAACAAACTCCGCACACGCAACGCGATGGCAACAGGCACAGCGCGGTATATGCCACCGTTCGATAAACCACGCGCAGCTGGCACAGCACGCGCCCTGCGTGACCTATAGGCCTCACTACTGCAAGGCCTATACGGCGTGACCTATAGGCCTTACTACTGCAAGGCCTATACGGCGTGACCTATAGGCCTTACTACTGCAAGGCCTATACGGCGTGACCTATAGGCCTTACTACTGCAAGGCCTATACGGCATGACCTATAGGCCTTACTACTGCAAGGCCTATACGGCGTGACCTATAGGCCTTACTACTGCAAGGCCTATACGGCATGACCTATAGGCCTTACTACTGCAAAGCCTATACGGCGTGACCTATAGGCCTTACTACTGCAAGGCCTATACGGCGTGACCTATAGGCCTTACTACTGCAAGGCCTATACGGCGCGTGACCTATAGGCCTTACCCTTCGGCTGCACAACGAAAAAAAAACATGTTCCATATTTTATTCAACAGCTAGCGCTTACTACGCCTCGAGGTCAGCGCAACGCTCGCATTCGAGAGCATTTTATGCAGGCTGGGGCGAGATGGTCATTGTGGGAATTATGCACTGTCGCCCACCCACCCTGACCGCTGACGTACGCGCGTCCGGTTCGGTGTCCTATACCCTTCGGGCTCTTTTAGTAATGAGGACGAAAGCGGTCAACACGTCTCTCGTTTTCATACCGAAAACAGTACGCGACCCCAAGCTCTTACGTTCTTCGGCTCGAGGATACAAAAACATTGCGTGGGCTTGCGGC
This sequence comes from Rhipicephalus annulatus, assembly GCA_013436015.1. Taxonomy (NCBI): domain Eukaryota; kingdom Metazoa; phylum Arthropoda; class Arachnida; order Ixodida; family Ixodidae; genus Rhipicephalus; species Rhipicephalus annulatus. Next base: position 395,244 of record WOVY01004913.1, read on the forward strand.
TCGAATGGGTTTGTCCCCAGATCTAAAACTTTCAATTGATGAGTTTTAGTACTGGGGAGTCACTATAACCTCTTCGAGCCGCAAGCACATCAAGAGCCAGGAACCTGAAGCCGGTTGTGCACTGCACGTACGCTAGTATTCCCAGCCATACCCATGTAGAACACAAAGGGACGCACAAGTCTGCGCACGCAAGCCGCTTGCATGCGCATACGGTGAACTTGCGTGCGCCCTCGAGTACTTTTTTTATTTGTCGTAGATGCGGCTTCAAGTTAAAAAAAAAAACAATGCTTATCGCTTATTTATAGTGTTGTGACAGCATGCATGCAGTGATGTTCCGTACTGCACCGAATAATATACCCATTCAGGAACATGAAAATTTCCTATTTCGGGAATTTTTTCCCCGCAAACATTGACTGCACGAAATTCCCAGCATATTTCCCTGCCCAACAGTACTAATTTTCGCCTCCAATCCACGCACATACATACTACAATTACACGTGTCTCGCGTACTGGCGACTTTTGAAATCATGACTAGCCCCTCCACTGCCGCACAACAAAAGTAATACATTATTGATTAATATACTGTTAGTACAGTGCACATTGTGGGCTTCAAGCCTAACACCCATAGTAAACTAGAAATCGTTCCACATAAATATCAGAAAAAAATCTCAAAGGTTATGCTTGCGTGGTGCATGCGCCAGAACCGATTACAGCAGTGAAAACGCACAGAGACCGCTAATTATCGTTCGTCATAGAAGAATTTAACCATTCCCGAAATTCCCCGCAATATCACGAAGATTCCCTTTTTCCCCCATGGCTCAAAATTACAGGCGGAAATTCCCCACAAAAAAGGGAAAATTCCCTGCACGGAACATAACTGTATGCATGGGCCGGAAGCACCTTCTCTACAGGGAAGAGGGTTATAAGTAGGGTCCAGGGGGCGTAGGGAGAATTTTTTTTTTCGGGGGCTGGGGAACCTCCTTGAATTCAGGGGGGAAGGGGGGAGGGGATTCAAACTCCCCAAAATATTTTTATTGCGTTTGCGTCTATATACAAGCACACGTCCAAACGCACGTACGAACATGAACATACATAAAGTGCGGTTGAACCCCCCCCCCCTCTCGCCCCGAAAAAAAAATTTGAATGCCCATGAACTATAGATCAAGATTTCATCATTCGCGTGAGATCTCTACACGCGGATGACAAGATGTGAAAGAATCTGGCCTACACACGTACAAGAGATTAATGTGGAGAAAGAAAGAAAGAAAGAAAGAAAGAAAGAATTGATTGATATGTGGGGTTTAACGTCCCAAAACCACTATATGATTATGAGAGACGCCGTAGTGGAGGGCTCCGGAAATTTCGACCACCTGCGGTTCTTTAACGTGCACCCAAATCTGAGCACACGGGCCTACAACATTTCCGCCTCCATCGGAAATGCAGCCGCCGCAGCCGGGGTTAAAGAAAGAAAGAAAGAAAGAAAGAAAGAAAGAAAGAGAGAAAGAAAGAAAGAAAGAAAGAAAGAAAGAAAGAAAGAAAGAAAGAAAGAAAGAAAGAAAACCGGCACGCTTGCAGTCCCGCATCTGAAAGAGCTGGTTACAGAGGAAACAAATATCCACAAACGCGGCACAAGAGGGGAACTCCATTCACTCGTGTGCAGCAGCGTCAATTTATGGATCGCCATACACGCATGGCCGTGTGTGTGTACGCGTGCCCTTGGAAAAAGCGCACGCAGCTGATGACGAGTGCATATGAGACGCGGCCTCGAGGAAAAAAGAAAAGAAAGTACGGAAGTGTTGTTTTCACAGCAGGCAAGACCAGGAAAAAAAGAAGTACGATCTTAAAATAAATAACGTATAAATGAAAGTAGCACTCGCGAGCGATTCGTGTAGACACACGTGCTTCAAGCCCGATTCGCAGACAGTATTTTTTCAACGGGTGTCGTTATAAAGTGTACTACTCTATAATGTCAAAGCTGTGAGTCGGGATGCTTCATACATTTATGGGAGGCGGCCCTGCTCGGTTGCCAGGACCTTGCGGCCCAACGAGCCATGGTCCAGCGTGCCAGGACAGCGGCCGCGACCAATGGGGTCCCTGACTATAGGGACTCCACCTAGTATACTGCAGGGAGGCTGACCCACTAAAGGCTGATGGTCTCCCTAGCAACCTGTTTTTTTTTTCTAAATAAATGTTTACTACCACTACTAATATATATATATATATATATATATATATATATATATATATATATATAGTTGGTAATTTTTCATCCACTTTTCTTATTTACATTCCTTGGCTATACTGTCTGTTATATCTCATTAATATTGTGTTAAAACACGGAAAAACGAGCCCTTAGGTATACACTTCTTTCCCTTATATATATATATATATATATATATATATATATATATATATATATATATATATATATATATATTAGAACTATGCTCCGAAATAAGAAAAAAAAGGAAAGTAAGGCGACTATGCAGAGCTATGGCACGGTGGTCTACTGGCAGTGTTGCCAGATACTATCAGGCAAGCAAGCGAATGATCATCATCATCATCATCATCAGCCTGACTACGTCCACTGCAGGGCAAAGGTCCCTGCCATGATCGGCCAATCAACGTGGTCTTGTGCTTTCTGCTGCCACGACATATCTGCGAACTTATTAAATCTCGTCGGCCCACCTAACTTTCTGTGTCCTCTTCGTCCGTTGTTTACCCTCTCTGGGAATCCAGTCAGTTACTCTTATTGAACAGCGGTTATCCTGCGTACGCCCTACGTGCCCGGCCGCATTTTTCGACGGAGGCGAAAATGTTGTAGGCCCGTGTGCTCAGATTCAAATGCACGTTAAAGAACCTCCAGGTGACCGAAATTTCGGAAGCCCTCCACTACGGCGTCTGTCGTAATCATATGGTGGTTTTGGGACGTTAAAAGCAATTATCATCAATTACAGTCATTAACAAACACACCATTAGTGAACGGCAAACGCGCACTGGTGAAAGTGATGACCCCGAAAATAACTACATTTGCTGGGAAAATTCAAATAAGCCTCAGAAAAGCGCGAGGGGTGACTGGTAAACTCTACAAGCGACACGGCGAAAAAATAAGCCAAGTCCGTTTATTATAAGCGAAGCTAGCAACTCTGTCTAGCGGCCATAGTGCTAGACTTTTCACACGAACGTCGTGGAATAGAATCCCGGCTGTGTTTCGATGGAGAGGGGTCCACGTACTTGGATTTAGGTGCACTTTAAGGAAACCCCGAGGCTGCCTAAATGCGCTATTAACGTAGCAAGTCGTATCTTCGAAGAACAATGCCTTCAAGCGACACTCCGGGTTCCAGAGGCGGCGCAAGGGCTGGGGGGCTGGAGCTTTTCTCCAAATTTCCAAATTTTCGCCTTCGATTCCCCCCCCCCTAAGAGGGAACATAGTCATAACACAATATCCAAGTTTTCCGTCTCCCTGACCCCCCCCCCCCCCTTGGAATAACTCATTTATCGCGGATGTCCCCTCCCCCCCCCTTTCAGTAGAACAATCCTGACGCTGCAGGGCCGTGGAATTTTTTTTTTTTGGGGGGGTGTTTTTTGTGGAGAACGGCAAACTTTGGCAACTGGCGGTTGATGTGAACGCGTGTAAATACTCAGTATCATCCGATAAGTTCCAGCATCAGAACGTTTCGGAGGGTGTCAGAACCCCTTTATCCTCCCCTCTAATTACGGTTCTGCTGACGCCCTCCCCCCCCCCCCACACACTGCCCGGTTCAAGAATTTTTTTCGCCTCTTCAAGGGAAAGTAAGGTTAAACAATTAATCGGTTTAGACTGATAAGTTGTACCCTGAAAACTCTAATTTTGTTAATTTAGCCACCGTTGGTTTAAAAATAGATGACGAAATCGATTTCAAATGCTTCGCTTTTAAACTTCCCCTCGAAATATTCGACGATGACGTCACGGATTTTAAATTAAGGTGCTTTTACGTATTTTGGCCACGTCAGCTCAACGAAATGTTTCTAAAAAGTTGGAAATTTAAGTCTCCTACTCTCTGAGAAGGCAGTGTACTTCAATTTACCGATAAGGAACTGCGTGAGCCCTACAAGACGCCGTCGAAATCTATGACGTCACCACGACTGGTGCGGAAACTTCACGGTGGCGTCGCTATCCGCAATTTGATTATGCGCGTTTTATTCTCGGTTACCAAACATGTCGCAGCAAGCGTGGTAGATTTGGTACCGTGAATGCGTACTTAACTAGAGCACCAGACGAAATAACTCTGCTTACGAAGACAACATATTCACTTTGCTTACGAAGACAACATATTCCAACCTCTCCTTACATACATTTAATTTAAAAAAAGACAACATATTCTGTCACCGATTGCAATCACCCCATGTGTATTGCGAATGCTTGTACACAAGGACAGCGAAATAGCCGTAGCCAGAAGGTTGCTGATGGGGCTCCTACACCCACCGAAATGTTTTCATGTTTTTTTATACGATAAAGTACTTACACGCCTTCACATTAGCACGAGTTTCCAAAAAATAGCCAATCTACACATACCCCCTCCCCCTCGAAGAAAGACTTCCTGGGGACTGCGTAGGGTAGCGATAACGGTACTGTGTCAGCTGATAAAGAGCACGAACAAACAACAGCTAAGAAAACAAGGTCGCCAGGAACCAAGCGTGTTTAATCGGAAGTTGTAAGATATCCCCCCCTCCCCCGAAAAACGTTTATTTTCTATATTTCTCGGCGACCCGTCACACAATTACATTTTCACAATGGCGCAATTATACTAGCTATAGCGTATGTCATTTCTCTCTCTCATGCGAGGCACGTCCCTGACACGGTCGCTTGATCGACTGAAACGCGGGTGTTTTATCGAGCGGTCGTGACCCTGACATATGAGAACCACAGCTCCGAGCGTACCACGTATACGTTTCGTTTGTTTGCACCTCGAACATTTGTTTTTCTCTCTCTCTCTCTCTCTCGAAAAGTAGTGAAGATTTCTCTCGGACCTCTGTAAGTCTTCTGGCAAATCGTTAGAAATATAAATACGAATACCAATACGATTCGCGAGTCATTAAAATGAAGTAAAAAGAAAAAAATCTCGAAGCAAAGCGCCGGTAATTTTACAGTCCGACCATCATCTCCGATAACCAGAAACGACTTCGTTATGTAACGACAGGCTGCCGTATCGCGATTTCAACGTATGCGCGAGAGTTTTCGAATAGCTTTCATGGAGTTTGCGTTGTTTTAATAATAATAATAATAATAATAATAATAATAAAAAGAAGTGGAAGAAGAACAAGAAGAAGAAGAAGATGAAGGTGGTGG
>WOVY01004914.1:0-190758 GCA_013436015.1 Rhipicephalus annulatus
GACACATTGCAGAATGCTCCATTCTAACCCTCTTCTTCGCCCATGCGAGGAATCGGACCTCAATTCAAGTGCTTACTGACAGCGCAACACTGATTGCTACAAACCACAACGACGACCATGCGATCGTATACACTGAACAATGAAGCTCGGCAACGTGAAATGACAGCGAATCTCAACCAAAGGTTACCGTACATTGGTGCCGCCAGGCTTTTCGCGGACAGCACGCGCATGAGCCCCTTCGAAATTTGTCGCTCGCACAGCGCTTAGCTTCAAGAACTTAAACCGACATTCATGCTCTTATTAAACGTACTTGACAGCGTGGGGGGCCTTGGTGCCGTTGATTTTAAAAAGAAAAATGAGCATCTTGTCTTTGACCGACAAATTCAGAAAGACGCGAAAAATCAAAAGTAAAAAGTTTTGGTCCTAAGCGAGAATTGAAGCCAGATTGCGTGGGTGGAATCAGGTGTTCTACTACAGCCCATCATTGCTTGAAGCTACTTAGAAATAAAAATATACAAGAAAAACCCTAATGAATCTTACGTAAAAGAAAGAAGTATCCTTACTGCATATGACATTGCGTAGCACTATTATAAAATTACACCAGGCGTAAAAAACGTGAATTGCGCAACGAATTGGGTATAGTTTAAGGTGCCCATCCATCAAACAGGCTCACAAGTGCACACGCAACTTACGAACGAATAGCGAGAGCTCCTTCTATTAGCAAAAGGAGGAAATGTGAGGTAGAGGGCGCTTAACAAATGGACATCCAGTAGTAGTACCAGGATTGTGTGATATGAACAATGTTTTGCGCGTGCACGTTCCTTTTCTTGCAGCATTGTTGAAGGCAAGGTGCACGGCACCCGAGGGAAGTTTTGTGGGCTCACGTGCTGGAGAAATTCCCATCTCAGCTAACTTTTGCTTACAGTGTTTAGCTATCCCGTTCTACTCTGGAAGGCGAAGCTCGAACACCCTCCAAGACTTTTTTTTATTTTTTGGGAGGTGGGAGACTTCCTCTCATAATAGTGAAACCTTCAGCCTTCTTGCGCCTTACCATCATGATATGCATTTGAGAGCTCAAAATTTAAATTTTTCAACGATGTGGTGTTCTTTATTGCGCACCGACATCGTACAGTGCACGGGACTCTAGCGTATCCCCTCCGTTTTAGTACGATCACCTCAAGAGGCATCGAAACAAAATCTTTTACGTCATCAGTTGATCACGATAACAAGAGTAAAGCACTAGGGCGGCATATTTTGTTTTCTCCAGACGAGTTGAAAAAAAAAAGGAATAGGCAATCTACAAAAAATTTGTTGCATCGCCATCTGTATAAAAATTGTATACATGAGCAGTTCCAGCCGGACATGTGTACCACTTGGTTCACACAAAAGGGTTTACATCGAAATGAACCGTCTATCAGTCTACCTCACGTTCATGCTTTCTTTCACTCGCACGAGCGCTGTGTTCTTGCTGGCTTTCTTGAAATTTCTTTTCATGCCCAACGACGGGCCAGTCCAGGGTTGCTCAAACTCTTCGGACCTTTTTTTCAGCGTTGCCTGCATTTTCGCGACCCGTCTATTGTCGTCTATGACGTTGTGTGCACAACATGAGCAGTACATGCAGCTCAGGGCTTACCTTTAGAATAGATGTAGCCCCCCTCATGTCGGCAAGGCTGCAAGGCGTGGCGAGCCATCTCGCATACGAGAAGGCTTGATTCGGCGCCAGCAGGCGTCTCACAGGCCGGGCTTCCTGGCGATGCATCGATCTCCTTCTTCCTGTTTCCTGTGCCGCCTCTAAAATACAGCCTGCCACAAAAAGAAAAGAAGAAAAGCAAAGTGTATGGTGGGTAGTGATGCTGGCCATGAAGTAAATCTGTGTAAAAGCAGGTGACTTCATCGCGTAACTATATTTGATTTTCTATGGGTCCTCGTGAAAAACGCGTTATCCTGCTTTGTTTACACGTGTGTGAGAGAGAGGGCATTTCAATTATTCCCTACTTGCGACATTCATAGAAGTGTGGCAGCTTGGGCTAGTTGGTATGGCATGACGATATTTATAGCGCGAGAACAAAACGACGACACAGAGACAAGAAGGACACTCGTGTCTTTCGTGTCCTTCTTGTCTCTGTGTCGTCGTTTTGTTCTCGCGCTATAAATATCGTCTTGCGACATTCACTGCATTACATTACAATGCCCTCCTGTAGAATGCTTTGTAATCTACTTGTGCGATGCGTAAAGGTAGTCGCTCCTGAATATACAATGTGTAATGCTTGGCAGTCGCTATTATTTATTGTTTTTGATAATGATGAAATCCTTAAATCTTCATTATTGAAAGAAATATTGCACAACAAGGAACGCATCCACAAGACTAGGGGTCGTACATGAGAACCATTATAATATGTCAAGAAATGCTTGTTGATTATGGCATACCAAAAGATTTGTTCATCAAGGACCAAGGTTATAGTACACGCAAGAATTGGCACACTCAGACAGGAAGTGCCGAAAAACCCGAGATGGCAAACCTTTTTGTAGATATCCCTGCCTTGACTACTGTGAAGGCGAGCGTGTATATATGTAGGTACGCAAGTCCACCGCCAATGCCAGTGTCAGCAACCACATAGCGCAAAATTAGAAAAAAAAAATTCATTAATGACACAGTGGGGTTTGAATCCGGAATCACTGGGTGCCAGTCCAATATTCTACCACTGAGTTACGCCGGTGCTTGTAACTTGTTGTCAAAGTTGCGTTAGGCAGGCATGACTTAGAACCAATGGCACAGCGGGGCTCGAACCTTGGTCCGCTGGGTGGCAGCTCAGTATTAGACCACTGAGCTACTCCGGTGCTTGTGACTCGTTGTCAAACTTGCCTTAGGCAGGCTTGATTGCGGGAAAGCAATCGCGTTAATACGACTCATAAAACGTCTTACAACAGCGAAAGAAGAACCAGTCGTCGCACAATGCGATTAGCGTAACGAGTGGGCCGTCCAATGCTCCGACCTTTACAACAGCTTGTTTTTGTTTCCCTATTAACTCTGGCGCATATACACTTCAGCCATAATATTTCATCGTCGTCAGCCACTGCATGGACAATTGGCACAAAATTCCTAGCAAGTCTATAGCGGATACTACGCTTCTCAGAAGAATGACGAGAAATAGCATAGCGAATGCTGGCCTACTACCCAAAAGTTTATTATTTATTCCGTAATGGGTATCAAGCAAGTGTGCTTGCAGCGGTTACCAAATGAATGTTTTGAAAAGGCTCTGAAAGGCCGCTCTTCTAGCTTTCGATGTAAGTGTGCTGCGCCTACCGCGCAGGCCTAGCACCATCTTACCGTGCTACTACTCCATACGACTTGCGCTTGGACTGTTCGCATCTCAATACGCCACTTCCCTATATTGTCGGTAGATGGCGCATGAATTGCTGGAGTGGCGAATACTTCATTGCCACGCAGAATGCTTAGGTTTGATTCCTGCTTTCACCCTGACATTTATTCTTTGCATTCGTAAGGTCAATGCTGCCAACGCCATGATTTCCTTAACGATCGCGTGTTGAAATTGTTCATGTGTGTTATTGTCGTTCCTGGGTAGATACTGTCAATCGCCTGTGGCACATACCCGCCGGTGAGCATGTGCCACTGTTTGGCAGTAAGTGTTTGACAACGAATGCGACAGAATCGTGGCATTATTCATGCCTTGACCAGCGCATCATATTTGTCAAACCATCTTACCCTCCCACACCAATTTTGGTTCACGCCAAGTTAATGGGGTGGTCACGAAAGCACCCAGACGTAAGCGGCTAGATAGATATATACACGCGTAGATAGTTGCCAGAAGTGCTTGCAGTACGCAAAGAGAGGCTTCCCATTTAAAATATTATTATAATGGAGTTGTACGCTCCGAAACCACGATTTGATTATGAGACGCCGTAATGGAGGGCTCCGAAAATTTCTAGTGTTATTTAACGTGCAAGTGACATCCCAGAGTACCCGGACCTCAACTAATTCGTGTCCATCAAAATGTGACCGCAATGGCCTGGATTTGACCCCGTCACCTTCGGATCAACATTTGAGCACCATATTCCACAGTTTCATCATGGTGGGTTGCATACCAGCCGTTACACTTAACGTTGTGACCCTGCGTTTCAGAAAATGAGCCCCAGGTATATATTGCCCTGTCTCCTAACTTATTTCATCGTAGTCTCTTACCAACCTGTGTTGCAATCACATTATAAGCGCGCCTGTCTCATTGTATAGAGCTGTAGAGCTATAAAGCTATGTCGTTTATACTACGTAATGTAGCGGGCGAGCATCTTAGTCATGGAGGAAAACATACGTTGCGATTCCAATCCAGAACAAAGAAGAGAGCAGCAGCAGGCGTGTATTGTCCCAGTGCTCATCACCAATCCACTGTGGCCACTCCATCCGCTGCCACGCTCTCCGGACGGCTCGGTATATAATCCTCAGGTCATCGGGTACCAGTATCTCCATGAGTTTCTCGTACAAAAAGGTTTGCATACTCTTTCTGTGGCCCACTGTTGGCGGGTGAAATTGCAAAGAATACAAGTGTTCACGTTAACTTAAGAAAGGTTGACATTTGGGCTTGAATCGGTTCATGAGGATTTGCAAGTTGAATTGGGCGAACAAGATAGGCATCAAAAAAGAGACGCTTTGTGTGCGTTCGTATCTTTCTTGTCCCTGTTTTGTTTGTGCAATAAAACTTAGGTTCAGGGACACTCTTTGGCAAGTTAACACGATATTTTCTTGCCCCATATGTGTTACAGTACTATTGTTAATTCCTCTATTTAAATTTAAGTCTTCGCACTCAGCTGTGTAAAGTTATCCTAGTGAAAACAATACGATAATATGACGTTGGAAGTAGCTTCGAAAAATGAAGCTTTTCAAGTGTGCTACGATTGTGAAATGCCATGTGAAGTTAAATTTACGGGAATTCGAATAAAAAATTCATCGGCTATGCCACTGTGGCAAGCCAGAGTGAATTCAACAGTGATGCCATAAACCAGCGTGTTAATAACGTCCTTTTTGTTATACATGCGAAAATATGAGCTTCATTCTCTGCAAAGTTCTGAAAGGCATGGTTATACACATTTAAACTACATTATTCAAATTTGATCAATATCTTTTTTATTAAACAACGAAGAAAATGGAGCTCGTGTTTGTTCTTATCGGGCATCAACGACAATGGGAAAGTGGCTTTTTATGCTGTGAACCAAAATAGGAAAGACAGCAGCTGGCTCACCAGTCTGGACTAGTGCACGCGTGAAATCGCAGAAGCATTCTGATAACAAAAAACTATTGCGTCACATGGTTATTTCAGCACTACAAAAGACGTTGACATTTCAGAGACAGAGAACACAGAGACGTTGTTCATTATTGTAGCAATTGCCTGTTCTCTCTCTCGCGTGTGTAAGCCTAAAACTACCGAGGTATGTAATCAAGCACTCGTCCAACGTGTTCTTAAGAAGTGCGCCAGCCAGCCCTCAATTTCGCTCACAGATGCCCAGGTTTTATATGTTACAGCATACGTGATCAAAACGCTTGGATTGGGGTAGATACGGTTTTTGCTGGTGCGATTCTTGCTGTTCGTATATGCCGCGTTTTTTCAGGTAATACTTTCAGTTGTTAGACAGCGTGTGAGGTACTTTTTTATTGATATGTGGTGTTTAACTAACGTCCCAAAACCACCATATGATTATGAGAGACACTGTTAGTGGAGGGTTCCGGAAATTTCGACCACCCGGGGTTCATTAACGTGCACCAAATTCTGAGCACACGGGCCTTACTTTCTTTTTTTCCCCCAATTGCCTCATTGCTTTATTATAGGAAACTTAAACTATCAAACAGTCCTCATTGTTTGCGTCCGGACCCAAAAGAACTGCGGTGAAAACTAAGAGTGTGGAGTGACGCGGCATATTCCGAATTCTTGGAGCGATGGAGTCAAAGCTACGACCTTCAATAAATTTATGTAGCTACTCATGGCACCAAATGAGCTTGCCCTATATCTTATTCGCCTGCGATGTTGCATGGGGTACGCTTGACTGCTCTTTGTGATCATTTGTATAAACTGAGTATAGACGAAGAGTCACAAATTTATGGGAAATGCTCGTGAGGATTCGCTCCATGCAAATATTTCTGCTAAGAAACGGAGGAAGCACAACCAGGACAAGTTTATTACGTGTGCTGCAGGAATTGACTTTCGTTTAGAAGGGTAGTGTTATCTAATGATCCTGTATTCAAACGAAAAGAAATATATAGCTTTTAAATTTTATGCTTACCCTCTGTGTTATGAACCTGCTGGAAAGGTTTTGTTCTGGAATGTGCGACATGTTCCCTCACTTCGGAACGGGACCGTAAAACCAGGATAACCAGCCATGCCGCCCTTGCGCAAAATGGCTCAGAACTTGTATATTACCAGCGCTCGCCACGTGCTAAAATGGCTCTCTTACGTTGCCTTTCTGCTCTACGGCATCGAAAACTTCTCGCTGTGGTCTTCCGTAGAGTGCGGCATCTCTTGTGTCTTTGGTACCCTGGTTCTCGTTGCTCTGAGCCTCCTTGGTCTTTGGATATGACCTTGTCTCTTGTCCAGTCTCACCCGCTGCCCTTGTCGCCCTTTTCGTCGTCCTTGAGGACCTGCTCGACAGCACTCGAATTTTGTGTATGTTGGCGGTCCTCAATGCTAATTTGCCTCGTGCCCTCACCATGTCTGTACTCGCTGTCCCCTGCCCACTTCTCGGCTTCACCTACGGTTTCCTGGCTGTGGGCTCACCACGAGACCACTGCTTCCTATGTCCTTGCCATCCTTTTCATCGTCATTGAGGCTTGCTTGACCATGCTCCAATTTTCTGACTGTTGACTTTCCTCGAGGCTATCGTTTCTCGTGCCCTGACTGTCGCCATAGTCGTTGCTCTCTGCTTGATTCTCGGCTGAATCTACGGTTTCTGACTGTGGCTCGCCTTGACACTATGGTCTTCTTTGTCCTTGCTCTCGATGGCGAACGAGCGCGCTGTGGATGAAATGTGCTTGCCTGCGGTCATGACAGCCACGTCGATGCGCGGAAGCAGGTCTGGCACGTATTGGTCCATCGCATACCAGCCAACGCCGAAGACGCAGAAGCCAACGGCGATGTGCCAGGCCATTGCGTCAGCTACAGCTTGTTTGTTTGTTTCCTTTGATGAATGGCATGTACCCACTTTGGGGGATACTCAGTGGTTACGCTTCTTCTAATCAGTCACTAATGTGGCTTCTACCCACAATGGTAGTCGGCCTAGCAATTCCTACCTTCTTCAGTGCCCAGAGTGAACCCTGTGCTTCTTTCTGCCTGGCACTGCGACTTCCTAATGTTCTTAATGAGATCAGAAACGCCCACTATCAAGAATGTTCTTGTCCCTTGTCACTAGCTCCTACCCAATGCAGAGATTGTCAGAATATTCTGTGGAATTTCCCCCCAAGTTGTACTATATACGAGAGCACGCCTGTCTCGTACCCAGGTGCTTTTGGGCGGTATACTCTCGCTCCCAGAGACGCCCTAATTTGTATTGAACTGGCTAGGCGTGCCTCGCTAGCTTGGAAAGCAGTGGCTTTGGAACTTTAAAATGTGAAAAAGCGCCTGTTCACGCTGCGCCCGCTTAAAAAGGTCATCTAGTTATCACTGCGTCGTGTTAGGATGCGACAACAAACCAGCGCAAGAGGGAGAAATTGCTGAGATCTGCCTGTGAATTTCCCAGTGCATCACGGGAATTGTGCCGGTGCAGTGTTTTCAGCTTTCGCTGATTTCTGTCAAAAAAATCACAGCATATCCATGGAGTGAATGATGATGAGTGGGGCGAAGCTTCGAAGGGTGTTATCGGGTAAACTGTGAAGGATTCGTTGGCAACGTCCTTCCATCCTTCCATCCTTCCTACCTTCCATCCTTCCTCCCTTCCATCCTTCCATCCTTCCATCCGTCCCTCCTTCCTTCCTTCCTTCTTCCCCTTCCTTCCTTCCTTCCTTCCTTCCTTCCTTCCTTCCTCCTTCCTTCCTTCCTTCCTTCCTTCCTTCCTTCCTTCCTTCCTTCCTTCCTTCCTTCCATCCGTTCGTCGGTCCATCCGTCCGTCCGCCCACTGAAAGTACCACCATCTCGCATCTCTTCATTGTATATTCATGACATACAAGTACTTCCATCCAGCGGATATTCGACGGACTAAAACGAGGGATACATACAGGAGACACACCACTCACACCTTAAGGAGCATCGCTTCTAAAACAAAAACAAAAACAGTAACCTGGACGATTTATTCAGCGGCTAACTTCACACTACATCGAGTCTCACACTGCGTGGACTCTGCCGCAGAGTTTTGAATTGGCGGATTATAGGCACCCGTCAATGCGGTTTACGAGATCTGATGGTAGCGCCAGAACACACAGCCTAGCGAGCAGGCGCAGCAAAACCGAGTCTTCCAATGCGAAGCCTAGCGAGTAGACACAGCAAAACCAAACTTGCACGTGCATAATATTTCCTTTTTTAGTTGTGAGCAAGGTGGTCGCAGCTGATTATGTAAGCGCCCAGGAAGCGTTCTTTGAAAACGTGCCAAAAAGGGCACTGACACTTCAGCGTGTCACTGTGTTCAGTTAGCGTTCCATTTTCTTAGTATCCCTGGTGGTCGGTACCAACAATGCTGAGGCGGCTCAAAGAGCTTCGTCGCGCCCTCTGGTCCACTCTCGGGTGCCTATAGTAAACCTTAAGAATCAATGTATGAAGAGCCGCGCCTAAACGCATAACTGTAGGCGCCAACCAGTTATTACTGGTTACTAGAGTGATGGGGGAATGTCCCTACCTATAAGTGCTAGCACAGCAATTCCTGGCTTTTTGGCATGCAGCTTCTGTTAAACCTGAAAATCTGATTCAGGCTGCTTGGTTAGCGCTTTCACCCGAAGCCCACCTGGAACACCTCGCACAAACGACGCCCTTGAAGGGGTGTCCCATTGCTCAGATCAGTGCTAACAAACCTAATCTCAGCTCTGGTCTCCAAGGTAATATATACAGCCCGAACCCCGAGTCACGGCTCATTTTCTGCCGTTCAAAGCTAGACAAAAAGTTGTTGGAAGGTGGAAAAGCTTGAGGTCATTAGAAACATTTCACCACCAATACAATCCACGCGGAATATTAAGTGTGGAACAACCTTTAGTCGCACCATGTTACAAATCTGGCATCGGCGACGCCGTCCACACCCCCACTGCGCATGCTCGCGTCTTATGCCTCGTGTCCCGTCCCAAACCCTTGCAAATAAAGTTTTTCTTTCCTTAATTCCTTCCTACGTCTCGTGCCGCATCTCGTGCTTGCGTCTCGTGCCAACTGTGGCTTCCCTCCCTCTTTCACAACTCGTAAGGCTGACGCAGACAACGTCTGCTAGTAAAAATGAAACCGACTCCTCGCGCTACGTAACCCGTCACTGGCCAACCCGCATATGAAGGCACTGGATCACGCGTTCGAAATTCAGTCAGGGTGTCTTTACTTGGCTTTCGCTTGACTCGAGTGGATGCGAATAAAGCAACAATACTTTAAACCAGTAGTGGAACGCAACCTAACGTCAGCGTTCTACCGCTCGTTGAAGCCAACGCTTCTCATTGACTCGATAAATATAAATAATATTAAATACAAAGAAACCTATAGGCATTGCCAAACCATACCCAATTACGCAACATTCAGGCCAAACTTCCACTACTCTGCGACGCGTTTGCTCCAAGGAGTATTATTCTTTAATCCTCCTTGGTTTGCTCTAGTTGTCCTCGTGGGCTTTTTACGGGCGGAGCTCCCTACGTGGTAAATCGTTCCCTCCTCTCTAGTAGTAATAGTTTGTAGCCTCAGCTAGTTTATGAGTTGCTCAATAGATGGCATCGTGCGTTTATGTTCTTGGAAAATATTTTATGTAGTTTCCACCGCATATCCACGGAGGGAATTATGATGAGTGGGGCGAAGTGTTCGTCCGGCGGTCCATTTGCCCCCCCCCCCCCCTTTTACCCGTCTGTGCTTCAGCCCATTCGTACATGCGTCCGCGAGTCCGTCCGTCCTTCCATGAGTCCGTCCGTCTGTCTGTCCATTCATGCTTCCGTCTGTCAGGGATTATGTCCTTCCATTTGTCCATCCGTAAGTATGGTTCGTCCACTTCGTTTATACAAGCGGATGCACGGACGGACGAAGGAATGCAAGAACGGATTGAAACACGGACGGATGGAAGGACGGATGGACGATTCGCCCCACTCATCTTGATTTACTACGTGCATGGATATGCCGCAATTTTTTAAGGAGTTGTTTAAGATGTCACCAACCTAGTCTCCAAGCATTAATCTAGTAACATGATTATCGTCGTTTACTGGCTCACGGATGGCATGGCATATAAATTCTTTGAATGGGTCAATAAAAAATGGCACCGGATCTGCATGTTAAATTGCAAATGCCTTCGAAAGACGATAGTCTTGCATCTGGATAGAGTGAACAAACATTTATTTGATGTTCCGCGCAAAAAAATCGGCGAATGGTATTCTGGAGGCGCTGCGTTAGAGCGGCTTGAGCGTGCAGCTGAGGCGAACGAGCGCATCGAGGCAAGTTAGACATGAGCGTCATCTGGCAGTTATTTTCGAAAACGAAGGAAGGCGTGCGCGCCTGCGGAGAAAGATGCGTGCCATTCTCGGAGGCGATAAGGTGTAGAGCGCAAAGCGATGGGCAGGTAGGTGCCACCACCGTGTCGTTTTAGCAAAGCGTTGGTAACTCTTGCCTTTTTCCGCCCCGTGTTGCAATATCAGCGCAGCGCGTTTAGCGCACTGTCCTTAGAATTACTTGTGTCTGCCTTCTCTAGTATAAAGGCACACATACAATACATCACCGTGTTGTTATGGTACCTTAGATATGCGCAATGATTGCTTTTTAATTGACATTGACAATCGCACAAGTATGAGCACTGGATCATGAGCAATATTGGTGGGCACTGCGGAGGGGTCAGCCGTTTGAGGTATCGTTAAGGACAGACAGACAGACAGACAGACAGACAGACAGACAGACAGACAGACAGACAGACAGACAGACAGACAGACAGACAGACAGACAGACAGACAGACAGACAGACAGACAGACAGGCAGACAGACAGACAGACAGACAGACAGACAGACAGACAGACAGACAGACAGACAGACAGACAGACAGACCAATATTTTTCCGTTGCAGGTCCCCAAAAAGAATATCGTCTTTAAAAAGTGTAGTTAAGGCACCGGCGGCGTGACCCTTTCACGTAAGGCGCTCACCATTCACGCGACACCGTTTTTCCCGCCTTTTCCCGTGGGGCGTCACCACGAACCCAATTGCACCTTGCGTTACTATAGAGCGAAAACAGTTACTTGATAACAATGACAGTGTAGTTGTCCGCTGTCCCCGGTGTCCGTAAACGTTATCGTGCGCGAAATGGCGAAAGGTGAAATGAGAAAAACACTACTCCTCTTCCATTACGAAGGTGTCTGCTTCAGTGACGGAAGCAGGTCACGATATCGCTTGCGATGAAGGACCCTTCACGTCCTTGAATATTTGCAGACTCCAGCGCTGCCGTCGGGTCATTTGCTTCGGGAGTGATCTCCAGGGAGTTTGCCGATATTCTCAGAGCAGGGACTATATGAGGCTTTCACACATTGCCTAGTTCCTGGCCCACAAGTGTTCAGGGGTTCGTGCAAGTGTTCCGAACGTGAAAGGACTCCCCCATAACCATGCGCAAAAAAAAAAATCATGAGCCGTGGTGGTATAAGCGGGTTCTGAAGTGAGTTCACAGAGAGCTTCAGAGACCCACTTGGAACTTTTAACGAAGTTATTTCCCACTACCAACAGTCAAAGCGAAGCTACCTCGTCCCGCATTCCATGCTCACTAGACCGCAGTCGTCGGCTTTTAGGTTGCTGCAGGCAGGCTCGCTTTCTCGTAGCACGTTCAGTCACTTCCCTGAATGCCTAAATCCAAGATATCCTAGTTCTGGGGTAGATAACTGCAAACTCGCTCGCATACTCTAGCAGTGGCTGGCATCACGCAGCGTAAAGTTCAGCATAGAACAGGAAGAGGGCCCTTAAAAGCACCGAGCTCTAAGTCCAGCTCTCAGCCGTTAAGGAGGCAGGCGAACAGGGCGGAGGGCCATGGTCTACCAATACCGGCGGGGAAACGGCCAATAACTGCGGTGAACCCCTCTTTTGGGGTTGCCTGATCTTAAGGGTCAAATAAAGTTTACTTCGCCTTCACCTCAGGAAACGTCAGTCACTCTTACTGACTTAACATTGTCAACTGCTGTTAACTCTTACTGACTTAACAGCAGGCAATGTTTCGTGCCCTCAGCCTCACTTTTCAAGATGAAATGATTGCGTCAGCCTTGGCGACATACACCGTCGATGGTGGCTGCTATTTCTCCCTTCCACTCGCTACCTACCTAGCCATAGGCAAGGAGCCATGGCTCTGGCATCAGTGATGAGTGTTTTAGGTCCTTATATGATATATCAAAAGCTATTATATATATATATATATATATATATATATTTAAACTGGAGCTCAATATGGCACCATAGTTGTACCCCACCACTGGTGTTCGTGAAAGCAAAAATGAAATAAAACAAAATCTATCAACGGATGAAATGAGAACTATAGGGCCCTCTTCGCGGAATTCAAGTATTCTACGGTAAAGTCGTGGTGTTGCTTAAAACCTCTTCGCGAAAACACCCTATACAAGCATAATGTCGGGCAAAAAATCTTGTTTAGATATGTAATTTAGCGTACCATGAAAAACCACCCGGCCTGTGCGGAAGGCGCAGCACTGTCACAGCGCAAGCTGGAAAAGCGGCCGCTCAGAGCGTTTTTTAGACACTATTTAAGTAACTATCACTCACAATTGAAGGGTACCCACTACGCCATTAATCATTGTGTAGTAGCCAGGTATTCATCATGCCATCCTTTGTCATTCTTAATAGAATCCTGGTACCTGCTGCACACTTGCAAGGAACTTTGTGAATTTTTTTACTGTTGTGCTTGACGACGATGAAGAATTATGACAGAAGCATTTGTCATCTTCAAAATTCCTACAGTGGGTATGCGCCATAGTTATTATGTCAAGATGGTCAAGCTTTTGTTGAACTACCCACTTTTTTTCGCAATTCGCATCATGTGAGACCTCATTGTTTTTTTTTTTGCAGTTCTAAAACGCTTTATTACTGATATTACGTGATTCCTTTCCCGACATCAAACTTTGATGAGGCCAGTTTGCAAAGGAGTTCCAAAAAACTACCGTGGCTCAGTGGTTGAATACTTGGCTAGTACGCAAGAAACCTGGGTTTAAATCTCAATAAGTCCTTCGTGCGATAGTAGTTATGGACACCGGCGGTGGCGGCGGACAGGTACAGTGCTCACGTGAACCGTGTTGTGATCTCATAAGAGCTCTTGCTGTAAAATAAAACACTAACTAGGCATGACCCCTCCCCCACATATTCCCTAGTGCATTCGGAGATGCAGTCATAGAGTTGATGCCAATAATGTTTCCAGACTATAAAATGCCAAAAAAGTTTAAGTGTGATAGAAAGAAGCTTATGTGATTTGCGAAGGCCTAGGCTCCTGTTTAGGAAAAGAAGCAATCACAAATGAATCACACAAGCCACGCATATATCGCACAACTTCAATTGGCTAATAAGTCTGCCAACAGCAGGACGGGATGGTTATATATCTTGAGAGACTGCTTTATTTACATAAAGGCAGAGAGGGCAGCCTGAGCGACAGCCTGCTCGAGCCTGCTACTCTACACTGGGGGAGGGGAAAGGAGAGAAGAAATAATGGATGACGATGGTGAGATATAGGGCTGAGTATATACAATATGTTCCAGCTGAGAAAAATATTATAGCCACGCATATAGCGCAGTTGCTTCCAAAAAGGCTATAACCGCTCTTATGACCACAGTTGCGCTGTTGGTGTCTGGCCAAGCGCCCAACATGGTCTCAATTATTGACCTACTGCGAAATCGTTCATTAGAATAAATCAGTGTTTGTCGTTCATGTGCGTATGCTGGGCAGTCACAAAAGATGTGCTCAAGTGTTTCTGGCACATCATAGTGTTCACAATCGGGGCCAGTGTCACTGCGACCGGTGATATGTGCGTAACGTCTGGTGTACGCCACACCAAGACAGAAGTGGTGGATTGTGCATGCGATGTGCCGCTTTCATTGAGGGGGCATGCGGAACATCATTTCCGGCTCCCATTTGTGAAGTCTCCGGTGTCGCCCTTGCGGTTTGGTCTAGTGCTGAAATATGTAGCTGAAATATGTAGCTGAAATATGTAGCTGAAATATATGTAGCTGCAATATAGTGCTGTAATATGTAGGTATTCCCGCAGCGAAGCAGGGCGTTCGTGTCAGCTTGTGAAAACGCAATGCGTACTTTAGGGGCACCTTTTAAGGAAGCTTTAGCTTCAGCGTCACCCTCTTCATTTCCCATCACGTCGCAATGCGTGGAAATTGACTGGAAAGTGTTAAGATGGCCATTTGTTAAAGCAACCTGAATATGTTCTGCTATTTCTGTTGCCAAGACGTAAAACGAACCTCGCCTCATGATGCAAAATCGTCCAGGCTCGAGGTTGCTCTGCGGAAATAAATATTATTGCCTCCCGGATAGCGACAAGCTCTGCGGCAGTTAATGTGATTTTATGGTTCTCTTTGAATCGTCGAGCTATATCCATGTCTAGGATGACAAAGGCTGCAACAGAAGTGTTTAGTATGGTGGACTCGTCGGTGTACACGTACATGGAGTCAGCGTACGTTGCCGATGCACAGACGCCTGTAGTCTTTGAACATTCCTGTTAATTTTTCTTGGGATATGCATCAACTATCTTGTCGTCTACTGCACAAGCTAGAACCTTCACCTATGATTTTTTCCACCGCGATGAATAAATCTTTCATGAACTATAAAATATACATTTCAATTGTTGCTATCACTACTCAGTAGTCTGAGACAATGTGAATGTACATGTTACGGTACGTAGAGCCCTGTCCACATCCGAGCAGAGCTTGCGAGTAGCCGGTTTTCCCTCTGCGAAGTAAGACCTTGCGGTAGTTTTGAGCTCTCACGTGACGTGGTAGGCCAGAAGCATGTGCAGCGCACTCACCACGTCAGGGCCAGCAACAGCCGCAAGGTGTCGTCCCACAGAGAAGAAACGGAAAGTTCCGGCTGCTCGCGTTTTCCTCACAGGCGTGAACGTGACTGTATGTAAGCGTTTAAATATGTGGTACTAAAACTTTGCTTACCTATGCGTTCCGTTAACAACTACGCAATAAGGTATTCCCGAAAAATGGTAACATCAAGAAGTATATATTACTGCTAAAAACCCCTGCTACCATTGAGTAGTTCAGTAATAAATGACTTGTTACACACACGCGAAATAGGCTGCAAGCATGACAAATTTCTCTAAGCTCCATCATGCGCGGAATATAGATACTAAAGAGTTTTAGTACTGCGTACGCTGCGTACGTGGCGGCGTTGCGTACGTAAGGACGCCACGTTCTGCGTAGTGCGCATGCGCAGACCGCAACGCACACCTATCGCGTCACGTACGCAGCCGCTACGTACGCACGCATGAGATGCGTGCGTGCGTACGTATGAGCTGATCGCGTCGCTCTCGAACAAGTTCGCGACAGCGCGAGACTTCATTTTGCAAAATGGCGGCATCGAAGGCAACACGGAGGAAGGAAGGCAAGCACCGACCGGCTCTGTGGCTTGAAATATGGCCATATTTTGGCTATAACACTTGGATTGGCTCACATTGGCTGTCAACAACACGTGCTTCTATTTTGATCTACCAGATGACGCAACACGCTTCACGCTCGTTACGTACGTGGGTACTACGGCGTACTAAAAGCTGATTAGTGGCAAACGACGCTACGTAACGCAAGGCGCTTGCGTGATGCGTACGTAGCGCCATTCCGCAGTACTAAAACTCTCCAATTTATGCCTTACTGCAGGCATGGACGGTGAGTCACCAAACAGGAAAATTATGATCTAATTAAAAAAAAGCTCGGACACTGACCACGAAAATAAATACGAAAGAGATTCTTGTTCACAATGAGAGCGAAGGCGATTGAAGCAATGTTGAGGGCTTTAAAATATAACGTAAGGAACGGGTACAAATAAAAACTTGGACCATCTCCCCGAAGAGAAACGAAGGAGCAGCGCTGCTCACGGGTGGCGCCAGGGTTGAACGGCGCTCACGCGCGTGCTGCGGTGGCCGGCGTAGGTCATGTAGGTGACACGTACAGCTGTGTTTCGACGTGTACGTTAGGTGCCCGTCAGGTTTATTGCGAGTGAACCGACGAGTCGGTGGTGTAGCGAGTGACGGTCGCGGCAGGTGTTGCGGGTGAACAGACGAGATGGCAGCTGCGGGCGCCACGGCATGCGCGCAGTTGGCGAGGGAGAGAGTGACGCCAGCGCTTACTGCGAGGGGAGCATGACGTCAACGTGCAGCAGCGGCGTCACCTACTTGGCACCGCGCCAACACCTGCGGTGCGGTATAGAAATCTTTAACGAATGAACGAATATAAACAAATTAACTAATATAACTTGACACCGTGCCAGCACATGCAGCCTGTTATAGAATATAATGAATTAACCAATATAAAGAATTAACTAACATAACTTGGCACCACGCCAACACCTGCGGCGCACGGCGAGTTTGTACAGAGGGACAGTGTTAGGGTCGGTTCACGCTGGCAGCAAGCTTGACCTGACGGCGCAGATCCGTAGACCTGCACCGTCTGCAGGAAAGCTGTTCGAATTGCACAGCAAACTCCTCCTACAAACATGGCTGCCCTCCCGAATGCAGTTGTTGACCACCTCGAATCTATCAAGTGGCCGTCGTGCGCTCCGTAGCTTGTAAGCTCTGAGCTGATGCTCCAAATTTCTTTAGACTGATGTCTTTCAGCTTCGACAACGCAGTACTCGAATCGATTCGGCACCGTTTATGAGAACGTACTCAAATTATTGATGTTCTAGGTTTAAGCATGCCTTCCGAAATCTCGGAAGGCACACAGCACATGTTTGTTTGTTATTGGTGACGCTGGATAGCTGGCACCACTTCTCCAAACGCCTGCTTTGGGGACGTCATTTTGGATCTGTGCACTTTTTTAAATACCGGACAGGCGAACATGGTCTATTCTATGCTAGAACGTAGTTTGGGAACAACACGTACGACATATCGTGAAAACCACGGAGCGAGAAGCAAGCAGCTCGAAGTGTCCCGCGGCAGACACAGACAATGCGGAGAGGCGAAAGCAGACGACGCGACTCAGCCATGTCGCTTCTCCGTCGCTGATTGGTTAAACCCCTCTCCGGCAAACGGCAAACGGGGCCAAAATGGGTCTCGGACCTATATTCCGAACGGCGGTCGTGCGCGAAGCAAACAGCCACTCACGGCTGCCTGAGAACGTCAAATGTCAAACAGCGAGGCATGCTTGCCGCGAGTGTGAACCAGCCCTTACATGGGCTAGTCAAAAGCTGTTTCGCATATAAATATTGAATAAGCGAATAAAATGAAGCTTCGCGTGCTATCACAGTAATCATGTTTGGTTTTCTTAAGGGAGCGCATGTTCGGAACTAATCCTATCATCGCCCGAAGGCTCGAGCTCTTCCGGGCGAAGAACGGAATCTTCGAGGGTCGTGTTCACTGTGGCGCCGTGGTCTTCGTCGATCCAGTGTCGACTGCTCGATGGCAACTCTTCAGCGCTTGCGCGAGACTCGGCCCTTTGAAGCCACGGCTTGAACTTATAGCGCACCCAGCGCTGAATCACCGCGGCCGCAGCATTTTTCTTGCATAGCTCGTTCACTCCAGTTCCTGCGATTAATTGCAAATAATGATAGACGAAATACCCTGTATTTGCTGAGGCGTGATGCCGGGCTAGTTGGTATTGTGTTCACATATCTATATGGTGTATCGCCGCACCACAGGGACAGACTAAAAACAAAAACACAAGTTAATTTTCAAATAAGTGTTAAATTTGCGATCACGCACGCTATTCCCACAGTGAATGTATATCGAAAGAGCCGAGGGAACGACATGCAAAGATACAGCACAAAGCACGCACGTGTCATCACAAATCACGATAATCTGCAGCCGCCTATGTCAAAGCGATGACCCCAGATGCCTGTTTACTTTAATCGACAATGCAAAGGAAGGCGCAATAAGACATTTTTCTTTATTATTGTCTATTTCGTAGAATTCAATTAAACCACGTGTAGTTGTGAGGTTGGCGCTACATAGAACACGGGTGCTTTAAAACATGGGGCCCCATCACACCTCTGACAGAAAATTCCCAAGTGACCACATACATATTTTTGTGCATAGTGCGGTTCCCCCCCCCCCCAGTTTTAGATGCGGAGCATCTAATACTCGAGGCTTGTAGTGCGGCGCCGTCCGCAAGCTTCCTCCTCCTTCTTCCACCATCTGTGCATCCCTTCCTCCTCTACACACCACGCGCGCTTCACTCCTCCGCCATCTGTGCACCCTTCCTCCTCTACACACCGCGTGCGCTTCTCCTCTTCACGAACATTCGCTAGCTGTTTAATGTAGCGCGCATGCGCCGTCACGCTTCGAGAACATCGGCAGCTGACGCGCGCGCATGCGCCGTCGCGCTTCGAGAACATCGGCAGCTGACGCGCGCGCATGCGCCGTTGCGCTTCTCCCCCTTCTCGAACATTCGACAGCTGACAGTGCATGCGCCGTCGCGCTGTATATATACTCAAGGTCGGCGCTCGCTCGCTCAGTTGCCGCTCGTCGGTTGGTTTGTACGGCGCGTCGACGTCCAAGGTCGCGGTGAAATGAATTCCAACGAATCCACAAACACAATGATCGACGTCCCTTCGACCAGCGCCGCCCTTTCGCATACGTGTGTACGTGTTCACTCATTTAACACCCCCTCCTATAACCACGTTAACCAATTTAGCCATCGACCCAAGTAAGTCGCAATTTAACACCATATTTCGCAACCACTTTAACCAATTTAGCCATCGACCCAAGTAAGTCGCACTTTAACACCCCGTTAACCAATTATATGGTCCGCATCCTCCTCAGTGTTCCCCCGAGGGAAGCTGCGGGCAATTTTTTTTGTTTTATGAACTTTCCGGGCAGGCCTATGTACACGCGTTCACATGTCAAAGAAATCCAGTACCCAACGCCATGATTGCAATCAACAATTTTTTTTCCGTTGCTTGATCATATTGTGACAGGGCGAGGTCTTGGCTCACAGGACAGCGTCTACCGAGAATCGGCAGCCGAACAAGATGTCTAAGTTGCCTCTCGCGGAAGCGCCCAACGCACAGGCGTCTTCTTCATCATCGCTAAGTGCCACGCTTGCTCCTGTCGATGATGCATCGTAACATCACTCCCCTGCGGCGGAAGTGCCGTCACGGCGCTTAGTACGGCGGCGACGAACAAGGAGGGTGATACGGTTTCAGTCTGGAAACGTGTACAACGTCTGTCTGGAGTGAGGTGGTCGGAAAGGCATTGTTTAGCGGTGCGATCTCGCAGCTCACGTCACTAAGTTGTCGTAACACTTTGTAGGGGCCATGGTAGTGTGATAGTAGCTTCTCTGATAAGCCGAATTGGCGGTTCGGTGTCCAGAGAAGTACCAGAGACCCCGGCGAGAAGTGCACGCTTTGGTGGCGACTGTCATAGCGGTCTTTTCGCTGCGCTTGCGACAAGTGCAGCCGATCATGGGCAAGCTGACGGGCTGCATGGGCTCGAGAAACGACATCGCTGGCGTACTCAGTAGACAAGGGGGCAGCCGAAGGAAGGAGCGTGTCAAATGGTAATGCTGGATGTCGGCCAAATAGCAAATAAAACGGCGAATAACTAGCGGTGTCGTGCCGTGAAGAATTGTACGCGAACGTGACAAGGGGGAGTGCTTTGTCCCAGTCACGGTGATCTGGCGAAACGTACATTGACAGCATCTGCGTCAGCGTTCGGTTCAGACGCTCGGTCAATCCATTTGTCTGTGGATGATAAGCGGTGGTAAGCTTGTGCTCAGTGGAGCAGGCGCGGAGAATGTCATCCACAACACGTGAAAGAAAGAACCTTCCTCGATCAGTAAGCAGCTGCCGCGGAGCGCCGTGATGAAGAATGACTTCATACAAGAGAAAGTCAGCGACGTCAGTGGAACAGCTTGCCGGCAGTGCTTTAGTGATGGCAAAGCATGTGGCGTAGTCTGTGGCGACTGCAACCCATTTATTTCCGGAGGTGGGCGTAGAAAACGGGCCCAACAGGTCAAGGCCGACACGGAAGAATGGTTCCGTCGGTATGTCAATGGGCTGTAGGAGGCCAGACGGTAGCACAGAGGGGCGCTTGTGGCGTTGGCAGCGGTCGCAAGCAGTGACGTAGTGAACCACAGAACGATACAGTCCGGGCCAGAAAAAGCGACGTCGCACACGATCGTAGGTACGAGAGACGCCTAGGTGACCAGCTGTAGGTACGTCATGTAGTTGTTCGAGAACGCTGGTACGCAGGTGATGGGGAAGCACGAGTATAGTTCCGGGCCATCAGCGTTGAAGCTGTGACGGTACAGAATGTTGTCGTGCAGTTCGAACAGGCGAATGGAAGGGTCTGTTAGAGCAGAGGTCAGACGCTCGATGATGGAGAGTAACGACTGGTCACGTCGTTGTTCGGTGGAGATATCACCCAAAGCGTGGATGGAGAGAACGCAGGGGTCTGAATCAAGGTCTGTCAAGTCGGGCGTTTCAACCGGATAACGTGACAAACAGTCTGCGTCTGTGTGGAGGCGTCCCGACTTGTAGTGGACCACGAATGAGTATTCTTGCAGACGGAGCGCCCAGCGACCAAGACGTCCAGATGGGTCCTTTAGCGATGACAGCCAGCAAAGAGCGTGATGGTCCGTAACAACGGAAAAAGTTCGGCCATACAGGTATGGCCTGAATTTCGCCACGGCCCACACTAAAGCTAGGCAGTCACGCTCAGTGATGGAGAACTTCCGTTCAGCAGATGAAAGGAGACGACTGGCGTAAGCAATCACGCGGTCCTTCCCGTGCTGTCGTTGGCCAAGGCATCGTTGGCCAAGCATTCCATGGCCACTGGCATCGGTCCGAAGCTCTGTAGGTGATGCTGGGTCGAAAGGGGCCAGTATTGGTGGCGTAGTCAGCAGATGGATAAGAGCCGAAAAGGCGTCCGCTTGCTCTATACCCCATGCGAAGGGAACGTCCTTCTTTAAGAGATCAGTAAGCGGTCGAGCGATGTCGGCGAAGTTGCGGACAAATCGACGAAAATAGGAACATAGCCCTACAAAACTTCGGACGTCCTTGGTTGAGCGTGGTTCAGTAAATTGCTGTACTGCTCGCACCTTGTCGGGATCTGGTTGAACACCATCGGCACTGACAAGGTGGCCGAGTATGGTAATTTGGCGACGTCAGAAATGGCATTTTGCCGAATTGAGCTGGAAAGCAGCTCTTAGAAAAACATCCAGAACGGCTGACAGACGTGTTATATGGCTGTCAAAGGTAGGTGAAAGATGATGACATCGTTTTAGTAACTTAAGCAGATGGACCACTATTATCCTCAGAGAAGGGAGTCCATCATGCGCTCGAAAATTGCCGGTGCATTACACAGTCCAAACGGCATGACTTTGAACTGGTAGAGGCCATCGGGCGTAACGAAAGCGGTTTTTTACGATCCATGGGGTCGACGGAAATTTGCCAATAGCTGGACCGAAGGTCAATAGACGAAAAGTATTGGGCACCAAGGAGGCAATCGAGGGCGTCATCAATCCGAGGCAAAGGGTAGACATCTTTGTGGGTCACTTTGTTTAAATGGCGATAGTCCACGCAAAAGCGCCAGCTGCCATCTTTCTTCTCAACGAGCACGACTGGGGAGGCCCAGGGGCTGGATGAGGGTTCTATTACGTCTTTAGTAATCATTTTATCTACATCATTTTGAATTACTTGGCGTTCCTTGTGAGATACGCGATATGGACGCCGCCGTATAGGACTGGCATCACCAGTGTTGATCCGGTGAGTCACTGCAGTTGTTTGGCTGAGAGGGCGGTAGTCAAAGCCGAAAACGTCTCTATATGATGTTAGCAGACTACGGAGGCGGGCAGCTTGCACTGCAGTGAGGTCGGTAGCAATCATCTTGTTAATGTCATCTGCAGGCAGAGTGTAATTGCGGCCAAGACAGGGGGATGTAGTAACGGTGTCCAAACCAGTAACGTTGCAGCTGTCAAGTGGAGATAGCGTGGCCAAAGACATGTCTTGAGGAATAACTTGAGTCAAGAGACTCATGTTGAGTAGTGGTATAACCACTGTATTATTAGCAACGGCGACAACAGTGTGAGCAAGGACGACGTCTCGGGCCATCAGTACGTCGACTATAGGAGTGACGAGGTAGTCACCGTCGGGCACGTGACGTGAGCACGACAAAGTGACATATGTAGCAGCTTGCGGAGGCAAGCGAACGTGGTGACGAGAGCGTAAACGGGGAGAATAGTCTGCTGGAAAATCGGCAAACTGTGGCAGTTCAAGCTGAAGAGCAGCAGTGGCACAATCAATGAGCGCAGAATGACGTGACAGGAAGTCCAAACCAAGTATTAGGTCACGAGGACACATTTCAATGACGGCAAACTGAACTAATGTAGAATGACCGGCAATGGACACACGGGCCGTGCACATCCCTTGAACATCAGGGGTCCTCCCATCAGCGAGAAGTGTGCGGGAAGCGGCAGGCGTGAGCACTTTATGTAGGCGTTGGCGAAGGTTCGCGCTCATTACAGAATTGTGCGCTCCAGTATCTATAAGGGCAGAAATAGCCACACCGTGAACGTCAACGTCTAACAAACTTTGTCTCGTTGGAAGCGTCAAGAGAGGATTTGTGGAGGGAGTCGAAAATTCAGCGTCACCTCCGGGCGCTGCACCGTTTAGTTTTCCGGGTAGGCAGGAGCGGGGTTGAATGGGGACGACGGCCTGCGAGTCTGCGGTGAGCGAGACGACTGGCGACGTCCTGGAGGCGAACGCGACTGACGACCATGCGGTGACGGAGATCGGCTGTTGAACCTTCTGTAGTTGTTTTGCGGAGAAGGCTGCGCGGCAGACGCGAAGCGGGTGCTGTCCTGTCGGTAGTGAGGTTGAGATGAAGTCCGAGGTGGTGAGGACCAGCGGTAATTGCAGTAATGGACGACATGACCGATACGGTGGCAATGAAAACAAATTGGTCGATTGTCGACGGTTCTCCACGCAGCAGGATCACGAGATCGGGCCGTAAACTGCTGCTCGTGATAGGACGAGGGTGGACGCCATGAAGCTCGCTGCGGGCTGGGCAAAGCGCACACCGATGGAATACCAATGCTGGTGAGTTCTTGGCAGACGATGGCTTGAACCATGTTAGCAGTGAGTGGGGTGGTGTCACTTGCAGCGGTGTGAGCCGGAGCAGAGGCAATGGCTTCCAGATCGCGCCGTACAATTCGGGTCACCTGAACCAATGAATCTCGAGGTGGTGGCTGTGTTCTTGCACGGTCTTCGCAAGATGATGTTGCAGCCGTATTCGGAAGGCCGGTAAACACGCTGTTAATCCGCCGGCTCTTCGCTTGTTCAAAGCGCCGACATTCTTTTATAACGGCGTCCACTGTAGAAAAATTTCTGCAGATGAGGAGGTTGAATGCGTCATCCGCAATCCCCTTAAGAATATGCCCGACCTTGTCAGCCTCCGGCATCTCGGCATTGGCTTCGCGACACAACGACAACACATCTTCTATATAGGAGACGTAAGGCTCGGTCGAGGTCTGCGCCCGAGATGCGAGCATTTTGTTCGCGGCCATTTTTCTTCCAATCGGCTTTCCGAACAGGTCCAGAATTTTATCCCTGCACACTGCCCAACTCCCAAGTTCTGTTTCATGGTTCTCATAACATGATTTGGCGGTTCCCCTAAGATAGAATAACAGGTTTGCCAGCATAAGAGTCGGGCCCCATCGGTATCGAGTACTCACACGTTCGTACTCTGCCAGCCAATCTTCAACGTCAACTTCATCTGGATCGCCGGAACCGCTGAACGTGCCAGGATCCCGCGGGGGTTCGAGCACGAAGGTTGTGGTCGCAGAAGATGTAGCTACCGCATCATCTCCGGCCGCACGAACACCAGGAGCAGATGCCGACGCCGTACTCTCCGTCATCGTTGTAGAATGACCCTTCAAACGTCGGCCGCTGCGAAGTTCCGTTGCGAGGCGGTTACCCAGCACTTCCACCAAATGTGACGGGGCGAGGTCTTGGCTCACAGGACAGCGTCCACCGAGAATCGGCAGCCGAACAAGATGTCTGAGTTGCCTCTCGCGCAAGCGCCCAACGCACAAGCGTCTTCTTCATCTTCGCTAAGTGCCACGCTTGCTCCTGTCGATGATGCACCATAACAATATTTACGATCCCAATTTGCGGTGCTCTCCACATTAGTCTTTTTGCACATGTCTTGTAATCATCCGGAAGAAGAAAAAACCATTTCTGCGCCGAAAATTTTTTCTATCCTTTGCAAATTACACGAAACCGGTTTTACCGATTTTGAAAAGGCAGATGTGAACGAAAGTACAGATTTTTCCCTCGCGGTACACACGCCCATTGTTGATAAAATAGCGTTATTAACACTTCGGGCTGTACTCTTGGCCAACAAGTGTGTGATGTAGCTATGAACTGCGAGGAAGTAAGTTGGTACTTCCAGAGGGGCTGTTCTTTGACGACAAGAAAAAAACACAGTGTCAAATCACTTGATGCCGCTTGAAGGAAAACTGACTAAAGTTAACAAAGTGGTCATCATTCTGCAGGAGGTGAATCTGGAACACGTCGTACCGTGGTGCGTAAAGTGAAAGACTGTTGTACCGATGTGCTTCCTACTGAAGACGCCTAAGACAGACTGGCGTTCGGCCTTTCGCGTTGTCGTGTATACAATTCACTGCCATCAAGTCAATCAGCTTCTACAGTAATTTTGTTTCTAAAACAGAGTTTTTTTCGTCTCTGGTCCTAAAATTGCTATTGGAACGTTCGAATTTTGGGGCGTTCGAGGAGATTCCCTGGAGTCGTGACGTTCATGAAGACAGTGGTCGGCGCTTTCGAGACTTATTAGTTTATTTGAGTGATCCTGTGCCCGCAAACTGAAAAGCCACTTCGAAGAGATACGCAAATCAGAGCATCAGCCTTCACTGATGATCATTGGGACGCGCTGTTTTTTATACATTATGGATCGACCTTTCCAGCCTCATCCCTGGTGGTCGCATAAGCACTGGAATCAGCTCGACTGTTCCCGTCCTGCATCTATTGGCGGATTCGGTGTTACCAACGAAATCTGCACCGGAGCACTCCACTCTGGTGGAGGGCAACAGAATGGAACAATGGAACACACGCGCTCCTTCTGGAGCAAATGGCAATGTCAGAATAGAACGCGATGCGAGCGTCTCTCTTTTCGCTTGAGTGGGCATGCTGGGCACAGTGACGTTACGCCAGCAAAGTTGCTCCGCGGAGCGGATCTCGCGACGGAGATGCTCCAGATTTGCCAATGGAACACTCAGGGGGCACTCTCAATCTGCCAATGGAAGACTTGCTCCACATGGAGCAGCAAAAAACATTGCCAGAAGTGCTACGAATCTGTCAATGAATGACCCCATTAACAAAACAATCAGCTATAATCGCGAAGCTTCCTGAGAACTGAGGCGCGGTCTGCGACGAGCGTTGCTGAGAGTATTTGTGGGTGTAAACCAAACCCAGCAAAATCGAAACAAGAAACGCTCGTGGCAACATCGCGGTGCTTTCATGCGTCCTGGTTTCTTTGAAAAGCCTGAATAATAATGGAGTTTATGGCTGGAGTAAAAAAAAAAAACTTAAGCTTGAGTTTTCAGCTGAGGACAGCTCAGGGTTGATTGAGATTGATACGTGGGGTTAAACTTCCCAAAACCAACATATGATTATGAGAGACGCCGTAGTGGAGGGCTGCGGAAATTTTGACTACCTGGGGTTCTCTAACTTGCACCCGAGTCTGAGCACACGGGCCTACAGCATTTTCGCCTCCATCGAATCCTGCAGGTCGCGGGATTCGTTCCCGCGACCTGCGGATCAGCAGCCGAGTACCTTAGCCACTAAACCACCACGGCGGAGTACAGTTCAGGATGATGGAGGTCCAAACTACGAGGAAAGGGAGGCTTTCTCGTCATTTTCTAAGGTCAGGCAGTTCTTATGGGACCCAAAGTAAACGCGATTAACAAAGCGGAAGTCTGATTAGGTGAATGTGGCCCCTTGCTCACCTTTCGAGTAGATGTAATCACCTTCGTGGCAATTACTGCCAGTGTCTAGACGAGCCATCTCTGATATGCTGAAGACGGACTTCCAATCGACGGCTACAGCATCAACCGGAGGCACTGGTGATGGCTCCACCTCCCTCGTATTTTTCCTGTGAGTGCTGTTACAACACCTCCTGGACAAGACGTGTTTACCGAGTTGGTATGCCTTTGAAATCCCAAATGTACAGGCAAATATTTCATGTCGCGCCAACTTATCATTAACAGCCTAAGAATGATCACTATCATGACACCGTTATTATCACAACAACACCTCTCACAACCTTATAAGTCTGAAAAGCCCAGTGAAGGGTAAAGGCCCTTCATTGGGCTTTTAACGTCATACGCTTCCCGCAAACCAGTGATCCACGTAAACTTTCCAAACTTTTCCGCCGACTTTACTTTCTGACTCCGCTAGGCACACTGGCGTTTCCTTGAAGTCCATTCGGTTAAGCTTAATCATCAGTAATTTTCTTGGCATCTCGTTATGTTCTCTGTCAATGACCATTTCTTTTTACTTAGACTAAGATATCCTTAACATGTGCTCTTTTCGAGACATATTCCACCCTTTGTTAAAATTAGCCATGATAGAAGATAACTAGTGACACCAAGATGTCCTGCTTGGCGGTTTAAATGTGCACTATGGTGTCGCCGCCCAGAAGCTGTGCTAAGTTGGCCTGTAAGATCAGCTTCACAGTATTCAGTAAGCTTGTGATACGTTTCTTGCACCTCGTTTTGACCTAATTGCAATAGTTATCAGTGGCACCATAATTATTAGATTTATTCAAAAAACCAATTCAACACATGTACTTAAGAATACGATAAATGGGCTGCATGATTCAGTGATCAGTTAATCTCTGCATCTATGTTAAAATAATATAAAGATGGCGCCTACATTGTCACGATGATGCAGAATATGGTCGTGAGAAGCATGGAAACCGTCTCGTTGGTGAAGCCATGGAACCAATGCTTATTTTTCATAGCGTCCCAGGCTTCTCGAATCAGTGCTTGCACGTCAGGAGGTACCAGTGTATACATCATGTGCTCGGACAAAAGTGCTTGCACCCTCAACCAAAGGCGCTCTGTCATTGAGTGAAGTAAGAGAATGAAACAGGGCGCCGTAATTAGCCTTCTATAAAATTGAATATCACTATGTTACACAAATAATACATAAAAGCTGCACACTTCAAAAATGATATACGCGCAGACATTTGAATAAAGGAGAAAACAGGTAAAATATACATACCCAAAGTTTTGAAGTGCTGTATATTTTAATTAAAAAAATAGCTTGATAGGGTTTGAACACCAACTTTAGAAGCCAATTTTACACCATGAAACACATATCCTGCATACAGAGATGCCTCTTACTGTGTGTTACGCTCCAGGAACTTTAATATGATATTAGATCTTCAATTTAAAATAACTTTTGCAGGTGTACCTATTGAAATCGACACTAGCGTGGGGTTCCGGCTACAGTATGAATTCCGAATTTTTCGCGTGTCAGTAACCACTAGTTGTGGTCACGTAAAGTATCAAAATATGCTAGCTCGTGCGTAGCCGACAGACCTACACAGTATTGAAGGCGTGGAAACATCTCGATATCTTGTGCGAGCCCATGATCAGGAGCACCTACTAAGTCTAAGGAGCTCCTACTGTAGAAACAGCAACTACTTGTTAAAATGCGTTTCAGTTGATTTTTCAGGACATTCTTAGGCATTGCTGCCAATTCGAAGGCTTTTCTGGGTATTTGTATCTTGAGTCACTGATATTTATTTGACACTATGTTGAGCTGTGGTGTGGGGAGTACGAGCAGTGTTGTGTTGCTTTCTAATGGCGGATCCAGATTCAGATATTGTGGCTTGGGTGAATCGTGAAAATGGCAGATTGTTAGCAACTGCAGATTACGAATCTTTCTGTGTATCGAAAATTCTTGATTAGCCGAAATTGGCGGATGCGACCGGAAGTTTGCGTGACGTATTCTGTGCGCCATCTTTTCTGCACTAAGGGCTGTTCCACGCGCTTCCCGCACAGCCACAATGCACGTTCCGGGACCCCTACCGCACGAAAGCTGAGGACAAATAAGCCAATAGGCGACGCTCTTTCACCCTCCGCAGCGTCGCCAACAGCGTCGCCAATTGGCCTTATTGTCCCCCGCTACCATGCGGTAGTGGTCCCGGCAAGTGCATTGCGGCTGTGCGGGAAGCGTGCGAAACAGCCATAACGGCCGGATGTCTTCAGTCATGGGCCGCCATGGATGGCTATAGGAAAGTATTTCTCACCCCCTCCCACTTCTTCTAGATTTCCACATACGAAATGCACACGTCTAGTACACGTGTTCCAATGACGGACAAGATGGAAGCAAGCCCATTAAGATTTACGCGTTTTGTTCGCTATTGAGCCGAGCGCTCACGGTCTGCCATCGCACTGCAGCATTTGTCATCTTTAGGGGGAATAAATGAGCGCAATTAAGAGCAGGTGCCACCATTATTCACCCTCTCTCAGCCTACTTTTAGCAGACAGCTGCATTATCAGGAGGTTTCCACCGAGCATGTCTCTTAGCACGCCTCCGAACGGGTCACCTTTTCCACCTACCATCACTAACAATTTCAGTAGAAGATATGGATAGCTTACTCCTTGCTACTTCTTGGCCCGACACTGAACGATATTTAATCATTCATTCGTTTCAATGAAACTACGTATAAAAAGTAGGCGCTTACGGGCGGTGCTATCGCTGTGTTTCAGGGATTCTTCTCCGCGGTCTTCTAGGCATGCTCCGTCGCTGTGCGTTGCTGGGCAGCTTCCACTGGCACCAGTGTCCTGCGCAGTAAAAAAAAAAAAGTTTAGTCAGCTTCGGTTCACGAAGTGTAGCTTTGCGAGTCACAAATGCTTTGTGGATATGCCTCAAAATGATCCCTGTTCGTTTACTACATTCATTAGCGCTTTCATGTGACTCGTCGCCTTGCCTCGGGACCGGTGTCCTCTTTGTCCTTGTAAGCCGAGGCCACGGCCGGTGCTCTACGCAGGGTTCCTATTTTGACCGGAAGATCAATGCCCTCGCGCAGTCCGGGCAGCCATCGGTACACCGCGTAGCAAGCAGCGCAGAAAATAAAACAGCCTACGACCATTCGAAGTGCCATTTATCTCGTGCTCACCTATAAACTGTGGCGCATACCC
The DNA here is from genome assembly GCA_013436015.1 of Rhipicephalus annulatus. Taxonomy (NCBI): domain Eukaryota; kingdom Metazoa; phylum Arthropoda; class Arachnida; order Ixodida; family Ixodidae; genus Rhipicephalus; species Rhipicephalus annulatus. Next base: position 29,520 of record WOVY01004914.1, read on the forward strand.
ACTGTGGGGGATTAGCGGAGTCAATTGTTTGTTTGTAGCCTGGAAACCATGGCACTTATTCACTCTGGGGAATCGGCCAAGAAAACATATATTAGCCTATGGACGGTAACTGCACTATTGCTTACAAAAAAAATGTACGAGGAAAAAGGCATTAAAAATTGAAGATTCAGAGAGTTAGAAAAAAATAGAGCGAAAAAATAAGCACAATAACAATAACTATAATCTGATTTTTGGAGCTAGATGGACAGCTGAATTGGCCAAATATGATTAATTTGGGATATATGAGTTATATTTATTCACACTTTAAAAATTACTTCTGACTCATTTTTTCTCGTATTTGTCAAAGTGGGCATTATGTTGAATTGCGTTGAGTGGCTTGAATGAAATCACAGACCAGATCAAATAAATCTCTGTGGCTATGTCCCAAAACGGAAGTACTGACATTCAGAATAGTTTCAGTAAATAAGTTTAAACCTAGCTTCGCAAACGGAATAGCTAGTCGTCTTTTCCTGATTACTGCATAGTTACGACCTGATAAAAATTATGTTATACCCTTTCCGATTCCTTGCAGGACAGAATGTGTGGGAATAGCGTCAGAACAGCTCTGTGTCAAAGGTATTCTTTTCTTTTCGACCTCAATACATGGTACACATCCATGGGAGCTGATTGGCAGAGTAGGTGGTGATTTCATTCCATAATGTTTGCACTGTTACTTTTAGGCACGCGAGTAATTAGTTATTGATTTGAAATGTCGATTGCCCGTAATAAAATAGCTTAAGCACGCCGATTTTAGCAAAAGACTTTTTAGTCCTAACGATATACTCCTGAATGGCGGCAAGACAGCCCTGTGGTTGTACTGTTATGCAGTGGCCCCAAAAGGAAGAAGAAAGGGATCTATAATTCCAGACAATTACTGCACTCTTTTTGATTTGCGTACGTTGTTCTGTTGGTTATCAAATTTATTCATCGAAAAGACTAACAGAGTCAATAAATCACTTCTTGGCCAATCCCTCTGAGTGGGTATGAGCCATTTTAGAGGCAAGAACCACAACAGCAACGAAAATTCGCCTTTTTCACGATGCCCCAGCCCGTGAACACATGCCTAAGAGAAGTTGCGTTGAGACTCCTAGTTTCGGAGGCCTCCGTTATAGCAATACCAGTTCTCTCGGCTGATACCAAACCTTACCGAAATGCGAGAGAGCAGCACAGAAGATCGTAAAAGGCGGATACCTATCCAGTTTTAAAAGTGGCCCATCCTAATTTTTGCGTGAGTGTCATCAGCAAAAAGATATAATCATCATGATCATCATAATCATAATTGTCATCATCGGACAGGTAGTACTAGTATGCTTTTCCTGAATGTACCTTACCGGCTATAACATTAAAGAAAGATGACCAATAATTTACGCCTAGAAGCAGTGCACAGAAAGGGTCTTCGCTTGGTGATCGGAGTCCCTCAGGTGGCTTCAAACACGAAGGTCACCAATGAAGCCGAGTCTCTTCCGCTCCGCCTTTTGGCGTCTCAGGCCTTATTGACGCAGCTGTAAAGACTGGGCGAGTCCTTCGCAGGCACGGCGCTTCTCCGGCGGCTAAGAGCAAGAACTGGCTCACATTTCAACGCGGCACTAAACACATTTCATTATTTGGGCTTGAAACTGCCTAAGCGGCGCCCTATGGACCCGCCTTGGTCTTTTGTGGATGTTACGTGCAACTTCAGCGTACCCAATCTACCAGCGAAGCGCACCATTCCAGCCGCGGAAGCAAACTTTCTTGCGCTGGACCACTTGAGCACCATGTACCGCGGCCACCTACAAGTGTACACCGACGGATCAGTGTGCACACAGACGGATAGCTGCGCAGCGGCTTTCTGCATACCCTGCCTGGGCGTGTCACGGTCGGGCCGCCTGGATTGCGTGGTTTCGTCCACAACGGTAGAAAGCGCTGCAATTACGGCGGCTTTGCGAAAACTGCGATCCTTTTCTGTACGAGATGTTGTAGTGCTGACGGACTCCAAATCGGCGCTACAAAGACTGCATCGTGGCCTACCTCAAGAAAAGTTCACCAGGCAATCTCTGGCACTAATCAAACACCTAAATGGCAAGAGTTTTAATATAAAGTTCCAGTGAATCCCATCCCACGTTGGCATTGAGGGCAATGAAAAGGCTGATGCCCTTGCATGCGAAGCACGTACATCGTTTCCAAAAGTAAGAATTCCCAAGACTTACCAGAACAACAAAGATGTGATACGCAATCATTTCAAGGCGATCTACAAGTTTCCACACCAAGCATGTGTAATTCATGGACTTTCTCGTGAAGAAGCGACGCTGTTGTACCGCATTAGAACCGGCTCCGCATACACCCCGGCCTGGTCATTCAAGACTGGGAGATACGCTTCCCTGTTCTGTGCCCTCTGTGGTGACATCGGGGATATTGAACATTTCATTTGGCTTTACCCACAGTTTGATGTGCAAAGAGCAGCGATGATCCGCACCTTGCGAAAAGGCTGTCATAGGCACCGGACAGTTGATGACATCCTCTTTCCTGAAGGACCCGCGGCAACTAGGAGGAACGTGCAACGAAATTTGTTAGTCTTCCTGCGAGACACTGGAATGTCTGACACGTGGTGACATTTTCCAAATTCAGGAGATGCTCAGGCGGAACAATTGCCGGCCATGCAGGCCAGGCTAACCCCGCCTGCTACAACACTACCACCACCACCACCACCACCACCATGACCAATAATTTACTCGTGATTATGAAAAAAACGCAAAGGCCAATTTACTTAACCTTATCTATGAATGTAAAAACTGAGGTAGTTGACGTAGAAATAAAATTTCGCTATGGGCGACTCCCCCTCATTTAATTAGAAAGCCGCGCCAAGGCAATAAAAGGTGGTTGTACTCAGAAGAAATAGTAAGTGTTGAGTGTGGTAAAATTTGCCCGATTGAAAGTGTGTGAAATCGTACCACCGTGATGTGCTACCGTTACTGGGAAAACAGGAAATATTGGTGCAGGAAGCGACGTCTCTGTAAAAGAATCAGCCACTTCATTGTAAAGCAAACCTTTGCGACCAGGTATCTAAACTAAATGAGTATGTTGAAAATGAGAGAGAACTAGTAATATAAATTCAGTATAACCGTGTCACCGGATGTGGAAAAAAGATCACAAAGATAATGAGCCACCTATAATTGGCTATGATAAAATTGATGTACTTTATTTCGTGAACATAACATTATTGCCGTTAATCCAACTAGAAAGACAAAATTAAAATCTAGGAACCGTAGGCAAAATGACCAATCCAGCTCGGGCAAAATATCCCGATGCTAGATCATTGCTGACACTGCGATACGTCCGTCGCAATAACAACATTTGTTTGCGGAGTGTTAAGGTGCTTTTGCAAGAACTCATTCGAAATGCGCAGAGATGATAGTTTCGCTCATTCGAAATAATTTCGTGGGGTACAGTTTATGGTAACTTATGTTGCGCGAGGTATATGAAGGAAAGCCCCGATTTATGCATTCACTGGATCACGTATTGATTAAAAAATATAACTCGCACTTTCTGAAATCTAGGCCGATTAACGGAGAAAAAGAAGAGGACAAGAAATTTAAATAATTCCATAGTGGTTAGTAGCTGCTTCTAATAGCATGCACTGTAAGAAGGTTTGAGCGACATAAAAGCAGTGGTTTTTGTGCGTCTAGGAAGTATATTACATTTTCAGCACATTTGGGACACATAAATACAGCCGTAAATGCTCTCGCGGTAATAGAACTAGCGGACGAAGCCTCTAGGCTGGCACACCGCAAAAAGAAACGCAGCTGAATTCTATCACCAACCTGAGATGTATGTTTCACTGTTACGTAGCAATATATCATGAAAGCTGTCTTCCTTCTGATCGGAGAAAACACCCATCAAACGTACTCCTTTCCTCGTGACGTATTAAGTATGGCAGCGCCGACTGAGTGGTACATTATACGTAAATTTCAATATACTATTTTTTTATTTGCAGTATATTATGGGGCCTCTAATTAACACACACACACACACACACACACACACACACACACACACACACATATATATATATATATATATATATATATATATATATATATATATATATATATATATATGCACCGATCTTTTCTGTTTTCCAACTAACGGTAACAAATCACGGTAGTACAATTTCGCACATTTACGCACATAGCGAAGAAAGCAGTGTCATTTGCATAAACATGTATTCACTACTGTATGAATGGGAATAGCGCTCAGCAAAACGGCACAAAAATTGTTGAAAAATTGCTGACCACATAGGTAAACCATTGGTGTGTTTTTGTTTAGAAAAAAGCAAGCAGTCTTGAAAACTAGACGTCTCCAACATGCTATATTATTTACATGTCTTAGATAACTAGTTTGTTTTAACCCCATGTGAAAGAAAAATGGCGAAGAAAGTTCAACACAAAGAAGCAAAGGAGACTTGACGTGCGTTTGTGTTGTAGATTTTTACATTTTTTTTCTAACATTATTCTGCCCACACTTGCCCGACCACCCAGCATGTTTCAAATCCCCATATAACATGATTAGTGAGAACACAATGATTCCAAAAACAGTAGAGCGGGTGTCGTTAGTAGTAAATGGTTAATGTAACTGGAAATTAAAAGAAAGTGGACGAAAAGATAACTTGCCGTGGGCCGGCAGTTAAGCTGTGACTTTCGAATAACACCTCCCATGCTCAAGCAACTGAGCCACCAGGGCGACTATGCCCCCTAACTCCCTCTTCCGCTTTATGTGGTATATATGGGCATTTAAGCGTGCGAGCGTCAGTCTTGTGCCGCTAGTAGCCATGACAACGAGTGTGTATTACTTTTTTTCGGCCTGTTGGCGTCACGTAGAGCGTGATATTATGTCAGCCAAGCAGCTGAATAATAATATCTGGACCAATTGAGGGTGCTTCGATCAATCCGAACTAGGAGACGCATTCGGCTGCACGAGGTTTGACTGACCATGTGCCGGGTACCGCGTCGTCTTCTGGACGATCCGAGCCTCTCTGCACGTACCTCGACGCATGCAAGCACCATTATCTATCAAGAAGAGCGCTGCCCCTGCCACACTCCTCGCTGTGCAGGGTCCAAGCTGCTACTCCCAGACTGTCCCAAACAAGAACCTACCCGAGCCCCATGCCACGACAAACAATATACCCGGAACGGTTCTCAAGCCCGGATTGCCCCTTGAGTGGCGGTTATGTGGACTTCGAGCACGTCCTGTGGGGCTGTGCCTTCGCCAGTCCCCCTTTCCAACAAGAGGAAATTAACAAGCTGATTAAGACCGAGAACCTCACCTCTCAAGCCTTGACTGTCCAGAGGGCCTACGCGAGAGTGGTCAGGTTTAACCTGACCATCCACGAGTGGGCCTAGCCAGGTGACGCTGAGTTAACTCACGTCTATTGTGGACCTAATTAAAGTATTTCACTCACTCACTCACTTACTAGCTCATTCACATACTACCCCAAAGTATTACGTCTGCAAGAGCAACCTCTTGGAAATAATGAACACGTTGAATAGTACTGCTTTCTGCAACCATGCTCGTACCCAACAAAACTGACTTCTTAAACGTTCAGGGACAGTGGTCACTGCAGGGCAACGATAACGCATGCATCTAATGGTAACGTAAAGTGTGCGTAAAAGGTGGCACCCATTTGGTACTCGTGCGACTTCTGATGAGGGAAGACATATGCATAGTATCACATGACTACGCCATTTTTTGTGCGACTTCTGATGAGGGAAGACATATGCATAGTATCACATGACTACGCCAGTTTTGTATCTTCGGAACGTTGTGAAAACCGGAGGCGTTTGTGGTGCCTGTTATAATTTCTTCTGGGCTTGTTTACACGCCTAGTACTAGAACATGAACTTCTGTATTTGTCAGATCTTCCACCCACAACCTGTGTTCACTATGTACTAAAATGACCTACTCCTAAGTAATCCGTTCTTTTGTGGTGCTTTTCATGCAACCGCTTTGTTGGAAATGGACTGGTGTATGTATCCAACTGACTAGCTGTTACAGTCGTACTCGACATCCATGCACTCTGCAAGCTTTCATTGAAAGAAAAGCCAATGTATACCATCCTTAGGGATCGGAAGTGTGCTTTAGTAGAAAACACACACACATACACACAAAATACATATTCTATAAGTGTTAATTCATTTCTACGAGTATTTTCTGCCTCCGGCGATCTGTTCGTTGACCAAGACAAAGTGCCACAAATTACGGTCATCCATTTCTAGGAGGCTTTGATACCGGGCTCGTGCTTACGCGTCGTTCTGCGCGCGATTCGAGCCTGAGGAGGACCTTGGAGATGTTTTTCGAAAACAGGGAGAATTTCTGTCGGCGTCGAACATTTTGGTCAGAATCAACGTAATCGCCACCTGTGCGTGCTGTCCCCAAGAGGCGTTTCTTGGGAGAAACGTTGTTGCCGGAACGAAGTTCGCCTTCAGGGGGCCCCAGTGTGTCGACGTTAACGTAGCGATCTTAAAGTACGGTGCTGATAACGGCGCCATGGTCCTCGTTGGTCCAACGCTGGTTTTACGACAGGGATGCCTTGATGCTGAGCCGAGACAGGGCACGATCTGTGAGCCACCGCTGGAACTCGGTGCGCGAGTTCCAGCGGTGGCTGCATGATGGTGGCTGCAGCGTCTTCTTTTCTCAGCTCTTCACCTCCTACAAGTGCAGTAAAAGAAATTAAGGAGCCCATCCCCCAATAGAAAAGGGGGCAAGCGGAGCTTGACGTGTCTGTGCTTGACCAACTACCTTTATTCCTTTCTTCCCATAGCATTGTACACTGCTCCCCCCGAACGCTTTCCTTCCTTGAGGTTTAACAGCGTCAAAAATACACTGCGGGCAGGAAAAGGACGGGACCTCTCCGCCGTGTATTGTTTTGCACTGTTAAGTCTCAAGTATGCTATACCAACTAGCCCAGTCAGCCACATTGGTTTACTTCCTCCAGCCAGCAATGGGACCTTCATACACGTTGTTAAGGCTGATGCTTTATTTGCTACAGGCCTCAATGATGCCCATTCACTCATATCCAGTAAACAGTGAAGTAGAGATACGTGCATTGAGAAGTAATTTCGATCGATGATTATTGTATATCAGCCGACACCGGACTTTTCGCAGACAGTGCCGGAATCGAAATCCGCAATCTACAAGAAGCTTCACTTGAAAGACGTAATGAGAACGTGATGACCTGTTTAAGCGTAATTAATGGTCTTATCCCGCGTTTGGTGAATTTTTACATTCCTTGGATAGACTTTACACTGACGAAGACAGTTCTGTATAGTGCCGGCTCCCAAATGGTCCCCAACAAAAGTTGAGTTTTCCCTGCAAGAGTCTCCCTGAAAACTTCATTATCAGAAAAGGCGGTTTTGTTCCTGTCTTCCACTGACCCCTTGTCCACTTTCACTGTGTGCTTCAAACTTAAGATGTCCAGGCTAACATTATTTGCGTCCTTGATTGTTTTATGTTGAATTAATATATACTTTTCAGTAGTGAAGTCATTTCAAGCAAACTGATGTTGCTGGAAGTGTTTACATTACAGATGACCAAGCACTGCACATGTGTTATAAGCATAATTTTTGCTAAGCTTAGTCAAACTAAGAAATTTTCTTGGGTTTTGAGCGTAGAAATTCCGCTATTGATTATGATCATCACCGCAGTTGAGCGCTGCCGAAGTTAACAATGTTTGGCCGTTTGCAGCTTTCAATGCACACTGACAATGCAAAGTACAGGGGATTTGAGCATATTGTCTAAATCCAAATAGGACCGCCACAAACGCAATCGAAGCCGCGTACTTAGGGCCATGACCAAGGCACCACAATCTAAGAAAAAAAGAACATGTGCGTTACATTCAAAGAGTTCTCACTTTTCAAGTATACAATTCTTAAGAGACACGTTAACTGTTTCGTGTGGGTCACATTACCCTAAGTGGGGTGTAGGATGTGCCTGTTCAAAGGGAGTCATATATACGTATAAAGTGTGAACTCTTCGAAAAGAGTGAAAGCCAAAAGCTGCATGCTGCTCGGGTGAGTTGGTTCATCTTTAGTACAGATTTACCAAGGCAAAATGCCACATTTTTAGTCACTTCATTTCACCAAGTCATCTTTCTGCTGCTTCGAAGCGTGCAATAGAAGAGGCCCACAGTTCAAAGTAATGAGTAAGTTGTGAGTTCAGTGCTGTTTGTGCATTCATGTTCCTAAGCGTCCCATGTTAGAGTTCGGGTAAATCTGTCATAAGCGAAAATACTTTATTATCTTAGAATGCATGACTATTATATAGCAGTGTCGTGACTAATAATTTTGCTTTTAATATTTTTTCATTGTCATTACCTAATAACAGTGCCACATGGGAGCTTCTGTCACCGGGAGGCTAATTAAAGTTTTGATTGCAATGTAAAAATCTCGCCATTTCTTAAACAATGCCGGCTAAACCGGATCGAGTTTGGTTAAGACACCAGTAAAATCACGATCACGGAGCAAAGTCGCAAAGCGTAAATCGTGATCGAATCTCATTGTGAATAAATCCGACCGTGAAGCCGTGCCTGATCCAGATGGAGAGTAACCCTGATCTGTTGTGATGGCGATCAAAAACACCCGTATAAGACCGGTATAAATTTATCTGTTTAACACCTCCCGCAGAGCACCTACCTTTTGAATAGATGTAGCCTTCCTCATGTTGACATGACTGAAAGCCGTGGCGAGCCACCTCGAATTTGCTAAAGCTTGATTTTTCGCAATGAGGCATCATACGAGCCGGTTTGCCTGGTAATACAACCAATTTTTTTGTTGTCTTTCGTACCGCCTCTAAAATACCACCTAGCGAAAAAAAGCATATGATGAGTCAGTGATGCAGCCAATGAAATAATTCATCGAAAGAGAGAAGACTTCGTCACGTAATAATATTTGGCCATTGTAAGCGTAGAGAAGGTGTTATCGTGTTTTGCTTACGTCCGTTAGACAGCGCATTTCAATGACACCCCACTTGCATCATTTCTCATGAAGCAGCGCAGTGTGCACTTGTAGAATGCTTTCCATTGTGCTTGCCTGACGCGCAAAAGGTCAATGAAGTTAAAAAAATACTTGACAAATTTGTCTGTGTAAGATGCGCAATCGAAATGGTTATAAATGTCTAATCAATAACCTTAGGAATGATAAGAAAGTCACTTATTTGTATGTACGTATGTATGTATGTATGTATGTATGTATGTATGTATGTATGTATGTATGTATGTATGTATGTATGTATGTATGTATGTATGTATGTATGTATGTATGTATGTATGTATGTATGTATGTATGTATGTATGTATGTATGTATGTATGTATGTATGTATGTATGTATGTATGTATGTATGTATGTATGTATGTATGTATGTATGTATGTATGTATGTATGTATGTATGTATGTATAGTGGTTGGTTATACTCTGAACATTTCTCTATTACCTGATTGATAGTATGAATGTGGTCAAGTGTTGAGTAGCCTGTTCGAAATCCTGCTTGTTCCTTTGGTTGATTAAATTCTAATGTTTTCTTTACTCTGTTAGCAATTACCTTTGTAAATAGCTTGTACACTACAGAGAGCAAGCTGATCGGCCTGTAATTCTTCTAGTCCTTGTCATCTCCTTTATTATGTATTAAGATGATGTTAGCGTTCTTCCAAGACTCTGGTACCCTTCCCGTCAGGAGACACCTCGTAAAGCGGGGGGCTAGTTTTTCTAACACAATCTGTCCTCCATCTTTCAACAGATCTGATGTTACCTGATCCTCACCAGCAGCTTTGCCTCTTTGCATGCTCTCCAAAGCTTTTCTGACTTCTTCTATCATTACTGGTGGGGTGTCATGTGGGTTACTGCTAGTTCTTATCGTATTAAGGTCGTGGTTGTGTCGGCTACTGTACAGATTTCTGTAAAACTCCTCCGCCATTTTGACTATCCTATCCATATTAGTAGTTATTTTACCTTCTTTGTCCCTTAGTGCATACATCCGACTTTTGCCTATCCCAAGTTTCCTCTTGACTGCTTTGAAGCTTCCTCCGTTTTTCAGAGCGTGTTCAATTTTCTCCATGTTATACCTTCTTACATCGCATACTTTACGTCTATTAATCAACTTCGAAAGCTCTGCCAGTTTTATTTCGTGTGTTGTACTTGACACTTTCATGATTTGACGCTTCTTAATTAGGTTCTTCGTTTCCTTCATAGATTACGAGAAGGTTTCGTAGATTCAAGAAGCCTTAATAGATTACGAGAAGGCTTTGATTCAGTAGAATTATCAGCCGTCATGCAGACACTGTGGAGTCAGGGCGTAGATGAAGTATATATAAACATTATGGAAGAAATCTACAGGGGATCAACTGCTACCATAGTGCTTCATAAAAAAAGCAACAGAATACCAATAAAGAAGGGTGTAAAGCAGGGGGACGCAATCTCCCCAATGCTATTTACCGCATGCTTACAGGAGGTTTTCAGAAGCCTAGAATGGGAACAGTTAGGGATAAGAGTTAATGGAGAATACCTTAGTAACCTGCGCTTCGCCGATGACATTGCATTGCTGAGTAACTCAGGGGACGAACTGCAACTCATGATTACGGAGTTACATAAGGAGAGCAGAAAGGTGGGTCTTAAAATTAATCTGCAGAAAACGAAAGTAATGTACAACAACCTCGGAAAGGAACAGCGCTTCGAGACAGGTAATAGTGCACTTGAAGTTGTAAAAGACTATGTCTACTTAGGGCAGGTAATAACCGCAGAGCCTAACCACGAGATTGAAGTAACTAGAAGAATAAGAATGGGGTGGAGCACATTTGGCAAGCACCCTAAAATTATGACAGGTACATTGCCATTATCCCTTAAGAGGAAGGTATATAACAGCTGTATCTTTCCGGTACTTAGCTACGGAGCAGAAACGTGGCAACTCACAAAGAGGGTTCAGCTTATATTGAGGACGACGCAGCGAGCAATGGAAAGAAAAATGGTAGGTGTAACCTTGAGAGACAAGAAGTGAGCGGAGTGGATTAGGGGACAAACGGGGGTTAAGGATATCATAGTTGAAATAAAGAAGAGGAATTGGACATGGGCCGGGCATGTAGCGCGTAGACAGGATAACCGCTGGTCATTAAGAGTAACTAACTGGATTCCTAAAGAAGGAAAGCGAGCTAGGGGGAGGCAGAAGGTTAGATGGGCAGATGAAATTAAGAAGTTTGCGGGTATAAATTGGCAGCAGCAAGCACAGGACCGGGTTAACTGGCGGAGCATGGGAGAGGCCTTTGTCCTGCAGTGGACGTAGCCAGGCTGATGATGATGATGATCATGTATGTATGTATGTATGTATGTATGTATGTATGTATGTATGTATGTATGTATGTATGTATGTATGTATGTATGTATGTATGCATGTATGTATGTATGCATGTAGTATGTATGTATGTATGTATGTATGTATGTATGTATGTATGTATGTATGTATGTATGTATGTATGTATGTATGTATGTATGTATGTATGTATTCACATGGATCATACGTTGTAACCTGACAGTTAAATGCTAAGTAATTCTTGTATGTACGGTCTTCAGTTTCGTTAATGTGGGCATGTCTACAACTACAACATTCCGCCAACGTCGACTTTAGCAGCAAGATTCGCAGCGATGTGATCCACTGTAGTCATAGAGTAACATAGTTAACTGCGTGTTTAGAATAAGTTGTTAACGATTCAGAGTACTATAGGTGCTCTTCTTTGGGAGGGCACAAAGCCGTTCCCTCGGCCTCACACGCTTGAACTATGTGTATATAAAAAAGTGTTCAACGATTTAGAGTACTTAGTACTCTACTATAGGAGAGCAGAAAGCCGTATCACTTCAACCCCTGCATATACTTGTGTTTGTTTAGAAAAAGTGGGTAACGATTCCGAGTACCAGGTACTCTGTTATGGGAGAGCACGAAGCCATCCAGTGGGCCATATATAGTTAAACAAGGCGAGTATACTTGTTTAGAGAAAGTGGTTAACAATTTAAAGTACTAGGTACTCTACTATAGGAGAGCATAAAGCCGTACCGTAGGCAGTACAAGGTGGATGCTCGATTCGCAACTCAAATGCTGCCACTCGTGTTTAGAAAATATGTCTAACGATTTCGAGTACATCGAACTCAACTATGGGAGAGCACTGAGATGTCCCCCTAAAAGCAACTAACTTGAGTTTTTGAAAACAGGTTCTTCGAGGTTTGTTTAGAAAAAATTGTTAACGATTTAGAGCACTTGGTACTCTACTATTGGAGAGCTCTTAGCGAGCATTGGGCTGCATATTTGGGCAGCGATGTCTCCTCGTTGCTGAACGGTGTAGTTGTAAATAACTCACAGCCTATACTAAGAGTTCAACACTGTATATCTGCATTCCCATGGCAGCTTTCCAGGTAGGCGAACATGTTGGCGTGCTTTTCTATATACTTTCGTTGCCATTACCTGTTCAGCGAGCCTGTGCGATTGTGCCTTTTGTCTGACTAGCGTATACCGTTATATGTCATAAGTTCTTGTTACCAGAAACTGTTTAGCCACATAATAAACGTATGTTGCAAGCCCGACACAGAACACCGAAGAAAGCAGAAGGAGACACGCTTTGTCGTAGTCGAAGTCCGCCATCCTTAGAGGCCACTCTCTGCGTTGCAAAGCTTTCTCAGTGGCTCGGTATATAAGCCTCAAGCCCTCGGGTATCAGTCTGTCCGAAAACTTCTGATACAAACGACATTGCATCTTCTACCACTCGCCCACTGTTTCAAAAAGAAAATTGCAAAGAGAAACAGTGTTCACGTAACCTTTTCCCATTTTCAAAAGCTTGAACGGGGTTGTATAGCACCATCTGTTTTGCAGTATACCAATATGAACAGTCTATTTAAACCCGAGTGACGATAATTCACTGTGAAAAAGTAATATATTATTTGCAGTACAAATTTCTATGCAAGTAAGTAACTGATGAGCTTTCAGAGGGTTCTACAAGGGTTAAACACGTACTGAAGCTAACTTCACGTTACACATAAGAAGATAAAATAAATTCAAGTATGATTTCGCCTCTAAGATGTCTTGCCTCTGTTAAGTACAGTGCTTCTTACTGCAGATGTTAAACTGTCGAGCTTCATTTGCGGTGACATTCTCCGAAAGCAAGGGTTGGTAACAAAATAAAAAAAATGCTTAAGAGGACACTGAAAAGAGAGATGATTTCATTTGTATGAGTAAACTTCTCTTTCCAAAAACACCCCACTTGCGGCGAGAAGACGCTTGGTAAGCAAGAAAGCGCGCCAGAAAAAAATGCGGGTGGCGGCACCACCTATAGAAGTTTTCGCACGATTTGCCGCGATGTTACATACTTTGACGGCAACCTCTACGTAGTTCCTAGTCAGTCAGAATATACAAAAGTTGTTTCTGAAGGGGCTATAGACTTCCCGCAACAAATTTGAAAGAGTTCTGTAGAAGCAATGACGACAAATTACGATATCTACGCTTTGTAATCCGTGAAATCATGAACAAAAGTTTCAGCGTGAAATTTAAAAATGAAACTTTTAACTATTTAATTCTCTATTGTTGAGCCTATAACTGTGCAGTTCACGTCATTATGGTTGTCAGAGTATCATTTATCTTTCTATATCAATTGATCGTTTCTTTTTGTGTGCATTTGGGGGTGTACTGCTTTCAATTTTTTAAATATTGATAAAATTGAGGACGTGTTTACTTTTATCTGGAAATGATGACTGGGAAATCAAAACATTTAGAGATGTCTACAACGCTAGCTCACAAAACTGCATTAGGCTATCATGATAATCATTGTATATCTCAGTCTGGAATGACAACATTAAATCAGCCCACTACTTTCTTAATAAATGGGAGAAGTTCAGCAGTAAATGTTAAGATGGGGTCGTGATTAACGGTGCTGTGAGTGTGGTTCTCACACAATAAATACATTTGAGTGAAAACCTAGGAAGTGGATTGACGTACACAATATTTGCAAGTTGAATGAGTGCTTTAGTAAAATCTGCGAACACAAAGAATTCGGGTACAGCTTCTCCTCACAAAGCATGGGCGTGGCTTTATTCACAGCGCTCTTTCACGAGGTACTCTTGCTCAGTCTATATGATCATTTGTGAAAACTGGTAACAGACCAAACAGCAGCGAAATTATGACGAATGCTGTAGATAGTAGTTTCTGTGCTAGAATTTTACTATGAAATGAAGGAAACACCGCCAGGATAATATGGTGAGACTGCAGAAACATGCACGTTTCCCGCTAAATAAAAAAAAAAACTAGTTGAGCGTTCTTAATACTAGAGTTATGCGATGCTATTCTACTATACGTGAAAAATTTGCTGCATTCTTTGCATTTAGTCAAAAAGCCAGAAGCGTTTATGAATAACAAAAAAATTTCCATGACGAGTCATTTCCTGGCATTATTTAGAAATAAAGGTAAATTAAAATATAAATTTGGCAAGATCTTGTTAGGAACATCATCGGGGTGATAACTCCTTTGGATCGTGAGCAGCTGTGGGCCAATGCACTTGATAAGCAGTTCAAGATATGGAAAAAAAAGCCGTATTTGCGACGTCCAAGCCATAGTAAAACTTTGCGAGACGTACACAAATCCTGATTTGTAATTTTATTTGAGGCAGATTTCTTCGGAAACTGCTTCGGACATGTTCTTGAATTCCGTTAGAAGACACCGAATTTCAGAAGTTCAAAACTTGAACTGGTGAATCTCCTCGAACATATGGTGTCACTGAAGGTAATGTTTCGATAAGCAGCCTTGTCGAGACAGCAACGCAAGGGTTCACGCTTGCTGTCTTAAGACAACTAGTTGAAACATTGGCTTCAGTGACATCAGGTGTTCAAGCATAGTCATCTGAACGTACAATGAAAGTTCTATCATGTTGTCCGCACATCACAGAAAAAAATTGCAGTGCCCATATATTTATTGTGCTTTGTTGGCTCCTTAACTAACTATCGTGCAACGGTCGCTTGAGCAATCTACCTTAGACCAATAAAACTGGAAGTGCTCACCAAACTGCCGTCTTCCTGCTGGAGAGATGCTCTTCCGGAATCACGGGCGCTTTTGCTCTGCTCGCCTAGGACCGCAGAGTCGGATTCGCCAGCAAGATCTCCCTGTGCATATTTTTTCAGAGCTTCCGTTACCTGAACTTTCCGTCTTTCCGAGTCCTCACTCTCGAGATTTCCCAAAATACTGACGTACGTTGTCTGTTTGTCCTACAGCTTTAAATAATTTTCTCGATGTAGGCTTTGAAGGAGTCCAATGTCTTTTGTGTTCTTGGCAACCAGACCCTCGTTGCTGCCTGCCAGTTTGTTCTCTGGATGCGGCCTTGCGTCAGGTCCGATCCCTCCTCTGTCTTGGCCTTCCTTATCATCGTCGTCACGTGCCAGCTAGATAACGCTCAGATTTTCTGACGGTAGAATTTTCTCCATGTCAAGGTCTTTGGTGTCGTCGCACTCTTTACCCTCGTTGCGCATCACCTGCTTCTTTACGCCTACCCCTCTATCCTTACCTTCCTTATCGTCGTCGTTGCGTGCCAGGTCGACAGCGCTCGGATAATTCGATGGTCGACTTTCCTCCATGCCAAGCTACTTTCTGTCCTCGCTGTCCTTACCCTCGTTGCGCGCCACCTGCTTCTCTCCACCTGTCCCTCTGGTCTGGCCTTCTTTATCGTCATCGTCGTGTGTCTGCTCGACAGTGCTTGGATTTTTCGATGGTCGACGTTCCTTCATGCCAAGATCTCTTGTGTCCTCGCTGTCATTGTCCTCGTTTCGCACCAGCTGCTTCTCTCCACCTGCCCCTCTGTCCTGGCTATCCTTATCATCGTCGTCGTGGGCCTGCTCGACAGTGCTTAGATTTTCGGATGGTTGACTGTCCTTCATGCCAAGATTTCTTGGGTCCTTGCTGTCCTTATCTTTATTGAGCCTCACCTGCTTCTCAATAGGACCGACGGTTTCTGACAGTGAGCTCGCTTCGAAACTGCCGTCCTCCATTTTATTGCCCTCGATCATGTAGACGTTTGTTGCAAAAGAAAAGTATTTCACTGCGTTCATGACGCATACGTCAATGCGTGGTAGGAGGTCGGGCTGGTGATGGTCCACCGCGTACCAGGTAACACCGAAAACTCAAATGCCAACGGCGATGCGCCAGGTCATTCCGGTAGGTGTGCCTCTTTGGTTTGCTTGGCTTCCTTAGATACAAGGCACGTACCCACTTTGGGGGATTGGCCAAGAATGCAACATAGAGACTGTTAAATGTTATTTTAGGTAAGCTATAAAATTTAATGTCTTAACGGTTCCGCTTTTTCTAATATATCGCAAACCAGGCTCATGCCCACTGCGGCAGATTGGCAAGGAAAGCCCTACAACCTTCTGCGCACTGTGACCATGGGCCTCTGCGCTGAAGGGGAGAGGTTTTTTTGTTTTTCGAACAGGAAACCGAAGAGCTGCTTGCCTGCTTATTAGTCGTTAAAGCATGTATGCATATGTGGCTGGGAAGGGGAAATACCAGATGACCTCAATGGTTTCCAGTCATGGCATCTGCCTTGAAGAGACAGCGGTGCCAGCGCAGACGGCAAGGCATCCGGCTAATGGAGTGGGGAAGTACTTGTGGGAGGCGGACTCTTTGGGGCACCTTGTTGTCCACGTGTGTAAACCATCACCCTGCGGCCTTCACGTTTAGGACCCCATTGGGGCCACATGTGGTTTCTTCACATCTACAATACAATTACTTCCAATATTATTCCTTAGGTTTGCCTGGCACTATTGCATGTTAGTTTTTTTACCATTTACCATTGTGGAAATCGCATAACCTTTCAGTCACATAATGACTACTGAGACTATTATTTCTCTAAACGAAGAACCTTTTTTTATGTGAGCGCCTGGCTGCCCTAACACCTGTAATTGATTTCGTGCGTCGCTACATTAGTGCTCAGAACCAGGCGCTCAGGGCTTGTCATGGACTGCCACGCTGCACGTCAATAGGGGCGAGCATTGCCATTGCAAGGGACCATTCTGCCTGGATTCACATAACCTACGGTCTTTTGCGATTGATCTCACTACGGCTCCAAAAGACATCAGCTTTCGCTAACCTTAGCATGGCTCAATGACCAGCCGTTTTCCGAGTAGCCCAATTTAGGTGCTGGGACGTTTGATCTTTCAAGCAGATAGCGGCGGAAGGGAATGCTGAAGTTTCTGTTGTCAACCTGACTCACGAAACGACTATGATACTGCTGTGCTTGAGTGTGGAAAAGAATACTGCTTTTCAAATGCACAGTATTTCTCAACAAGCTTTGACAACTTTTAGCGTATCTATCTATCTATCTATCTATCTATCTATCTATCTATCTATCTATCTATCTATCTATCTATCTATCTATCTATCTATCTATCTATCTATCTATCTATCTATCTATCTATCTATCTATCTATCTATCTATCTATCTATCTATCTATCTATCTATCTATCTATCTATCTATCTATCTATCTATCTATCTATCTATCTATCTATCTATCTATCTATCTATCTTCTATCTTTCTATCTTCTATCTATCTATCTATCTATCTATCTAATCTATCTATCTATCCAACCGCCTACGACTCTTAGCTCTCGTGGCCGTTTCGATAATGGTATCGATGCCAAATTTGTATAGCACAATATGATCGTATGATGACCATAAGTGACTTGTCATAACATGAAAAGTATGACATGTCATGAATGTAATATTTTACATTTCAGGGTCTTGCTGCTCCTGTGGTGCTTTCGCTCACATGACATATTACAAAAGTGGTATGGCATGACATGACTGCATGGTGAACACAAGTAATAGACCTTAACATGGAAATCATGACGCGTATGTTATATAAGTCATAACTACACGTGACGCTTATGGTGCGCTCGCGATCTTTTCACTAGCTTCACATATACCTAATTTGGTATCATGTCAATGGATGACCAAAGTAAATATCACAGCCAACCATGATAATCATGACAAGCGTGTCATGTAAAACACAACTACATGAAACGCTCATAGTGCACTCGCTGTCGTTTCGCTAGCTTCACATATACCGAATTTAGTGTTACCTGACGTCAGTAGATGACGAAGGTATATGACTGGTGCAAACAACATAATCACGACATGCGTGTCATGTAAGAGCATGACAACATACCACACTCTCGATGCGCTCACGGCTGTTTCGCGAGCTCCACTTATGCAAAATTTCGTATTATGTAACGTGAATGAATGACGAATGTAATTGAGACGTCTAAACATGATAATCATGGCATGCATGTCATGTAAAACATGATGACATGCAATGCTCATAGCGTGCTCGCAGCTGTTTCGCTAGCTGCACTTATACAAAAATTGGTATCACAAGACGTGAATACATGACGAAGGTAAATGACACATCCAAACATGAAAACCATGAATTAAGTATTATGTACAACATGACTACATGCTACCTTCATGGCGCGCTCGTGGTCGTTTCGCTAGGTCCACATATACTAAACTTGTTATTACGTTCATGCCACATAATTATTCTGCTAAAATGATCCCCTCCCACTGAATTAATCGACCAGATTGTTTGTTGTGCTTTTTGTTTTTAGTATGCAACTGTTTGTGGGTCATATTTTGCTCTTTCAGGCATGGTGGTAGTGCTAATCACCTGTGATTGTCTGTTTTTTATGACTCGTCAAAGAATTCCTGATATCCCCGTTACCAGGCCTTATCTTGACCGCGCAGCAAGTGCAAGTTGCTTGCTGAAGGCTCGCTGAGATGGAAAGCTTTAAGCAATTGCTGGAATCAGGGGAGCTGAAAAAAATGAGCACTCACAGAGTGCGCATTCTACGGCCTTGCGATTATTCAATGCCGACAAGCGCGTACCGTGTTCGCACTTATCATTTCGAATGGCCGAAAATGAATTGATTGGTTCTGCATGAAGGCTGTCTAATTGGCGGAAAATAAATGGCACTGACCCTGATAGACCTAGTTCTTTATTTAGGATTTCGGTGCATCGCTGAGCAGAGAGAGTGGACATGTTCAATACATGCGCAATCTGGAGCCAATTGGCTCGCGCTATTTGCACACTGGATGCCGGTTGTTTAACGCAGTACAACGGTGCACTCAGTAACGCGTAGGAGTCTCTCCTTAAATGCTATTTAAGTATAAGAGATTTCATGTAGTAGCTCTTTGGGGACTGAATTGACCCGTTGAAAGAACAGTTCTACCGAGTTTTTCCTTTCTGAACGCCGGGCTTTGCATCGACGTTTTATATGTACGGCAATGTTTTACGAGTTTCCATCCTGCCCGTAAGTATATTGTTATTCACGTCAGGCAAAACACCTTGGTTGCTAATTATCGTTGCTTGGTTAGACTACGTTACTCGTATACCGTGTTCCGTGTGCGGTACGTATATTCTTCCAGGGGCATCGTGGACATGTTTTCATCATTTAGGAGCACCATGTTGCAATGGTACCATGTTATCTTTTGGCGTCGTATTTTGTAACAAGTGAAGTTCTATGCATTTCCAGGCGCAGCTCTTCAATTGCAGGAATTGTGGTAATGTCATGGTAGCTTACGTGTATCACAAAGGCTATTTTATAGCCAAAAGCTCGTCATATAACTATCCCCGGTGATAACGGTCTATTTCTTATGACGCTTCACTGCTGAATTGGATATGCCTGCAGCTTAGCGAAGACATGAGCAAGACATCGTGTTCACAATAGACCCGGCGCGCACTTTACTGAAGGACGCATAGGTGAATTCAAGAAGTGGGCTGGTGGGAGAAGAGACATTCCATTTTGCCTCCGGGCCACGTTTTACATTTGCTTATGCGTCTTACAGTTAAGTGCATGCATTTATTTCGGACAATCTTTGAGTGCCTGTGGTTTATGATAGGCCACGACGTGTAGTCAATCTTGTGCCCAGAATACGACTGTTGTGTTTGTCGTATATTGCTCCTACATTGTTGCTGAAGTGGCATTTCATGCCATGGAAAAGACCAGAACTTGCCTCACTGTTCTTGCCTCTATGATTATTACTACGCAGTACAGCCCACACACGAATATCGGGCGTGGCCCTAATGGCGAGTACATTCTGAACGGTACGGTGGGAAACGTCTTCAACGCCCTGGTTCAAGCGCTCAATTTTAAGTGAGTGCCTGAGACTTCCGAGCAAACTTGCGTTATTTGTCTTTTGCATTTCGTTTGATTTCATTTATTTTACTCGGAGGACTGAAGGATTAAGGAGGGGATATCAAAGAGCTTTACAGTAGAGGTAAACATTATAAAACATATTCGAAACCACTCAACAAGCATATGAGGTGTACTAATTATTTACTGGTACGTAACATAATCTCAAAACATTGATCACCAGTAATGTCGGTAATAGGAGCGGGAATGGGGTTACCATCCTCGCAAATACCAGAAAACAGGAGTTGCGGAAAAGGAAACACCTACATTTGCAACAGCAACATTGAAGGGCAAGTCCGGTGATTTTTTTACAGTTTCAGGGTAATGGTGCTTGTAAGTTGCTGCGACACTCTTGTCACGTGCTCGATAGCTAAAATGCGCAACAAATTAGAAAATAATTTTATTTATCGAAAAATTGCAATACCAAAATCGAACCCAAAAATATGTATTTGTTTTTTTTATTCTTGAAACTTCGTTTGTCGAATGTCTTATTTTTGTCATGTAAATTGAATTAAGGCTTGGTTATGTTTTTTAAACTGTGTTTCATTT
Organism: Rhipicephalus annulatus; assembly: GCA_013436015.1. Taxonomy (NCBI): domain Eukaryota; kingdom Metazoa; phylum Arthropoda; class Arachnida; order Ixodida; family Ixodidae; genus Rhipicephalus; species Rhipicephalus annulatus. The sequence goes on from WOVY01004914.1 coordinate 50,336, forward strand.
GATAGCCACATGAAAAAAATGTATTGATGCCATTGCCTGAAGTATTGTCACTTATTTTGACACGTATAACTTCCAAGTAGCAATTCATCATGCTTTTTTTTTCTTTGTTCACTGTTTAATTTTAAACTTATAATTGTGTAATTTTCTAGGGATATCGTCTTGACAAGGGGCAGGCGTCTTTTCAAGTGCTGTAATTGCTTTTTGCCGAAATAAAAAAATCAATTTCAAACAGAACCATGTGCGCTGCTACGTGTGGCGTAATACTTTGCCCGAACCTTCCTGGTTGCGCTTAACGCCACCAGATGACACTACTTGTCCGGGCCATCGAAGTTGGAGCCTGCGACGATCAGCTAAAACGCTTACGCTGTTAGGGTGAATTTATTGCGAATTATGTGAGGCCCACAATGCAACACCACTTGTCCGCCATCACACGCCTAACAACACAGAAAAGGAAATCACACACTCAACCAAGGAATCGCCTGCCAAAAGCACAGAATTGATAGCAGGCAAGCGAACGCTGCAATGGTACATCAGTTGCATCACTTGCGCTTTACGAAAATCCACGTCACACACACAATTTTGCCAATAATTTTGGCAAGCGATGTGAGCGTTCAGAGGCAAGCTATAAAATGCGTTTAAAAAGAATGTGCAAAACTGTCAAGCCTGAAATTGGCGCGAACGTGCATACAAATGCACCCACTGAATTTCGTTGAGATGCATTGAACTCCAATGATTGCCGGAGTTAGCTTTCGGTGATCAATATGTGACTATACCAGGTGGTAATACTAACTATTCTCCTCATATACATACGGCTCAAAATCCATGGTGGGAGGCCATAGCTTCTACAATCACGTAGAAACGGGACAGGCTACTCTAATTTTGTCTTGTAGCATTGCAGCATCTATTGTTTTTCAGTGAACCCACGGAAGATCATTCATCTTAGTCAAGCTCTAAAGATAAGGCCTGATATACTTTACTCTAAACGCGTACAACAGTATCTAGACAACAGCTCATGAAAATGCAAGCTTGTATATCTTGGGCATAGAATCGACAATGCCGAAGCTATGGACGCTGAAATAGAGTTTTATTAGAAAAAAATCAGGTACACTGGGAATAAAAACTGGTTTTATTCAGATGACACGTAAGCAGAGTGGCGGGGTTGAAGGACCGAAAGAAAATTTCGCAGGCTATTTTTACTTATTATGGAGCGTTCCACAGACCTCCACTCTTCAGCAAAGTCATTAGGATAGTTCAAATTTTAAAGAAAATGAATAGGTTTTTGAGATCACTCAGCCAGCGATAGTCACTAGTGAGAAGCTATTTTGAGAAGCACAAAAAGAAGGTAACAAACGAAAAGCCAGGGTTGAATTCGAGAATCGTGAGGTTGGTGGTTATATTTATTGGTAGTGTGCGCTTTTCATTACAAAAATATTCGGCGAACTTTTCTGCAGAATTAGCATAATTTGCCCTAGACATTTTAACCTTCGCTATTTTCTAAGCTCATTCACACACGGAACAACTTATACACACACGCATCTCGTCCTCGTACTTTTCTTTACGTTACCAAAACTGGTGTTGTGAAGTGAAAATGTCGTTCTCAGTACCATACAATGTGAAGAAATGAGAAATGTGAAGTTTCTCTTCATTTTTTTTTCTGAAATAAACTGCCTGATATCCAGAATAGTAAAATTTTATCATGGTAGTTCTTGCACCGGTGGATTGTTCATTGAAAACCATAGTTTCAAGGTCTTACTCGCTATTTGAACGAAGCGTTCTTATTCATGTGTTTTACATCCACAGTATGAGGCCCACAAAATGCCCTCGTAATATGACCTGAGACGTGGGCTAATATAAAAAATTAGACTAACCAGAGAGATAGTAAGTAAATTAAATACAATAGGTCTGTGCGCAAATGAGTTAAGTAAGTAACTTCTCACATAAAAACACTTCCCACACCCTACATATCGTTTTACATCACTTGCCTCTCAATATTACAGTAGCTAGCTTGAGCGTGGACAAAAACAAGGCGAAAGAACATAAGAACCTACACGGCTTTGTACTGTGTTCGTGTCTTGTTGTGTCCTGGGTTACATGCATTGAAATATTCCCCAACGATGCTACAGCAACAAGCCCACATGTCAGCCATCGCACTGCAACTTTGCAGTTACACTATCGCTCTACCTCCGGAGGTGACCACAGGAAGTCCTCGGGAGGACGGCTCCTGGACAGGGTGCATGGGTATGCTACATCGAAATGTAAGACATGTATTCTTTTTTATACCTTGTATGCGTATACAGCACACATTTGCCAAATTTCCTTTCAATGGCCGCTTATCAAAAAAAAAATGCTGGGGTGTACCGACTTTACAGCGAGACACACCGTAGCTGTGGTTTTCAGAAAGATTTCACTCCCTTCATTTTACAGAACAGGCACTCAAAAAAAAAGGGCTGGTATTCTCGCCTTCGCCTCCATTGCAGAGGGATAGGTGTTGCAGGATTGTCAGCCAGTTCGCTTTCACTTTTTCACTATACATTTATCCTTGCTTATATAAGAAAAAGAGGGTTTGAAGTGCACGACTGGCAATGACGAGCAGTAGGAGCTTTTACATAGGTTCTTGCTGAACGTCTGGCCGCAACAGGATCGTTGTGCGTAATACGCATGTTTCTTGTAGTAATCGTCATATTTATGGTTTTGTTCCTTTTCTGTCCCCATTGAAGCACATCTGATAATGTTGATCTCGCACTCTTGAGTGCGAACAGAATCTGCATCTTCCTAAGAACAGGTGTGTTGGATAATCTAGTTCTTAGTGAACACGTTCCCTATGCAAGACGTAAAATATGTGAGATAATGAGAGATGAGTATCACTTACAACCGTGGCGGTGACATTTCTGGTGGAGGAGCAAATGCTTGAGGCGTGTGCTGAAATTCAGCTGCACGCTAAAGAACGCAGGTGGTCGAAATTTCCAGAGCCCTCCTTTACGGCGTCTCTCATATTTATATCGGGATCTTGGGTCATTATTCTCCAGCGTTTATTATTAGTACCACATACTACGATATTAGAAGTTGATCAAGGTTCGCATGGCACAACTTGATTTTCTTGTAGGTGAGGCAGCACAATGCGCAAGCAAATTTGCGGTTAGCATGGTTTGATGGAAATTTGAAAACAACATTCTTTCCTCAAATTATTTTCTGTGTGGCTGCTCGCTTATGTTGCATATCACGTGTCTTACTGTGTAAACGCAATGCCTTTGCAGTCTTTACCCATTACCAATTGCATTACTCCTCAGATTACTCAACCTGTTTTTGTTAGCTCTGCCTGATCTATGCGCTGGGAGGTCGTATAAAGTGTTTGACGAAGATATTTTTTGTTACAAGTGTGATAATGTGTATCTATGTGTGTGTCCGAAAACGTTTTATAATACACGTGTTACACAATATTATCAGCAAAGCGAAGTCTTTCGCTGCACCAGCTAGTGCGAATAGGCATGAGCCAGAACGCGCTCCCGCCATTCGCTTTCTTATATCTACCCCTCCCCCCCCCCCCCCTGAGTCGTGCTAAAGTTCTTCCGGCCTTGGTGGAAGGCAAGAACTACGAGGAGCGAGTATGTCACGCGACTTAAAGTGACGTAACAATGCGTAAGTAGTCACACGACGAACACATTTACAAGTCGCATTTAGTGTCTAAGACCCGTTCTGTACCTTCACCAAGGAGTGGCTGCCCGGCCAGTTCCGAAGCTGGTGCTTTTTCTGAGTAGTTTTATCCCTCTTTCCGTCGGCCTTGTTGCTAATTTGTCTTCTTCATTGGTTCCTGAGACCATTTACATACACGCTCACAAGGTTCCAGTTGAGCGGTAAATACTTCCAGCTAATTGGATATCCCAAGATTCTAAGAACTGCCATTGGTGCGGCTACGTTCCGTTTCGATGACCCGGGAAGCGTCAAAGTTGAAGCGATGTTTCATGTTTTCCTTGTGTTCTGGGAGAACGTTTCGTGCTGCACCAAGGCTACGTGCACCGTTTCGGTGTTGACACATCCTTCCCAGGAAATGTCCTCTCGCCGACGTAATCACGTTGCCGATGTAGCCCCATCAGTACTTGGCGTGACATAACGTAATAACTACACAAGGAAACGTGAATTCCGTGGCTTCACGTTACATTCAGCCATAAGGTTAAATCACGCAATATTACCCTAAAACTAGCGACAAGAATAATGATTGATTGATTTGTGGGGTTTAACGTGAAAACCACTATTTGATTATGAGAGACGCCGTAGTGGAGGGCTCCTTAAATTTCGACCACCTGGGGTTCTTAAACGTGCTCCCAAATCTGAGTACACGGGCCTACAACATTTCTGCCTCCTTCGGAAATGCAGCCGCCACAGCCGGGATTTGATCCCGCGACCTGCGGGTCAGCAGCCGAGTACCTTAGCCACTAGACCACCGAGGTGGGGCTAGCGACAAGAATAAGAAACAATGTTGAAGTAACGAAGTATGAGATTAAAATCACGAGATATCATGTAACTACTCACGTGACTAAAAAACGTGTCACATCACGTAACACCAAGTGATACCCCTAAAAATCACATAACATTTAGTACTATGACTAAAAATTGTGTAACACCACGTAACAACTAGAAACATGACATGTTACTGCCTGAAACAAGTAACAGCTAGTCCCATGAATAAGGTCAAGCAAGATCGCGTAACAGATAGCCACGTTGCTAATATCACGTAACACCGTGCAACTAGTTATTGACTAAAATCAAATACCGCGATGCAACAACTACTAACATGACATGTTCTCGTCATAACGCATGCAACGACTGGTCACTTGAATCGAAGTGCTCGTAAGAGCTAGTCAAGAAACATGTGACAAGCTGTAACAGCTCGTAACACTAATCATGTGGCCAAAGTCTTTTAACACGTCACATTTAGTTACGTGACGAAAATTATGTAGAATCACCTAACTAATCTTGGCCATGACAAAAATCGAGTAACATCATGTAAGTGCTAGTTGAGTGAATAAAATCACGCAACGATTGGTCTTGCGAGATATTCCCGCCAGGTGGAGGAGTAGGAGGGAGAAAAACGGAAGGACCGGGAGGTTAGCCAGTTGTCAGACTCGCTGGCTGGCCTTTGCTGGGTAAAGGAGTAAGCGCAATAAAGGATGATGGAAGAGAAAAGTTACAAAAGTAAATGAAAAGAGAAAAAAATCTTTTTCCTTCCCCGCAAGGAACCGCGTAATAGCTGGTTTAGACAATTGAAATCACGATATCACGTCACAGGTAGCCACGTGGTATGTTCCCACCAAAACCACGTGACATTTTGGTAGAGTAGGGAACCTACAGACACATGAGAAAGATAGCCAAGTCTCTCTCTATCTCTATACGTTTCATTCCTCCCTATCCTTTTTCAATTCCCCCTTACCCCCATCCCCTGCGCAGAACTGTGGAGGTGCCCTCTATTCAGAGAGAGGAAGTAACGGAACTGCGCTTATTTCTTCTGTTTCTCCTTTCAAAAAGTCACTTAATATTCATAACGGCATCTACCAGCAAACGCTTCCCATCTTTAGCAAAAGGTTGACCCCACTAGCAAGAATTCGAAAAATCTCGGTTTGGTTCCGGCCTTGCGCCAGTAGTGCTAGCAAAGTTTTTTTTTGTGCCTGTAATTTTTTCTTTTTATTTTTCGAAATACCTTTTTACAATGTATATAGATGGCCTGCTGCTGGCCATACTGTATTTAAAGGAGGTGCCTTCTCTCAGGTTTACAAGCCTTTTGCATTTGCACTATTTGTTGTTCTCGTGAAAATAAAAACAAATAAAGAATGGAATCACGTCGCACCACTAGAACATGCTAAAGTTTCAAACGTGACTATTTGTCAAAAGGAACAGATTGCCAGTGCTACTAACGTATTAACTTTTCCAGGAGAGTGACCTGGCCATGGGACCATTTTTTCCAGCCTCGGAACGCCTGGAGATTGCTAAGCCTTCGACTGTGTTCTACATGGAGGAACTGCGCATCTTGGCGGGTCGAGAGAGCTCGCAACAAAGTAGTGTCTTTGGATATATGATGGCTTTTGACTGGATGGCGAGTATTCTTAATTTAGTCGTAAGACGTGTACATTTCTTAAATTAGACTTTGAGCAAGCCATTTAGAAAAAAATCGGTTAAGGACAAAGGTCGAAAACGGCTACAAAATTCAAGGAAGTAATTTTTCGTATTAAAGTGAAGGTGTTAAAGTGCTCAATAAATGCTGAAGTTGTGCTGACACCATCTTCAGTGTCAGCAACACTGACGCCAAAAACATCATCATGGGAGCACGTCATCATGGGATGTCACCATGATGTCACATTTCCCTAGAATTCGTGACAGAATAAATACGTCCCTATGAACTACCTACCGTCAAGTGCAGCGATGACGTCAACCCATGAATTCATCGTATGGTCAAAGATTGGCTGGTCAAGTATCATGTGCGAAACTGAGTGAGGCGCACAGCAAATGCCTCCGTTCGCACTCTGAACGATTCTCCAACGTTATTCGTAAACGTAGACGTGTTGCCCCGTCTGAATAATTTTTCGCCATTAATTGCAAAACGTTTGGACGATGGACACAAACAGACGAATATGAGCTAACTTTCCAACTAATATAGGTGATTGAGCAGTAAATGCGTGCTTGTATGCTGAGTGTTCGTACTATAATTCGTCTCGTTTGTGTTTGTTGGATACGATATATGCGTCTCGCTTAGACATATTCTTCAGTTTGAAGCCAGCACCTGTCGGTGCTTCTTCATCTTTCGTTCAATTGTTCCGGGCCTAAGGGTGACAAAGTTGGCTCACACACGCACATCAATAATTTGTATTGACATCACAGGTGTGGATGTTCCTCAGCGTAGCTTTGATTGTCGTGTCCGTGGTGACCGCTCTTCTGAATCACGTGCAAGCCTACACGTCCCAAAAAAGAACGTCCTTTATCCGGAGCATCAGCGATGCAACGTGGATGTACGTGGAGAACCTTTTCCTTGAAGGTAATAAGGTTTCCTTTGGCTCAAGCTTATGGTTATCAGATGATTTTAGAGGCCGCAAGGGAGCGTGTCTCTGAGCTTCAAAAATGAGAAAACAACAACAATGCTTAAAATAAAAAAAGAGCCAAAATTTCGCCGCGAAGATGCCGCAATGACTGCGATATCGAATGTTCGGAATATTAAACCGAACAGGGCTATAGCAGCTTTTTTTTTTGGGGGGGGGGGGAGAGTTTGATGCACCTGTTTTTCCTCTCTAGATATGTAGATGAAGCTGCGCATAAGGTTCAATATCTTTCGTGCGTGATTCACAACCGCGCTTAGGATCATATGTCTAGTGGCTCGATTTCTATGAAAGTCGGAATGTGCTTGCTTTATAGGCGAATGTTTATTTTTTCTCATGTATGGCTGGCTTTTATATGTGCGATCGTTTTTTTTTTTCAGGCCTTCACTGCCATTGCGCCGATTCCTTACGCAACACTGCAAATTGTCAATGTGAAATAAGTATCAATAAATCGTATGATACTAATAAATATTATTTATAATTAGGCTAAATGTATAAGACGCCACCTTGAGGAAATGTGGCTTCTTCAGCGAGCCAAGTGGTTTTCGCGTCGTCTGTCAGTTGAACGCGAAGTAAGCGGTGAAAACACAGCACGTACAAGGGTACGAGTCATCGACTAATTTGTGCATGGAAAGCGCGCGTAACCACTCTCCTATCATAAAAGTGCGCAACAGCTTCTCGCAAGCCGCAGCCCCACTGTTACCCAATGAGGCTCATCCGCTCGACGGAGCCGGCTGGCACTTTCAACTCTGCTTGAGCGGCGGCCATCTGCAGCTTTCACAGGTTTTGACTTGCACATACAACATAGGAAGTGCGGGGTGGTGCTATTGAGTTGTAGTTTATACGGAAGATGACGCCGACAGCTACTGCAGAACTTCCCATTGGATACCGATGTGAATGATGTCACAGTAACAAAAAAAGGGCAATGCAGCATTTATCGCCTAATGCCATAGGAACGGCCGGTTCCCCTCATGGTACACCACAAGGATTGTCAAGTGATAGAGAACCCACATCTAATTCAGGAGGTATTGGTTGAGCACATAGCACCACCTTGTACACGGTGTTCTTTTTTTTATAATGAGGGGAAAAGGCACAAGATCAATGGAAAGAAACGCGAACAGCATGGCCTGCTGTTTTCATCATGTCCTAACCTTGATGGCAATAAAAAGGTGCTAGAATTGTCCTTGATTGTATGATGGATGACGTCAGTTTCTTTTACTACCATTTAAGCTACAAGAGGTTGAAAAGTGTGACGCAGCAGAGAATATTGGTGCCACACTGTTGGCGTTTCCTTGCACTGCACTCAGACTAAGAGATAGGTGGTGTATCTACTCATATCGACAATGTGGTTATGTTTTTCCAGTTTCTTTTCTCTGCATTTTCCTCTCTCGAGTACAAATCGGAACAGATAGATGTGAAATGGTCAAAGCTGACCAATAAAAAAGAGAAGGAAAGCTGACCATTACAAAAACAGCACTTTTTGGATATCGTGGGGCCCTTAGAAATATTTCATTAAATAGAGCGCCTTAATGAAAAAAAAAACGTACAGTGTCTGACCAAACGTTGAGGCTGTCGCAAAAAATGCGGAGGGGTGATGCACCTGTCTGTCCTACGGAGACGCTGGCGTCAACAGGCAAGCAAACGCTAATGTTCTAAACGTGCAGCCTGCTTGACGTCCTGGGCTGCAGAGATCTGTTCATCAGCGATTTCATCACGCTCTCTCTCCGCTTCGGCTCTTCTTTTCCCTAACTTCCTTTTCTAACCACGCCCCTATCATATTATACTACGCATGGCTATATTATGTTTCGCCTTTTTTATCCTTTATTACTACGCTGTTCAGCAACGGAGGAACCTGCTCGAGGAGGAGCTCAACGTCTATTAAGTGCAGTCTGGTGGCTGGCCACATTGGTGCTGATGAATGCCTTCTGTGGACACATGCGGGCTTGCCTCATGATCAAGTCTGAAGTGCGAAAGATCGAGGGCGCTGAAGACCTTGTAGACCGACCAAATACGGTGCCGTATATGTGGCTTGGAACATCGTATGTGGCAACTGTAGCTGTAAGTATACGTTCACAGAAAACTGGAAAGCTTTGGCATTTTCACGCCTTGGCCACGCTGAGCAAACCGATAGTTTCTAGATATATTGCGCGATTTGAACTTTCAAAGTTTGCTAAGTAGCACTTTAACCAAATTTATAACACGAAATTGTTTTATGCCGGTGTCCATCATGTCTCCACTGACGTATTTTCGTCATAGGTTAAACGTCGTAAAAATATAAAAAGAGATTGCAAAGAAAAAAGTGGCCCCGTATCTGCATGTTTAACTGCAAACGTCGTCGAAAACGAATGTCTTGCGTCTGAAGAGAGTGAACAAAACGTTTATTTGATGTTCTGCGCGAGAACATCGGTGAATTGTGTTGTGGAGGCACTGCGTTAGAGAGTCTTGAACCGTGCAGCGAAGGCGAACGAGCGCATCAAGGCACGTTAGACACGAACGCTATCTGGCAGTTATCTTCGAAAAAGAAGGAAGGCGTGGGCGCCTGTCTCGGAGGCGATAAGGTGTAGAACGCAAAGCGATGGGCAAGTGCCACAACCGTGTCGTCTTAGTTCTTAGTGTTGGAAACACTTGCCTTTTTGAGCATCACTTTGCATTTTCAGCGCAGCGTGATAAATGCTACGGTCCTTCAAATTACTTAAGCATGCCTTCTCTAGTATAAAGACACACGTACAAATCATTGACGTGTTATTATGGTGCCTCAGATATGTGTGATAGTTGCTTTTTAATTGACAATCGCACAAGTATAAACACTGAAACTTCAGCAATATTGGTGGGCTCTGAGGATGGGGTTGGCCGATTAGGGAATCGTTACGGTGGACAAACAGGTAAATGGACAGACAGACATACATACAGACAGACAGATCAAAACTTTTGCGTTGAAGTACCCCAAGAAGGACTATCGTCTTTAAAAACGAGAAGGAAAGGATCTGACACGTGGCCTCAGACCAGCGACCACTTGATTCGCAAGGCGCAACGCTAACCGCTTTCCCATGAAGCGTACGTTGGTGAGGATGCTAACGGCAAGCCTTTCATATACACCATACACCGTTTGGCGGTCCACAGAGCTCCGAAACTGTAGCGCGTTTTTGTTATGAATAGCGAGATGGTGCGAATGCCTTGCGTAGGGTGCGCTTTAAAAGTCGTCACCTCCACGGAGGCACCGCTTGTCTAACCTTATGCAATTTTGCCACAGCACCACATTTTAATCAACCATGCCTAGCTTATTTGGTTAAGGAAGACATCTGATTAATTTTGTTATCATCAGCTAGTACACATCCACGTTCGCATTTTATCCCTGTGCACTTTAATTTCTTTGCAAATCAATGGCGTCAGTTTTGAAGAACTACTAGAAGCAGAGGAGCAGAGGCTATGGTTACTGTGCGTTAGGCACGGTGTCTCTGCATTTCTCATACATATTTTTTAAACCCGCCCGCACAAGCTTAACAAGCACCTGAACAATTTCCACAGAATTCGACCAATCCAGATCAGCGCCAAATCGGCCTCACCATTCGAGAGAGAGGCACAGCTGTTCCGGTGCAGGAGCTCTACGGCAGGGCCCTCCTGGAAAAAGTGGCTCAAGGACGTGCTGCCATAATCAGCGACGCGACGTCTCTAGCTTTCCAGGTTAGATGACTACCACAACTTTGGACAATGGACCGGAACAGGCAACATAAACAAGCACAGACGTCCATCTAAAAGTGTATTAGAAAGTTCACTCATCCACCTGGTGGACTAGTCGTTACGGTGCCCCTGCTGCCGGCCCTGGGGTTATGGCTTCAACGTTGGCCACGGTGAACACGTTTCAATGGAACTGGAATGCTAGAGATCCAGATGCTACGCAAGTTTGTTGCACGTAAAGAACACCAGATGGTCGAGCTTTCCGGAGCCCTTCACTACAGCAGGCATCATGTGATCTGATAATTTTGACATATATATCACCTCATATTTTTATCGCTAAGATTAGCTTATATATAACCATAGCCAAACATTTCATCGCCATGAAGGAATGAAGTAAGGAAGAGAGGGAAAGAAGACAAGAAAACATACGGATGTGAACCAGTAAACAATTGCTAGCACACCCACCTAGACAATGGAAAAAGATGGCGTATTTTGAAAGTTAGTGGTCGAAAAAAAGAAAGTCAAAGACGAATACAGAGGCATGTGACACCACAGTACGCCAGTCCTGGGCGATACATGACATCACCATCACCTTACAGAGTATTGTGCAAGTCTATTGTCTTCAAAATTTCAACAATGATTTCGTCACATTCATCATTGATGACTCCAGGACGATAGTGTCAAATGGTTACTACCGACATGCGCATGCAGACAAGGCGAGCTAAAGTGACTGCGAGGGGTCGCTTTTGCACAGCGTAGTGGTGACAGTCGCGGACTATGCGCTGCTATCATACTGTCGTATCATAATATGGGGCTACTTGCCTGTCATCTTACGTCATCGCCTAATACGAGTGACCATTTTGAATATTACGAGATCTGACTTACGGCATACTAAAAAAAATAGCAAAGTTCATACAATAATGCACTCTTTTAGCATGCCTGGAAGCTCAGTTCAATAATTCAAGTGATCTACGCTCTACATGCTTAGGTCCACAACAGATGAATTAGATGGGTGGCCTATATTCCAAGTTCGTACAATATCCTGTCGTGTGTTGGAGTGGGCAGTATACAAAGACTGTGTCTTTGCGGATGAAAGCGAAAAGACTTTGGGCGACTTCATGAAGATAACGTACTTACACCAGCTGTTATAGGCCTAAAGCAACATTGGGTCTGTAAGGAGTGAGACTGTTTCTCTCCTATCGCCCTCTCTCTCAAACTCTTTTTTTATACGCTCAACATTAAAACGCCACCATCCCTTCCTTTGGTGTGTAATTGTCTATAAAGATTGTTACAGGCCGCTTTCCCAATAATCAATTTTGGTGTGCCGTAACGTTGGAGCTTCCAACCAAAAAGCGACGAAGGCATTGCTGAAGTTTCTGCAGCCAATTGGACTGGCTAAACGACTGTCACACTCTCGTGCTTGAAAGAGAGTGTGATTTTTGATGAAGGCAGAAATTCTGTAGGCCATTTGCTCAGATTTTGGTCCACGTCAAAGAACTCCAGCTGGTCGAAATTTCCGAAGCCCTCCACTAAGGCATCTCTGATAGTTATATGGAGGTTCTGAGACGTTAAACACCACATATCAATGAAATCAATGAAGAGTGAAAGTGTGCGACCCTTTTTTTATTTTTCAAAGTCCTTTTCTACACATTTCCTTCCTTTCATTGCTTTATTTTTTTTCTTTCCCTCTTAGTTATTTCCATATGCTGGCTAGGAAAAGGAAAGTCTACAATTTAAACTCTCTATCTTTAACTTAACATTTCTCTGCATATACTGGTTAATATCCCGGCATTTTGTTCCTCTGCTGTTCTTACCCCTATAAAAAGCTCTTCACCGAATGTCAGCGCATGTCTTTGCTTCCGCTTTGAGCCTGCAGTCTCCAGCCACAGAGTTTTTATTGCGATAGCAATTATATGTGCACTCTCGGCTGGATTTCGGCACTGGTGTTGGCGTGGGCGTCGAACGTGGAATCTCCGCGTCGTGGATGCGAGGCGTTAACCACTGAGCCACAGAGAGGTACCTCCTTCAACTTTCTAACGGCAAGCTAGTCATAGCTACCACCATGGAGTTTCTCACAAATACCTAGAGAGAAGTGTGGCGCCACCGTCTGTGCGAATTTCTTAAGGGGCGATGTTGGAGCGCTGGGAATGACGGTATATGTGTCTGCAAGACATGTGTTAACTGGTGGGTGTTGAGTGAAGCTTCGGCTCCAAAGCGAATACGACTACGTAAACAAAGCTTCTCTAAAACAAAACCTTCATAGGCGGATCTCGTTCACGCGTATTATAATCTAAAGTAAAAATCCACTCACCTTGACGGCACAATTAAGCGGTGAAGGAAAGAAACAGACGACATATACGCGGTTGAAATAACACTCGCTTTGTCGTGTGCCTGCCAAGTTTAGCCACCATTGGTTACTTCTTACGCTTCCTAAAATTGTACATAGACGCAGAAAATTCCAGTGTTAAATAAAACACGTTTATGTGCCATGACACAAATAAATAGCTTATTACGTTCTCTTTTAGTAAGAAATCAATCATTTTAACGTGAAGCCAGAGCGTCTTCGAGGTATACAAATCCGAGACAAGTTTGAAGCTCACGTATCCCGTCATTTCCTTGCATCCAGCAGCTCACTAGCACCAGATTTCCCTCTAGGTATGATTCTGAGAAACTCTATGTCTACCACTTACCGCTCGTGGCAGACATCTTGAGGAGGAGGAGACTATCGTGTTTTTAGCATTATCAGCAAGATGGCGCAGTGAGCGCGTGGCGCCTCTCATCACTCACGCGTACTTTGGCCCACGTAGAGAATAAGGGGGTGTATGCTCGATCGCGTGCCATCATATTGCAGTGAGGAGAATCGATCGTCTTGGCTAGCCTTTGAGTTTCATCGGAACAATTCTGTTGTAGTTACCGGGCGTACAGAGGTTACTGCAATCGTTACACAACCTCCCTTTGAGAAAAGGGCGCGGTTTTCAGACACAGCGAAGTAACATCTGAGACGCTTATTCGCGTTAATCTGTACTTGTGAGTATGTTTCGTGCGTCTTTTGCGCGTGAGAAACGCGGGGCACGTTTCGATCTGCTTGCCATTCGGTGCGTGACACTCCGATTTGTTGCTATCGCGTTCATTGCTTCGTCTTTGGGGGAAAGCTGTGACTTTCTTTCGACATGCACTGTGTTTGCATGTATTCTTCCAGGTGTCATCGAAGTGCCAAGACTTCGTGGGCGCCGAATACTACATGGCCCGCGAGGGACTTGTGTCTCATCCTCTAAACAGCTTTGCTCGCAAGGACATCGACCCCGAGCTGTTCAAGAACATTAACAAAATGTATGTGTTTTGCTTACGTGTCGCTCTTTGAAAAATGTCGCCTCTGTACTGTTCATGGTGCAAGAATCACGTTCACTATCCCCGTCATACTTCACAATGTGCATGTCTTTGCAAGCTGAAAATTGGAACAGCGCAACCTTCAACAATCCTCAAACCCTGCTGACTATCTATAGTTTATTCGTAGAAATAGGGGAAGATGTTCAATACCTTTCTCAGTTTTTTCTCCTAGTCACACGATGTTTTAAAAAAAAATCGAGGCGAACACAATGCCTTACTTGAGTGTATGGTAGTCGCACCCAAGGAATACAGCCCTGGTGTGTTCCTTGGCTGAACTTCGCGCAGCAGTAGCTTAAGGCAAAAGCCACATATAAAAAGGATTGTGGTTGAGTGCTGCTACACGAAGTGTCAACAATTAGAGGTATACTCAAATAAACGTAATCTGCTTTTTCAATGAACTCAAAGTTTGATTAATTATGCTGACAGTTAAGGTCCTTGTTTTAAGCATTATAATTGCTTTGACATCATGTGTGTCAAACTTCACTTTTAACCTGTATCAAAACAATAAATGTGAGTTTTATTTTGATAGGCATTTTCTCATTACTAAAGAAGAAACCGGAAGTGACTTATCAGCCGGAAATGCTTACATAAGAAAGGATGATGTCACTCGTTGCTTCTGCGAATAATTAAACACCAAGTGGAGGTGCATAGTAGCGCAAGCTTTAAAAAAACGCAGAAAACAAAAGAAGCAGAAGGAAACAGAAAGGTCGGGTGGAATACTTCAACTCTTAATTCAAAAAGACAGGCCACCAGACTACAGCTCTCTGCACATGCGTACATCAAAATCAGTAAACACTGGCCACCCTCACCTGTCAAGAAGCTGCAGCTCATGTTTGTAAAGTGAAACAGACGGGTCACTAATGCAACCCATGCCCCTCTTCTTAATGTGAACCGCCTCCAATAACTCTCGCGCTATTGTGTCGTTGTTTCTGCCTATTATCTTGGTCTCACGATGCCGAGGCCCACATCTTCAGGCTATAGAGTGTGCATTTAAGGGTACATCTCTTTTGTTATTTAAAGATAATCTAGAGTTTAGCACCCGACCTTTCTGCTCCCCCCAACTTCTTTTCTTTGAACTGTGTTTTCTAAATATGTGCTACTATGCACCCCATTCACATTAACCAACTCGCCCAACAACAAGCCTTACTGGCTGAGTGGCTGGATTTCATCGAAATTCAGTTGTAGAGCCTCGCCTGTCACGCAGCATTCGACGACTTCTCGAAGCCGGACTGGTCAACTACTGGTGGAGCATCGCCATGGGTGACATGGGTCCCTGTGGAGGGGGCTCGTCTGCGTCTTCGGGTCCAGAAGAGGCGTCCACGCTGACCTTCGACGACGTGCTGGGAGTGTTCGTGTTGTGGCTCGCATGCGTCGCCGCCTCCTGCGTCGCTCTGCTAGCAGAGACGAGCATGCCGGGCGAAAACCGAAAGAAGAGATCGAAGGTCATAGTCGCGAGATGGCGCGAGCGGCGTTTTAGGCGGCTGCGAAAATCCGGCGTGGTCGTATAGCTTCGGACCCCTGTATCACTGTTTGTCTATGCGTATGACGTCAGTGAAATACGGTTGTTATAAAACAAGTAGCCCTTATTTGCCACGTTAGCACCAGACAGTATCCTACAATATTTATTAAACAGAACTCTGGCATTGCGATTGTTCAGCCACAATAGCAGTACATGGTTAGTGCAAGTATTTGCCAATGCTATGGGCTTGTAGCTTCCAACACCCTCGCGGCTTGGTTCACTGCTGTGTTTACCTTTGTTTCTAATAAAAGAATGGTTTAAAGTGAAGCCAGTGATATCGCTTGAATTTTCACTCCTGGACGCGTGAAGTTGATGAAGTAGGACTGCTGAAAGGTTCGATAAATTTCGTCTTGCAACAGTGTGGCTCCAGGTCTCAAGAAGCCACTCAGAGCCTACAGAAAGGAGCTTCAACAAATCTGCGTACAACCTAAATTTCCCATGCTTGCTGATCGGCCATGTGTCGCACCACCCATAGACAATAGTACCACTTCAGTCTACGAATATAAAATTTTATGGATGGCATCATTCTGTGCGTCGGAAAACATGACTATCGTGGTCGTGCAGGTGTTGTCACAAAGAACCGATTTTTTTGCTGGTCGTGCAAAGCACGAGGCGCGAGGTAATCGTTTATACTCAGTTCATTTTTTTTTATTTTGCCTTCACCAAAGCAGGCTTGTGCATGAGAATGCTTCTGAAGCTAGGTAGTCCATCGTGTGATCGAAGACGTCACTAGATGACTCTAGCCACAGTATCGATGCTGCTAGCACTTCCGGTTGCCCTGTATTTTGTAGCCTGCAATCAGGTGTAGATATAAGACATAGAAATTACGCACCATTGCATGCACGCCCACAAAGATTCATTCGAAAGTGGAAGATAACTTTTATTTCACACGCACCATCAGCAGACAAGGTCGTTATGGTCTTGTTCAACACAATGTAGCAATGTCTTGACATAAATAAATGAATGAGCAAAAATATGTGGTTGTTCGGCCTATATAATAAACTCTGGCAAGCAGAAGGATGTTATCCTGGCTTTGACAGGTCACCATCAGTGTTCTGTGTAAATATCGAGTTCCCGCAAGCCTCTTCTCTCTCTTGCCTACGCTCCTATATTCTCCATGCAAAGCAGATCTGTGGGATGATGCCCCCCGCTACGGTACTCCGAGTTGTATACAGCGGGCTCGACACATTTCCGGAATCATCCTAAAGCACCCGTACTAAGAGTTTCTGTCATGCTCTTAGCTCAACTGAAATTATTATTAAAGAAGTTCTACCTCCTGTTTATCTCTATCTCTCTCCGATAATATGCCACGTACGACTTATCGCCATAAAATGCACGTGTATTGAACAAAATACATCCCACACTACGAAGCAGGGGCGTAGTCAAAAGGTGGCACACCAGGACCGTGCCCCCCCCCCCCCCCCCCGAAACTTTTTTCGACGTGACATAGAGAGCAAGAAGACCATTTCAAGGGGTTGCCACCCGTGAGGCCAAGCTGGTGCTCCCTCGAAAATAATTTCTGGCTATGCCCTTGTTAGGAAGCCGAGCATAAAAGCAATCGCTAAGAACTCTTTTTTTTTTCCTCTTTATCGTTCATGTCTGACATACTTATACTTTTCAAAACACTCACACCTGCTGAATATGGGGATATCTGGACCAAATTATTGTATTGTACCTGCTGTGAAAAACAAATGTAGAAGACGAACACTTTTTTTCAAACCTACATGAATTTTGTTAGAGCAACTTCCTAAAAGTATATGGAAAGCCTATTAGCCTATAAAATGTTGAATTTGTGAAAATACAATGTGAAACAAACGTCACGGTCGTCATTAAATGCGCATTTCCTGGGGCCCATCCAGATGCTGAGCAACGCTACAAAGCAGATGACACACGCTGCGCCGATGCCGCCCAGCAACAACGTTGCAGATGAAGACTTCACCATGACGATTCTCACAATATTTACAAATCACTTAACGAAGTTTTGAATGAGCTTCTTCATAGAGTCTTTTACGATAATAAATCTAGCGTGAAAATAAAAGCGAATGCCTTTCCTACTCTTGGCTTTTCGGCATTATACAATTTCAACTAAATAGGACTCTTTTCTTCTATGTATGCCATCATTCGAGGAATTGTGGGAGCGAGGAATTGTAAGTCGAGGAATTGTGGGAGCGCTTTAAATGCATCATTGCTGCTTTCACGGACAGATTTGTACGAAATCGTTATAAAAGAAAGAAACAGCAAAATCCATGGATAACTCTCGATATTGTTCACATGAAACGCAGAATAAAAAGACTACGTAGGCAGCCAAAGAAGTCAACTGAACTATCACAGGCACGCAGTAGACTAAAAACAGCATTATCAGAAGCAAAAGAAAGTTCTTCAATGAGACGCTGGAAAACTTCCTTAAAAGCTCGTTCACCAAATAAATTCTGGCGTTTTTTGGGAGCAAAGAAATCAAAAATAGACCAGATAACTATAGAAGATGCTCCTGTGACAGATGTCCCAAAGGATAGCAGATGGTTTCAAGGAGTTTTTCCATTCAGTCTTTAATAGAGATGCACAAAGTTCCGTCGCAGACGAGATAAACTATTCCTGCGCATGCCCCATGAAGCCTCTTTCGTTTCATCAGGAGGGCGTGTTTGAACAACTGTTGAACTTAGATCCAAAGAAAGCCTGTGGCCCCGACGAAATACCAACGGTATTTAAAGCGATACGCCGAGTGGGTGTCTTTCTATCAGGTAATTATTTTTGAACAATCTTTGCGTAGCCATTCCATTCCACAAGATTGGCGTTGCCCTGCTGTTATACCCGTGTTTAAAAGTGGAAATTGTATGCATCCAAACAACTATCGCCCTGTATCCTTCCTTAACCTCTGTATGCTGCAAGATCATGGAGCACGCAATCGCTAAACATATTATTCACTTTCTGGAAACAAATAAGCTGCTTTGCGCCACTCAGCATGGCTTCAGAAGGGGCCTTTCCACGGTGACACAACTTATCGAAACGGTTCACGACTTTGCGCGGGCTTTGGATGAACACCAACAAACTGATGTAATTTGCATCGATTTTAAAAAAGCGTTTGACAAGGTTTTCCATGGTAAGCTGCTTTATAAGCTGCGTCAAATTGGTACCAGTAATGATGTTTTAAAATGGATTGAAGCTTATCTAACAGGGCGGAGACAAGTAGTGCGTGTTAATAATTCTGTGTCAAGTTTTTTGGATGTACTTTCCGGGGTACCACAGGGCTCGGTGCTAGGTCCTTTATTGTTTTTAGTTTATATCAATGATGTAGCCACAGTTGTTCAGCAGCCAGTGGTCTTGAGACTGTTTGCAGATGACTGTTTAATTTATGCTCCAGGTAACTGTGAAAACGACCAGGAAAAAATTAATAAGTGTCTTGAGCATCTGCATACCTGGTGTGAAAAATGGGATATAGAAATTAACTATGCCAAAACCACTTTTGCAAATATTATCCGAAAGAAAAACGTTCTTAATTTCCAGTATCGTATGGGAAGTGCAATTTTGACAAATGTTTCTAATTTTTGATATCTAGGCATTGTGATATCAAATGACCTAAACTGGCGCAGCAACGTTGAAAATGTGTGTTCTTCCTCGTACAAAAAGCTGTGTTTTCTTCGAGTAAAACTACGAAACGCAACCAAAGACGTAAAACTGATGGCATATAAAACTTTTATTCGGCCTGTTTTGGAGTATGCTGCCGTAGTTTGAAGTCCCCACCAAAAAGCCTAATAAATGAGCTGGAAAGAATCCAAAGACTTGCAGCCAGGTTTATATATTCAAGATACAAAAAATACAGACTCAGTTACCGAGATGCTAAAATCATGTAAATTGGAACTGCTTGAAATTAGGCGACAGAGGAACAGAATAAAATTATTATTTCAGATTCTCCAGGGTCAAATAAATATTGATAAAAGTATGTACATACGGGAACCTGGTAGAATTAGCAGAAGAATAAACCATAGTGCAGCCATTAGAACATATGTCACCCGCACAAACGTCTTTCGGTATTCGTTTTTCCCCAATGTTATCGAAAACTGGAATGCGCTACCTGCACAAATTGCTGAGTGTACGGATGCAAGGGCTTTTGAACATTTGCTTGACAATTATATGTTACCTAAGAATTGTTGGATGATGTGTTGATGTTTTGCTTTCCTTTTGTCATGCCAATGTTGATGATCTTTTTTTGTTATTGTTGACAGTTGACATTACTTGAGTGTTTTTATATACCAACTATTACTTTTATGTACTCCCTCCCTGTAATGACCCACAAATGTGGGTTAACAATATACTCAAATAAATAATAAATAAATAATTCTGCCCAACTACAATAATTGATTATTGAACTATGCGAGAGTGTATCAAACATTAATGTTCACATTTATGAAGTAAGCGTGCTCCCACTGAAATATTGTGTGACGTGTATGGTCTCACTACATTGGCTCCACATCTACGCACATCCATAAACAATTCCAGTTGATTCGCTATTTTCGCGAATGTAGTGAGAGCCTAGTATGCGCACGCACAATGCAATAAGGTGCACTTAGCCTTTTTACAAGCATGACAGGCACTCGAACATAGTCCATATGCTCGCCAATCACCCTCCGAATGCTCTGAGGCAATCCACAACTCTATATGTCCGGACGGGATGGTCTTTGGCAAGCTTAATTGTGGCATAAGTAGAAGCGCATCGGGGCAGCATTCGACATGCTAGCCGTGTCTCCGACCACCACTTGGCCCTTCTACCCTCCGGAAGACCACGTGCTACGTTTTCAGACGTCATAACCAAGCAATTAAACAGCATTCCTTCAAGATATACGCCAGCTGCGAGAATGGCATGTCCTTTTTGGTGCCTCGTCCAGCCGCAAGTACGCCTAGAGATTCCGGGAATCAAAAAGAAAAGCAGTCACTCCAGAGTAGCATTGAAGCAAGCAACACTGCTATTATTACATGTGTTGTACTGAGACCGAACGCAGATATACACTGATGGGTCCGTCTCGTCCAGCAGCTCATCAGGTGCCGCTGTAATTCCGGCTGCAGCAATGACAATCAAGTTTAAGTTGTCGCATATGACTACATCTACGGCATCAGAGCTTGCTGCTATAAGGGCTGCTTTAGAATATCTCGTTCAAGAACGTCCAGGAAAATGGGTCATATTCTGTGATTCGAAGGCAGTGCTTCAGAGTTGCAGTCTGCCATGCGTAGGAGGAGTCATGACGAATTGGTACAAGAAATAAGACATTGCCATCATGAAGCTCTAGCACTAGGGCATGATAATATATATCAATGGCTGCCTGGACATATCGGTATTACTGGAAATCAATTAGCCGATGATGCAGCCCGCTCAGCCCATGAAGGAACCCGTGTAGTCCCGATTCCTCTCTCAAAGAATGATGCAGCAAGACAACTTTACCTGCTGGCTCGAGATCTCACACGCACGTTCTGGTCGTCTACCAGCTTCCAAAGGTGTCAATTTTATGAACTGGATCCTTCGCTCAAGCTAAAGCTACCATCACAACTTTCCCGCTCCGATGCGACACTGTTATGCCGCCTTTGGTTGGGTGTTGCATTTACAAAGGTGTACTCCTTTCGCATTGGTATGGCAGACACTCCAACATGCGACTACTGCGGAGCTGAAGAGACCATCGAACACGTCCTGTGCAGCTGCGCTTGCTACGACACACAACGATGTCAGCTCCGGATGGTTTTGAATCAACTTGACCCCGGACCATTTTGTGTGCAGAAAATACTAGGACCTTGGGCGTCTGCCTCAGTTGCGCAGAAAGCAACTAAAGCACTGCTACTTTAGCTAACGTCAACAAACCTGAGCGACCGCCTGTAGACTGTGTGTGCTCCCAGAGTGTGCTCGTGATTGTGTGTACCTTCTCATTTCTCTGCAACCTCTTTTCTCCCCTTTATCCCTTCCCCAGTGCAGGGTAGCAAACCGGATGTGCGTCTGGTTAATCTCCCTGCCTTTTCTTGCATCTTTATCTCTCTCTCTCTCTCTCTCCGAATGCTCCCTCGATAAATCAATTGGTGTACGCGGTGGGCAATATGTCAAAGTGCTTGACGTTCCACCTGAGGACGCTGTGCTTGAATGGTACACCGACAAGGAAGATGGGGATTGTATCATATGTTTAAACTTATGACGCGCTCTGGCTAGTCTGACATAACAGTATCGATTGACGGGCATGACTTTGTTAGGTACGACCATGCGAAGGTAAAAGGAACTCATTGCAATGGAGAAATGCATTTATAGAAGGGCATAAATGTCCATCAAGCTTGGCCTGCTCTGGCCTGCTGCTCCGAACCATGGAAGGCGGACCGGGAAGAGGTACTGGGAACAAGATTGATGAATGACAACGGTAAGAAAAAGAGGTACACATATACAGGTCTGACACGCTGGGGTTACTTTACAATCGTGCGTCTAGACAGGTGGGCTGATGGAGGCTAAGGCCGCTCCTATAACCATAGCTGCCACGCTACCATCAGGCCAAGAAGAATATTTCCTCTGTTATAGGACAATATTTCCTAAAGAAATTCAATTACCAACTCGCGCAATAGAAGACCCACATTGGTTCCTCTCGACCCTGTGTGTAGCCAGGACAGTAGCAAAATATGCCTTGTCTTTGAAACTTAAGATAATCGCAAATGACAGCACACGAAACGTTGCCTGTTGCATTAGGTGGAAGTATAGCTGCTGTGATGCTGAAGATTTATTTCATTTCATTCCTCATGAACAACTACTTCTCGCTGCGCGTGAATATATCAAAGCCGCTGGGGTCATTGGCTGAGAATACGACAAATTATTCGGTCAATGATTTCATGTCTTTGCTCGAATGTAGTCTATTTTTCTACCTTTGTTGCCAATGATAACATATTTTATCTGCATTGACAAGGAATGAGCACTGAGGCCTGCGTGGCACCTGCTCTGTGGAACGTATTTTAAGCGGACATGCATAATTATTAAAGCTTTCTTGTGGACCTTCGACGCAAAAATTTTCATCGGTCTATCTGTCTGTCTGTACTTTTGTCTGTTTGTCCACTCGTAACGCTACCGGGTACATTGAACGGCACCAGAAGTTATCCCAAACGGCCGACCCGATCCGCAGCGCCCACCAATGTTGCTCGAGCTTCAGCGTTCATACTTGTACAATTGTCAATAAAAAAGCAATTATTGCGCATATCTGAGGCACCATTCCAACACGTATATATTCTGTATGTGCGTCTTTTACTAGAAAAGGCATACATAAGTAATTCTGAAGATCATTGCGTTTGTCACGCTTCGCTGACCATGCAACGCTTGCACGAAGAGGCGAGTGTTTCCAATGCTTTGCTAAGACGACACGGTGGTGGCACCTCCCCGTCGCTTTGCGTTCTACTCATCATCACCTCTGAGCCGCGCGCTTCGTTTTTTTAAGAAAACTGCCAGATGGCGCTCATGTCTCACATGTGACGTGACTTGATGCACTCGTTCGCCTCCGCTGCACGCTCGAGGCACTCTAACGCCGCGCCTCCAGAATACCATTCACCGATTTTCTTGCGCAGAACATCAAATAAATATTTTGTTCACTCTCTCCACACGTAAGACTATCGTCTTTCGACGACACTTGCAGATTACATGCAGATACGGAGCCAAATTTTTAATTACCAATCGCACAAGTATGAACGCTGAAACTTGAGCAATATTGGTGGGCGCTGCGGATGGGGTTGGCCGTTTGAGGTATCGTTTATTACCATTATGGAGGATCGTTACCGCGGACAAACAGACAAAAGTGCAGACAGACAGAAAGACAGGCAGATAATTATTTTGGCGTCGAAAGTCCTCAAGAAAGACCATCGTCTTTAGAGATGGTTACTGCTCTGTTTTGCTACCCAAAACCGCGATATGATTATGAGGGGTGCCGTACTCGAAATCTCTAGAAAACTTTGACGGCCGGGTGTGCTTTAACGTGTAAGCTTCACATCTATCAAAATAAAGCTGCTGTGGCAGGGATATGATCCCGCGACAGACGGGTCAGCATTTGAGCAGTGTCACCATGAGACCACCGCGGCGGACAAAAGAAAAGTAACGTGAAAAAAGAATACAAGTGTACGAGCCCATGAAGATAATTATTACTCCCTGTCAAACCCTATACAATTGCGTCATACCCCTGGATTTTATAACTTGTGGCTTTTTTTTGTCGAGAACGACATTGCCTAAACTTATTTCTGTGTGCACTCACGTTTTCTTTATTCTTTTCTGTAATAGTCAAAATCTGAATCGATCGATCAATTAGTCAGCTTGGCGCACTTGAATGTAAAAAAAAACGGTGATTATGGCCTAAAATTTCCATGGAAGTCACATTGGAGCTAATTTCGACGAGACGATCACCAGACTTCGATGTCGTATCCCCCCATTCAACCTATGCTTTCACAAGAGTGCCTGGAGATATCACCACTCAGCAAATTTTGCGTAGAACCACAAAATATCACACATCACTTTCTCTAATGACGAAGTTATTCTAATTCTAGAACTGGACTTCTCACTACTCCTCCTTCAAAATTAGGCTGAACTTTATCGCGGGAAAATGTTTCAAAGCTCGGTGCCTTAGGCTTGAGATACTGCCACAGAGATGGCTTTGATGCCGTGTGTAACTTGATTATACCTACACAACAAGAACAATTTTAATCTGGTGTTTAAAAATTTTTGTGATTTATATAACGCCAAATCTAGCCAATTTCTTCAAAAGTGTTCACATCAGGTAATTACGGCTGCCTAGAACGCAAGCTCAATAGGATATTACTTGTAGTTTAAAGTAATGTAATACGTTATATCGCCATTTTATTTGTTTAGTTTTTTCATTCACCTATAGTTTTATAATAACATTTCAAAATCTAAACGTAGCATTCTTAACCGATTCTCTTTAGTGGATACGTGCCATTTATAGAAAGAAATCAAACAAACAAATAGATTTATTGATCGTGGGCTTACAACTGTGGTGTCGAATTATCTTTCTCATCAGCTAACGACAGTATGCTCTTGCAATGAGACAGGGGAAACTTCGCAAGGCTGTTTTTTTGCAGCCAAATATCAACATGACTGCATTTATGAATGTAGAGGCTTCAGCTGAAGAAGAACCATCGCACATCGGCTTCATTTCCACTGAAGCTTATTGAGGCAACTTTTTTCTCGGCAGTTAGTCACCATAACAAGAATGTTGGCTTAATTATTCAAAAATATTTTGGGTATGGTATCTAGTTTTTGCTAATTAAGGAGTCGTGAGA
Organism: Rhipicephalus annulatus; assembly: GCA_013436015.1. Lineage (NCBI taxonomy): Eukaryota > Metazoa > Arthropoda > Arachnida > Ixodida > Ixodidae > Rhipicephalus > Rhipicephalus annulatus. The sequence goes on from WOVY01004914.1 coordinate 75,281, forward strand.
TGCACGCTTCGTTTTCCTGCGATTGCTACACGTGCTGATAAAAATTTCTTTTTGCACGTTTTACTTATTTTCAGACGCACGGTGCACAAAACAAGCGTCTGGAGCTGCATTGATATATCAGCTCGATATTTACGCAAGCTTCGCTAGCTTTAACTATCCAAATGTGAAACGACGTTGCTATTCGGGACTCGAATGAATGTAACTGAAGGACGACATGAATCCGGCCTTTTGAGCTTCGCTGATATACGAAGCCCGTAATTACCCATGAAGCATGTTCGCGCCTATCACGCTTGCTCAATTTCGGGCGCATAGCCGATATTAGGAAGAGCTATGGTCACTTCACCAAGAGCTTTCCAATCGGCTTTGACTAAAATGGTTGTGGAGCCGGAAGGGTTGATTTGAGGTCACGTCCTTCAACATCGCTCTTTGATTAGTCGTCGGCAATGGAGTGGGCGGAGACATGAGATGGCCACTTCAGGGGAATCGGCCGTGTGACTAGTGCATCGACAGCGTCTCGTAGGGCGGAGCCTTATTTCACAATGCAACGTTGGGTGCTGCGCAAGTGGTTCAAATCGCAGGTCATACATTGGACAACACCATGGGGGCAAGGACAATGGCAGGTTTGTTTACTGCGATGGGGCACAGACGACAATTGAGCTACTCCAAAAGGCAGGGAAGCGGAGAACTATTAGAACTATCTCCCCTTGCACGGCGAGGTTGTGCAAATTTAAATTTTGGGAGGCTCCTACTTCCTGGTGCACCCACTAGAGGTGCAGCAAAGTTTTCGAAGTGACGTGACTAAATATAACAACAACAACACCAACAACAATATATTAATAATAATAATAATAATAATAATAATAATAATAATAATAATAATAATAACCATCAGCCTGACTACGTCCACTGCAGGACAAAGGCCTCTCCCATGTTCCGCCAGTTAACCTGGTCCTGTGCTTGCTGCTGCCAATTTATACCCGCAAACTTCTTAATCTCGTCTGCCCACGTCACCTTCTGTCTCCTCCTAACCCGCTGGCCTTCTCTTAAATTCCAGTTAGTTACCCTTAACGACCAGCGGTTATCCTGTCTACGCGCTACATGCCCGGCCCATGTCCATTTCTTCTTCTTGATTCCAGCTATGATATCCTTAACCCCCGTTTGTTCCCTAATCCACTCTGCTCTCTTCTTGTCTCTTAAAGTTACACCTACCATTTTTCTTTCCATTGCTCGCTGCGTCGTCCTCAATTTAGGCTGAACCCTCTTTGTAAGCCTCCAGGTTTCTGCTCCGTAGCTAAGTACCGGCAAGATACAGCTGTTGTATACCTTCCTATTGAGGGATAGTGGCAATCTACCTGTCATAATGTGAGAGTGCTTTCCAAATAATAATAATAACATTAATAATAATAATAATAATAATAATAATAATAATAATAATAATAATAATAATAATAATAATAATAATAATAATAATAATAATAATAATAATAATAACTTGGAGATTTGTGGGCCAAAACAACTCTGCATTTATAATGTATGTCGTAGTGGAGGGCCCAGGAAAGTTAGTACACGCGGCCCTACTTAACGTTCACCTGTATTTAAGTACAAGGGCTTCTAGCAATTTGTCTCCATTCGAATGCGACTGCCCAAACCGGGAACAATCTAGGAACTTTTGTGTCAGCAGCCAAGGACAGCAACCATTGTACCCTCAGCACGGCTGGTAAAGATTCAAGACGGTTTTGTTTCTATTCTAGTAGAAGTCAAGCTATACGTTTCGTTAAAGTAACTCTTGAGTTTCTGCTTTCGATCGCGTATAATAACAAGCACTGATGCTCAGATTTTGACTATTTCTCGTCCTGTTGCTATAGGCATACCCACTTATTATGGCTCAAAAAATTGTTGGTAGGAGCGAACAACAATTACTTAGAGATGGTTTTGTAGCGCTCAGCCCCAGTTTCGGTTTCAGAGACCACCGATGAAGTGGGATGCTGGGTGGTTTTGGTGGGAACATCACTGGCAAAGTGAGCACGCAACACCGCGTGCACTTGAGGATCGCGTTGACAACTCTTGGCAAGACATGCTTCCTGGTTGCTGCTTTAATGCTCTCTGAGGCATTGAGAGTATGCGTGACACACCCAAAAATCACAGCTTATCCACGGAGGACATAATGAAGAGTGGGGTGAAGCGTCACTCCGTGCTTCCATTTACCTGCCCGCGCCTTCATTCATGCGTCAAACCAAGCATGATCCGGCAAGCCATACTCCTCCAATTACGGCGACGATCCAGGAAAATGACACATAATGGGGGTCAGCACCTTTTATTGCGATAGCAATTGTACGGACATTTTCGGCTGGATTTCGCCACCGGTGTCGATGTCATGCACCGTATATGTGTACGTGTTTGTACATGTTAAAACGCAAGAGAAAAAATCCAGAGATAAAAAAATGGCTCCGTATCTGCATGTAGTCTGCAAATGTCGTCGAATGACGATAATCTTGCGTGTGGAGAGAGTGAACAAAACATTTATTTGATGTTCTGCGCAAGAAAATCGGTGAATGGTATGCCGGAGGCGCTGCGTCAGAGTGCCTCGAGCGTGCAGCGCAGGCGAACAATTTGGAAGTTAGCGCTCGCGTCCTTCGTGTCCTTCTTGTCTCTGTGTCATCGCTCTGTTCTCCTACTATATCTATCGAGCGCATCGAATCACGTCACACCTGAGACGGGAGCGCCATCTTGCAGTTTTTTTTTGAAAACGAATCGCGTGGCCCTGAGACGGGCGTGCGCGCCCGTCTCAGAAGGGATAAGGTGTGCAACGCAAGGCGACAGGTAGGTGCCACTACCGTGTCGTCTTAGCAAAGCGTTGGAAACACTCGCTTCTTCGTGCAAGCGTTGCATGTTCAGCGCAGTGTTATAAACCCTACGGTCTTTGGAATTACCTATGTATGGCTTTTCGAGTAAAAGACGCACATGCAGAATATATACGTGTTGTTATTGTGCCACAGATATGCGCAATATTTGCTTTTTAATTACCAATCGCACAAGTATGGACGCTCAACCTTGAGCAACATTTGTGGGTGCTACGGAGGAGGTCGGCCGTTCGGGGTATCGGCTGTTGCTGTTTAGAGTACGCGGTTCGCGGTTTGGGTGTACAACCATTTCTTCGGAAGCGGGACGGCTCAGTGCTCTCCCATAGTTGAGTACGAAGTGCTCAAAAATCGTTAAACATTTCGTATAAACAAACAGCATTATTCACTTCGGCGTTACGTTAACGCCCTCAGGACGGCTTTGAGCTTTCCAATAGTACAGTACCCTGTACTCTAAATCGTTACCCACTTTTTCTCACCCCTAGTCACTCCGGACGGGACGGCTGTATGCTCTCCCATAGTAGAGTACCAAGTGCTCTAAATTGTTAACCACTTTTTCTCACCCCTAGTCACTCCGGACGGGACGGCTGTATGCTCTCCCATAGTAGAGTACCAAGTGCTCTAAATTGTTAACCACTTTTTCTAAACCACCCCCTCCACCCCAATTGTACAGACAAACATATCAAAGTTTTGCGTCGAAGGTCCCCGAGAAAGACTATCGTGTTTGAAAGACTCCGGCGCGCGGAATCGAACGTGGGAACTCAGCGTCGTGAATGCGAGGCGTTACAAGTGAGCCAGCTTGGGGTACCTTCGGGGAAGTTCAAACTGCAAGCTATTTATATCTACTACTTACCGCTCTTAGCGGGCATCTCCACGGGGAACTATCGTGTTGTCAGCATTATCAGCAATCTGGCGCAGTTTGCGCGCGGCGGCTCTCATCTCTCACGCATACTTTAACCTGCGTAGAGAATAAGGGTGTGTACGCTCGATCGCGCGCTTTTACCTTGCAGTGGGGAGGATTGTACGCCTCGTACGTATTCTGTTGTAGTTACCGGGCGCACAAAGGTCACTGCAATCGTTGGACATCCTCCGTTTGTGAAAGTGACCCAGTTTTCAGACAGGGCTAAGTAACAACTGAGACGCTTATTCGCGTACATCTGTACCAAAGAGTACGTTTTGTGCGTCATTTGTGCGTGAGAAAGGCGGGGCACGTTTCGATCTGCTTGCCATCCTGCGCGTGACCTTCCAACTCGTTGATATCGCGTTCAATGCTTCGCCTTTCTGGGAAAGCTGTGACGTTTTTATGGAGCTCGCACCCCGAGCCACCCTGAGTAGTTTACTCAGCAGCCAATTGAAGAGCAGCTGCACCTCCAACGCCACCTAGTGTGCATTCGCCCAAACGACATATTGCATGTATCTCTATGGTACAGTGTCAAGTTTACGAAACTACACGAGAAATGGCGATGACGACATAGAGGGCGTGCAGCGCCATCTAGTATATCACCACTCAACTGCAGCGTGCATCCATCTTTTTATGACAGCGCCATCTATTCAATGATAAGGGAGACGCTACTGGGGTGGTACGCCAGAATGAGTGACATCGGACGACGACCGACCAGGTGGTACTGTAAGAAGCTCATCCCGTAAAACGCACTGCCGAGGCAAGGACATATGCTTTTGAACTCCCCGGCAAGTCTGCTCACGATTTCAATTGATTAGGTGCACCAGGAGACGGCATTCACAAGGTTTGTGGTAGCCGAAAAAATTGCCAGCATATTCATTGAGTGAATGATGGAGAGTGGGGCGAAGCATTCGTCCGTCCATTCGTTCTTGCTTCCGTCCGTCCATGCATCCGTCTGTGTGACCGTCCATGCGTCCATCCATGCATCTGTCTGTGTGTCCGTTCGTCCATCTATTCAACACTCCAAGTACCACTATCTCGCATCTTTTGATCATATATTGTCCATATAGAAGTACCGCCATCCAGCGGACATTCCCAGGACTAAACGATAGGTGGAACACGCAGACTTTCTTACAGCTTGCGCTTCGGGTCTACTTCCTACCTTTGACCACCTCGAGTTTATGGTATATACTAGTTCACTGTATTCATGGCACTGTGGCCCAACGCTCGCTAAACCTTTCTAAAACCAAGGAGGTTACGCCCAGCGAGTATAACGTAGCAACCTTTTCATTCAGATAGTGCTTAATGTACATGCCAATGGCTGCTAATGGGAAATGGGAGTCAGGAGAATTCGGCTTTTACTTTCTTACGGCTTGCGCTTCGTATCTACTTCCCACCTTTAACCACCTCGAGTTCATTCATGGTGTATACTAGTTCACTGTATTTATGGTTCTGTGGCCCAACGCTCGCTAAACCTTTCTAAAACCAAAAAGGTTATGCCCAGCGAGTATAACGTAGCAACCCTTTCTTGTCAGATAGTGCTCAATGTACATGCCAATGGTTGTTAATGGGGATTGCAGCGTGCGCGTTAACTAAAAGCCGAATGCTCCTGTCTCTCATTCCCCATTAGCAGCCATTGGCATGTACATTGAGCACTATTTTTTATTGTTGAACAACACACAAAAGAAATCTCTCACCGGCATCACCTTGGAGGTCAAAATTTAAGACTGGTTACACACTACGATGCTATGACTACGCGGGACGAATGGTTGTCGCTATAAGGAGCTTCACCGCTAAAAGTGGCGACGGTGTACACACTGCTCCTGAGGCAGGGGTGGTTGGTTGTTTACGTGAACAGCGAATACGTGTTTCAGGTGATGCGGCTCAAGACGCACATAGGAATTGATTTTAAATATGTTCTAGGCTACATCAGAGGACCCTACACGCTCTGTACTGAATCGCATTTTTACGAAGGTGTAATGCCCCACGTGCTGTGTGGTGTCAGTGCACCTCAAATAACCCCTGATGTTAACTTACCCGAAGCCCTGTGTTATCCGTGCCTCATAATTATATGACGTTTCTTGCACGTACAACCACATCATTCGTTCAGAAATTTGTAAACTTCGTGTTGTTGATTGATTCGCAACTATTTTTTTTTGTGGCAGCCATGACCAGAAAAAGCAAACTTTGTAACACTTTAACAAAAGCGTGCTGGTACTAACCACGCAAATTCAACAAAATCACTTGAAACCTTCTGAGAAAACCAAAATAAACGAATAAAGCGAAAACACGAAAATCACGAAATCACGAAATCAAAAAACACGAAATCAGTTTATTAATGTCAAAGCATTAGATGCTTCATCGAAGGTGAAAAGCCGGCATCGGTGACATCTGCATGCGGTGCTAGCGCAAACATCAACTGACGAAAAAAAATCAGTTGATGACATCATGCAGTCACGTGAGCACTGCAAAAAAACGTGAGTACTGCAAGAAAACGTGTAAAGAAGTTTTCAAAAAAGGGTGGAGGGGAAGGCGTCCAGTCATCCTTGACAAAAATATAAAAGGCGGTGAACTTTTTTATTTTTGTCTTTGCTTGTTGATATTGTCACAAGGTTGATGGACGACGTAGGAACAAGATAACAATATACTTTATTCGGAGTGAATTTGTGCTCCCTCGATGAAAAAAAGACTACGGTGTTGTGGTTTCACCGTAAGCGCACCAGTTCCGGTGAGCGATTGTCTACCAAAAAAACTGAGCTCTGGTCTTTATCCACAGCGCGTTTTTAAGAAGAGTGGCGTGAAAGCGGTCAGCGCCCCCAAGCCGCGTATCGCAAAATTCGACAAGACACGCGCGTCATAAATTAGGGTATTGACCCAGAGCGTTAATGAAATGTGAAGCAAAAGCAGTTGTCCTCTTCGCTTGATAAACCGCTCAACAATATAAACGTGGCAATATTTTACTGATTAGTTATCTTATAGAGCTGTTTTTATATACATATTATTTATTTATTTTTATACCTATTTATTTTTTATATTGGTAAACGATTTAGTTTTTAGAAACAAGGTGCCACTTGTTCCATCCGTGCACTCGTGGCATGTTGGGCCAGGTTCCCCAGGAACAACCAGCCAACGAATGAATCAAGGTTGATTTTACATACTCAAATGAATTGCTCTTCACTTCGGTGCTGCGTATGCGACTGAAGCGTGACTTTCAACTGGATCAATTTCCAATTGTTTGTCAGTTGGTAGAATTTCATTGGTGTTGACACAAAATGTGAACCATCTTGAAGAAAGGAAAGAGGAAGAGGACGACGAAGACGGATTTTCCAGGTATGTTGGTCAATTTAGCTCATGGTATTAATATTCGAGTCTCTGGCTTTGACTTTGGCTATATATATGTTTCGAAGTAATTGTAACATATTCATAAATTAAAATTCTTCATTCGTCACTGCAATTCGTGGTAGGGGTGCGCAGGTAACCTAAACTAGGCTCACTGAACGTCCGGGTTCGCCGTTGCAGTGTTCATTCGAAAGGACGAGAGTTTCCCTCGTGAGGAAACCAGTGACGTCACGGTGGTGCTGAAAAGACTGACGCAAGGTGGTGTTCTTGCTTCGTCACTGGTGAAGCAACTCTAGTCAAACATGGTGCCTTGCACGGTCGTTCCCGAGAATTCGGAGACTGCGAAATCTGCGATCTCGCCGAATCTCATGCTCACTGGCGAGCCCGATGACCGGGTCGTCTACACCGAGGAGCTTCCTGGTGCTTCCGGTCGTCCGGCTGAGATTTTGACACCACGTGCCGAAGAGAAGAGCCCAAAGCCGTGTACCTTCGCCGGAGCCGCCGGTGACAACACTTCCGCGACGACAGAAACGGTGCGTGGCTTCGAAGTCGATCCAAGTGCGGATGCTCCCCAAGATGGCGTCACGGCGGCGCAAGCGTCTGGACCATACTGGGCGCCATCACTGTGGGTAACAGTTCCTCGCGGCGCTTCCACAATCACCGACTACATAACGGTGGACGTAGTCCAGAATCCCATGCAAGCGGTGTTCCAAGTGGACCCAAACATCGTCGTGTGCAATGGCTTGTGGCCCACGGGGCTGGACTACAGCCAGTTCCACTATCATGAGGACAATGGCCCCTCTAAGAAGCGCAGACTCACCGGGTCAGTGCGCAACGCCATTCGCAAGCGCGCACAACGTCGCGCATACAAGCTCGCCTCAGGAGAGGACGAGTCCGGCTGCGAGGCCGACTCTGAGCCGTCGACGAGTGAGGACGAGAAAGGTGATGACGACGATGACAATGGAAATTAACAGATGGCATCCCTCAGTTTGTGGTAGCTGGCCATGACGAGCCCACGTTGGACTGCTCCACGCGTGACGAAATGATCGCGGGTAAACTTGTCTTGTTTCTTCGACTCGTTGACAGTGTCTCATTGTTCGCCTGCTCAACACGCGGACACACATCAGAAGCTCGTATGTTGTATGGCATTTATAAGGACTGAGTGTAGAGTGACATTATGAGTAGGCCCCCGCACTGGGCTTGTTGATGAATAAACCTCGAGAACGAACCTCGAGAAAGAATGAAGCTCGAACGATACGCTCATGTGGGCTAAAATTTCGCCCAGTTGGGATGAAATGGGCACGGCAGTGTTTTACGAATATGGATGAGCCACCACTAGGTAGCTTGTCACCAATTTCTGAATTTTTCTGTCCACCAATCGAATACACAAATACATACTATATTTCTTAGAAGCGACAAACACACGTGTTCTTAATGACAGGGTACGTCTTCGGAGGTAATCGTAAGGTGCCATATGATGAAGTAAATGGTTTAATTAACTGATAGGGACAAATCAGTGTTCTGTAATCATTTTGTTTGAGTAACAATGCCACCGAAGCGTTGCGAAGGCATGGCTGGAATTGCCATCAGTGAGTTTTCTGCGAATACGTTTCATGGAATGCTCTTTAATGAGTTGCTAATAAATATAAGAAAATACATGTTTCTGGGACAGCAAGACATGTACTACTACGGACTCCATAATATTACATTGGTCTCATTGAACAAAACAGTCGACAATTGTCTGCTTTGTGAATCGCTGCCATATTCAACATGTTGACAACTCTGATTTGTGTCGATGGCTCCTACGGCCTGTCTGACTGACTTAAAATGAGGTCATTGCGAAATTCGGCAATATGGCTAAATTTGTCAGTATCCAGATTAGCAATGTTCGTGTCTGTTATCGCTGTCAGAAAGAAGGTGAAACGTCTTATGATGCCGGCTCTTTGGTAAGCCATAGAAACTAGAACCTCCAAAACCGAGAAAAAGAAAACAGGATGACATTATTTTGCGTCTGGCGGCCCAATGCCTCCGATTTCCCACAGAGTTGGTGCCGTCCCCAACGATCATGAACTTTGTTCGGCCGAGCACTAGTCCATCGCGCTTGTATATACCTATTTAGGTGCCTGGTGGCAGCAGTTTTTGCCCTCCCCCCCCCCCCCAAAGCAGCGACGAATTCTCAACTATTTTACCAAGGCTGTGGTATTTTAACGCACGCCAATAAGGGGCCTTTGCAGAAGCTCAGGGGGCTGTTTATCGAGATGATTACTCACAAACAGCCGACCGTCCGTTTGGCGTACTTCTCTACCAATTCGAAAAAAAAATGAACTGGGAATCAAATGTGGTACCTCCCGCATTGGAAGCGCTCGCTATAACATTGTAACCACCGCATGCTTGGAACCACTAATGGGAACACACACACGAAGAGGAGGGTTCTCGGTTCGTCGTTCTTGCGCATGTATGAAAATGGCGGCGGTGGTGTTCCTATAATAAAGCAAAATGATCAACTAAAGTATTTCAGCTGAGCCTTCATTTCTTACCCAACAGAAGGCAAGAAAGTAAAGGAACTCTCCAGACAGAACCTCCCTTCTCCTGAATTCTTTTTATGCCTTCTCTACCTTAAAGGGGCGCTGAAGCACTTCCTTGAGTAAACATGGAAGTAATACACTGTAAAACATATTGCCTCACAAATTGAACGCCGCAAAAATTTTAAGAAGACGTCCAGTACAATCGGTATTGCAAAGATTTTTCACACGCTGCAATCGCATTCTCTCTTCTCTCGTCCCGACGAAAGCGCTGGAAGCTAACTAGGGAGGGATAGGAGGGGCAAACGAAAAACGACACGCAAGCCTCGTGACCTTGAGCAGTTTTTTTTAGATGCGGAAGCATCTTATACTCGCGCCTTGTAGTGCGCCGTCCGCGCCGTCCGCACCGCTTCTCGAACATTCGACAGCTGACGCGCGCGCATGCGCCGTCGCGCCGTCGCCCACCATCTGTGCCGCGCGCGCTTCTCCTTCGAGAACATTCGACAGCGACGAGGCCGTGCAAGATTACAGAAAACAACAACCGCAACATCGACCGTTCATGCTAGTTGGCGACTTCAACGTTGACGTCATCAAGGACGATTGGATAGTCGAATACATGGCGTCGCGACACTCGCTGAAACGCGCAACGCACGACGACTGCAAACACCACCAGCCGACCACCATTCGCGGAACCTGCATCGACCACGTCTTTGCAAATTTCGACCTGCGACCGATGCAACCCGATCCACTCACTCTTTACTTTACCGACCACAAAGCCATCGTCCTCAAAGTTCGTCGCAATAAATAAAACACCGCCCTTTTGCATACGTGCCGTACGTGTTCACTCATTTAACACCCCATTTCACAACCACGTTAACCAATTTAGCCATCGACCCAAGTAAGTCGCAATTTAACACCCGTTAACCAATTACATGCTTCCGCATCCTCCTCAGTGTTCCCCCGAGGGAAGCTGCGGGCAATTTTTTCGTAACGTGGATTTTCCAGTGTGTTCGCGCGAACAAGCGTGGACAAGTGACGGCCTCTCGCGGTGATATCTGTAGCAAGACGGTAAGTCGGGCCAGTTGGTTCGGATCCATCGTGAACTTTCTTACAGCGCAACACCAGAAAAAATACAGGACAGGGAAGGAGTAGAACAGCGCCGTCTTTTCTTTCTGTTCTACTTCTTCCCTGTCCTGTATTTTTTCTGGTGTTGCGCTGTAAGAAAGTTCACGATGGATCCGAACCCAGTGCCGTCTTTTCCTTCTGTTCTACTCCTCCCCTGTCCTGTATTTTTTCTGGTGTTGCGCTGTATGAAAGTTCACGATGGATCCGAACCCAGCGCCGTCTTTTCTTTCTGTTCTACTCCTTCCCTGTCCTGTATTTTTTCTGGTGTTGCGCTGTAAGAAAGTTCACGATGGATCTCTGTAGCGACTGAGCGCGCCATGTTCAAATCAGCCAATGGCTGATAGATGGGCTATTTACGAGTGATTTTTGAACGTCTTCCGTTATTTGTCGAGGGAAGAGAAAACAATTTTTAGCTGACTTCAATAATTCATTGTATATTACAGGCCACGTGCTGCACTATAACATTTAGCTCACGTGTTCTCGGGAGCCTTTACTACCAATCGGCAGCGTTTTCTTCTGCTTATACTCCATGTGTGACGCGCGAGTCCCATATAAAGAAAACTGTCTCATTCTTTCTTTTATGTAAATTTAATTGTTCTGTTATTGCTACCCAGACCAGCTTCGCATTTCATCCAGTATAACCGGCATTACAAACTATTTTTAGGTGGCAAAGAGAGGGGATTCGTCTCCTCTCATCGCTCATACCTAATGCAGGAGATTGGCCGAGTAGTAGGTGAATATTTTAGCATTTTCTTTAGGGTACTGCTCGTATAGGCTGGGAATAAGTAATAGAACCATTTTAAGTACGAATTATTTGTAATGAAGTACATAAATGATGAAGAGTTTAGCTAGCCATTTTAATCATGCTTGATGTTCTCAGGTAAAAGGCGTGAAGATGACGACGGACACTTGACACTCACACGGCATTTTCTTTGTTGCACGTCGTCGCCTTCGGGCCTTTTACCTTTGATGATACAATTTTAATGCGTCCAACTGTCGACCGCAATATTTGATGTGATGCCGTCCATTTTTTTAAAAACCTGAACGTGCGAGCGTCGACCACACCGTCGAAAAGCACCGTATAACTAAGCACGGCAGCGAAATGAATGACGATCATGCATACGCGTGACGAAAATTCTGTTCAGCTGCTCACGTGATGTGGCTGTTCCGAGAACCGGACACCTTGACGCCGAAAATCGATGCTTGTTGACAGGGTAGTCGATGCTTGCACGTTCAGGTTAAAAGAATAGGTCGTTGTACGTTCGTGTGTGCCGCCGTATGCGCGCGCGTATGAATAGCACAAGCACACAAACAAAAGGGTTTGGAGGGGCTTGAACCACTCGATGAGAGGGGGGGGGGGTGGAGGAAGGAGTCAGCTCCACACATAAACATATTAGAGAGAGGAGCACTCATCCGTCAGCTGCAACCACACTTCCGTCGGAAATAATTGAGATATTAATCAGTCTGGTACTCTTCCAGATATCAGGAAAAAAAGGAAGGATACCAGTATATTTGAGACCACCAGAAACGGAAACCGTACGTTATAAGAAGCGCAAACTAACCGTCATGCCCCCGTACGCTCTGCGGACAAATCAATATTATGGTGCGAGGAAATGAAGTTTCTTTCATACCCACTGGGTGGCAGAACTTGACCAGCAGGCGAAAGTTGCGAAAACTGGCGCGCTTTTCAATCACAGAAATAGCCCCCATCAATATGCCTGAAAATTTATCGCGTGCTGGAATGCGCGTAATTCACCCTTGAAGGTAGTGGACGGGGGCCTAGGAAGATGTACAGAAAAATTCATATATTCTTGTTTTTGTTTGTTTTGCTGCATTCATGTTTCACATCTGATGACCTTGTTACTAAGCCAAGCTAACCGCGGTGGCGAGAAACTACGGTTCACCGATGTTACACATGCAGCTAAAAGCATTCTCTGAACGCCTCTATTTCGTTAGTTCACCGCCACACCGAGGTTGCAAAGGTCGGTTTGCTACAACCGTGGTTAGCGGCGTAACCATGATTTCACGTTCTAAGCGAACCTCAGTTGCACCTAACCACTGTCACGTTCACGGCGGTTAAGGCTGCCTGTGCAACAAGGGTGTTAAAACGGGAGAGCATCGATGCATGATATACGATGGAATTTGTTGCGAATGAAACTAAGGAATGGTGACTGGCTCAAAAGGAAACTACGCTTTACGTGCCACTGCAAAGGTATACACCACCACTCTTGATAAGGAATTATACCGCGCGATTAAGTAACCCACGCTTATCAATTATGCCACATAGGTACGCACAACCTACCCCTGCTTAAATGCCCTGGAATCCCATTCCTACTAATAATATCTGGTGTTCTATGCACCAACACCACAATATTATCATGAGGCAGGTTACGTATAGTGGAGAGCTTCAAAAACTTTGATCATCTGGTGTTTTTTAACGTGCACTGCAACGCACAGTACACATGACTCTACAATTTCGCCGCTATCGATATGCGTTCGCAGCAGCCGAGATCGAAATGGCGGCATTCGAGTCAGCACTCGAACACCGAGTAGAACGGAATTTTGTTCTCACAGCATTCAAAAACGGCGTCTGGCATGAATCGAGATGGAACACCTCCATATAAATAGGTCGCACAAGAAAGAGCGCCCCTACACACCATGGGTTAGAACAGAAAAGGTGAGTTTTTTTTAGACGTCACAGAGAGTGAGCTTTTTTAAATAATTGCAACTTGAGTTCAACCACAACCGGCTTCTCATTTTCTCTTTTATTGCTTACATGTGAATGCCCGCAAGAAGGTGCCACCACGAAGGAAACTTAAATTGATGTGTTTCCGTACCTCCGCAAACAATTGTTTAACGCGTGGTTGTAATATAATGTCGAAAAAATTAGAAAAAAAAGAATCAATCAGGAATCGGTAATGCAAGTTAAAAAAAAACTCTGGGGCGTTGTGCAGGTGGTTTGTAGCGGCCTGGAAATGGTTTCGCGAAGCAAATGATTAACTTCGTTTTATGTTGACTTAATTAGTGTATCGGTATACTGTTTGCGAGAACCTCACCAGCAACACCCGCTTCCTTCAGTGTCTAGAATTTCAATTTTTTGTTCAACTACCATCTGTCCTGCCTCTCTGCTTCGATATATTTCGAGCCGGCAATCGATTTCGCGCAAACACTGTATTTATTTTGCCGTTATTCATCGAGAAAAGATTGTGACAAAAATATAATAATAACTAAAAGAAATGAAAAAAAAGCGCAGCTCCAGCATATAAAATTCTATGCGAAAGTTCCAAATTTATGGTCTCGGAAGCATCGACCGAACGCTGGAAGCTGCGACCAGTCAGGACGTGCCAACGCTATAGGCGTTGGCACGTCCTACTGCATGTTTCGCGTAGTCGAGGAAGTACGTGTTTGGCCTTCACTATGCGCTTTATTTGTGCCAGAATATTTCTTTGTGAGCACGAGCAAGTTCTCACAAACAGCCATAAGTGTATAGTCATTCACGTTTTTTTTCTTTCTCACTTCTTTTTCTTCAAAACTTGAGAGAAAACACATTTCACGAACGCAAATGATTTGTTTATGCGTCTCGCTTTCAGACACAATATTGTTGACTTCCGATGCTTCTATGGATATTCTTTGAGACATGGTTTTGGAAGTTTTTGATGTGGAGGAAGAAAAAGAAGTGGATCTGTTCAGTCGCTGTTTCTGTGCACTGTTCAATTTCTGCTCTTTTCTTGGGCTATTACGCTGACATCCATTTCTTCGTGGTGTGCCAACAAGACGCCGGGTGAAGACTTTGAGGGCTTGGCGCCCTACAGGTACGAGGTTCCTTCATGAAAGAGTTGGCTAGTACGCGACCACTACGGTGGTTGATAGCCATCGCCACGAGCCTTATGCTCGTCCAAGTGCGTTAAACCACATGAGTTATACTGCAGGACACAATGAAAAGCCTGGGGGCTTACAGGTGCGCCCAAGCATCATAAAGCCAGCACGTTTGCAAATTCACAACCACGAAAAGGCTCCAGCGAGCACAGCAGCAATGGAAGACGATGAAGCTGAGAGCAAGAAGCTTCGCTTAGAAGAGAATCCTCTCGGCGATATAACGTCAACTTAATACCTAAGTGTTGAAGAAGACATGGGCGAAGATGAACCATTTACGTTGGTTACTTATAAAAAGAAACGAGCAGAGGGTATCCCAGTCGTCTTTCGTCCAACAGCTGAAGGTGCTAGCTTCTGGAAAGTGAACCCCAATCGAGTGTCAGTCGAAGTAGTTTCCGCTGCTAAAGAAAAAGTGCAGTCATTCAGAACGACCAGAGATGGAAGCTTCAGTGTCAGCGTTGCTTCCTTAAGTTCAGCCAAGCGTCTTCTGATGATTTCAAATGTAGGTGGCCTGGAAGTTAAGCCTTTCAACCCAGAGTCATACACTCGGAACGTTGAGAAAGTAAAACATGTTCCTCTGCAGTATTCAGATGAACAACTCCTAGAGTACTTGAGAGATGCAGGGGTTATATCGGCGCGACGGCAAATAAAATACTACCGCCAGGAAGATGGAGGAGTAGCGACGCGTCAACTTCACTCAGTGATCCTGACTTTTTGAGATGACCGCCCGATTCCAGGAAGAATCTACTTAGGATTCACCAGTTACCCAGTGGAAGAATATCTTGGCCCAGCACTTCGTTGCTATAACTGCCAGCGATTCAGACACATGGCGAAAAGTTGCCGTAACACACGCCGGTGTAAGATCTGCTCAGAAGAACACCATCATAAGGAATGCAAGTCTGTTGTTCAGCCTAAGTGTGCAAACTGTGCATGTAATCAAGCTGCCTCATATTCAGGCTGCCCGCAAAGTAAAGCTGCTGCAAAAATGCGTCGGCATGAGCTCATCCATGGAAAAAAACCGCGCCCTAATGAACCATCTTCAAACCTTGAGATTGTTCATCCTGTACGTGATCCACCTCAGCGGCCACCGCAACAACAGCCGACAAGCACGCCATGAGAACCGCCATGAGAGCCGCCAAGAGTACTCTCGGGACACCACTCACGAGAAGTGCCTTCAAGTAACCCAACCTACGCGTCAAAGCTGCGAACGCCCACGGGACCTTTGGCGGAAAGTAGCAAAACCGACAGTGCCAGTGTTCGCCCCAACTACAACATCGAAACGTCACGTCATTCTCAACAGGCCTCAGAAAATCAACCATTCAATGGAGACCGTGCCTCTGCATCAGTCATGCAACTGATTCTGCCAATGCTTTTCGCAGCACTTAAGGCAATCCTGTCTGCTCTACCGGAAGCAAACAACCTGCCAGAAGTAAAAGCCCTGCTGCCTCTGGAAGCACTACTGTGTCAACAGTCCGGGTCAAACCTGCGACAAGTAACATTTGAATAAGCGCTACAAAGTTGTCTCCATATACCAGTGGAATGCCAATGGTCTTCGAAGGAAGTGTGCTGACTTCCGTAAACTCCTTCTGCAGTATAAGTTTTCAATACTTTGCATCCAAGAGGCAGGAATGAATGATGATTTCGGCCTCTCGAACTATGTGATATATAAGTCATCTCGTCGAAGTGGTCCTAGCAGAGTACATTTGCGCGTCAGCAAGGACCTACCTTCTCATCAAGTTCACTCAAGTGATTCGGACTTCCCGGATTTCGTCGCTTGCAAAGTATCCTTTGGTGAGCAGTGCGTTACAGTGATCAATTTTTACCTACAACCCTCAAGCCGCATTTCGGTGGAAGAGCTAACAAATATCTTCAACATTTCTAATTCATATACGTTTATATGCGGAGACTTTAATTCGCACAACATAATCTGGGGTAGTGATCGATGTGATGCACGTGGGAACATTGTTAAGTGTGCCGCAGACTAATGCAATTTGACAATTTTAAATGAGGGCTCCCCAACTTTTCTCCGAGGGCATAATTACTCTAGTTGCATCGATGTAACCTTGTGTTCCTAAGATCTAGTGAATAGTGTGGTATGGACAACGGATGTAGAAACACGTGGGAGTGACCATTTTCCCGTTCTAATAAATCACCCCTACTTGCGAAAAGATGACACCAGACGCTACAGCAAACTGACGAACTGGAAAGCTTTTCGGCACCACCTAACAAACCAAAATAGTGAACTCATGACAGTTAAAAGCTTTACTGAATTTCTGCAAGATAATGCGAATAAATGTACAAAGAAAGTCCCGATTCCAGAAGACCATGCTGCAGTCGATGGAGAGTATGAACATCTAAGAGCCATCAGACGACGTTCAGAAAGGGCATATCGACGCAGCGGAAGTTTAGAAGCATACAAAAATGCGCAGAAAATCCACAGTGTAATGCGCAGACGGCTAAAAAATTTAGGTAAACGACGCTGGCGTCATTTCTGTGGCACACTCTCTCCCCACACACCTGTTCCAAGAATTTGGCTCGTAATTCGAGCACTTAGTGGCCCTGTATCACAGACCTTCCCATTTCGTGCTCTTGCTGTAGCTTTGGAAAACTGGAAGCTGTGGTAGCAGACGAATTTTATCAACTTATCAGTAGGCCCGCCGCATCACAATGTGTCTTATTTGATAATTCTGTCGCGTTAGCCAGCCAGAAAATAATGCTTGCTTTTGGGCCCAGCATCCTCAACTAGACCCTGTATTTACGTTAAGGGAGCTGCATTGTGCAATAGCATCATGTCGTGAAAAATAGGCCTCTGGACCGGACGGCATTACGTACAATATGCTAAAGAACCTTGGACCCACAGGCACAACTATTCTCTTAGATATTTACAATAATCTATGGACACAAGATATTGTACCCGAGTCTTGGAAGTCTGCTCGCATCACTCCAATCTTAAAACCGGCTAAGACGCCCTTGAACCTTGAATCCTTCCGTCCAATCAGTCTGACAAGCTGTTTATGTAAGGTAATGAAAAAAAATGATTTATGCGCGACTTCAATGGTAGTGCAATAGAACAGGTGTATTCTCCAACTACTTGACAGGTTTTAGGAAACAGAGATGCACAATGTAAGCAATATTGGACTTAGTAACGTATGTGGAGCATGAACGCGCCTGTGGTAGTTTGACGGTCGCAGTGTTCTTGGACATCAAAAGTGCGTTTGACACAGTCAGTCACACTCATGTTCTGCTGAGTATGTTGGAACACGGACTGTCCGGCAGGTCTTTGCTGTGGGTATCCAAATTTTTATCAGATCGTAAAATATTCAGACGAGCGAAGAAAAAAGTGCAGAACATGACATCAGAGAGGGAGTGCCACAAGGAAGCGTACTTAGCCCTTTTCTTTTCAACTGTGTTATGGCTGATTTAGCTAAAAGACTGCCTTCCAGGTTGAAATACTCCTTATATGCAGATGATGTGTGCATTTGGGCATCTGGCATGGACATACGGTTAATTCAGATTGCATTGCAAGACGGAATAAATATTATCGACAACTTTTTAAAAGAAAGAGGAATGATTCTATCGCATGCAAAGACAGCTGTATTGCCCTTCACCTGTAAGAAGTTAAAAAACTTCAATCTCAGTTTAGAAGAAGAACCACTAATGATTGTGACACAGCATCGATTTCTCGGAGTAATACTTGATAGGCAGCTATCATGGGCACCTCATATAAAGAAACTCGAAAACGAGGTGAATACGCTAGTGAATATACTCCGCAGAATTGCTGGGACATCATGGGGTGGATCTGTATCATCCATGCTCGCTGTTCACAATGCTTTAATACGACAAAAAGTTGCATATTCTGCAGCAGTGTTACACGGCCTTTCCCGCACTTCAGAGGAGCGACTTCAAAGACTATTAGCTAGGGGACTGCGCGTCTGCATAGGTGTTCCACGAGCGACTTCCAGCAGCCTTGTCATAGCAGAGACTCGACAACCACCCTTCCTAGTCATGAGAACAATTGAAACATGCCGCCATTTTTTTCGATTACAGGCGCAACACAGGGACCACCCATTGGCACTGGAGATTTTACTAAGAAATAAAAGCAATGCTCATAACGATGTACAGAGTATAGCACATATATTACCCAGAAATGAATTTTGGAGCTCTGAAATAGACTATCCTCCATGGCTGCTTGTAATACCAACCATTGAATTCTCAGTGGATGGCACTATCAGAAAGAGAGACATGTTCAGCCAAGCTGCTCAAGAACTAGCGCTTTACTAGATACACATGCGGTATCCAGGGTACATACATATTTACACAGATGGCTCAAGTACTACAACGTCTTGAACATCAGCATTTATCATACCACAGCTCAATATTCAGGGATCGTTTAATTTATGTCGCATGACGTCATCTACTACATCTGAGCTCTTCGCTATTCTGTATGCTCCAAAGTTTATAAACTCGGTAGCAGACGCTAGAAAATGGGTACTTTTCAGTGACTCACAGGCCGCATTAAGATCACTCTCCAGTACAAACAGGACAGTAATAAGTAATAGTATGACATATGAAACGCTGAAGGAGCTCACGAAAGCAAAGAAGGCGCAACATGAGATCAAATTCCAGTGGATACCTGGCCACTGCAACATTCCTGGAAACACAGCTGCCGATGAAGCAGCATGACAAGCACATCGTAAAGACGTTACTGTTTCTTTACCAATTTCGAAAAATGAATTGCGTAGTATTATAAAGAATACAACTTTCAGAATGAGCAAAACTGCTTGGTTTGACCAAAGTACAAAGAGCTTCGATTTATATCACATCGATCCATTTATTGAATTCAAAATTACGCTGGCATTAGATAGAAGGATGGAAACTCTAATTCACCGATTGAGGCTAGGCACCGCATACACAAAACAATTTTTGCACAGAATCGGCAGAGCTGAAACTCCCGAATGCGAATGTGGATTTATAGATGAAGACGTCTGTCACCTTCTCATAGACTGTCCACATCATGACACGCCGAGACGCCGTCTTAAGTGCGAACTGTTCGCATTGGACCGCAGACAATTTAGCATGAAAAAACTTCCGGGCCCGTGGCCAACTGGAGTTTTACAGTCCCACGCTTTAAAAGCATTAACACGTTTTTTACAAGACAGCGGGATTGCTGACAAGTATTAACAAAGAAAAAACTTTCATTTGTAACACATGTACTTATTATGTACTGTATCATATGACACCCATCAAGTGTGTGTTGTGAAATGAATGACGTGTCAACTATTATGTACATACGTGCGAATGCATCTTTATAAGGGCCAGACGTGTGCTTTGCTGTTTTGTGCTGGTGGACCGAATATTAACGAGGGACATTTCCACAGACTTCTTACATTGACTTTCGAACATTTACTTACCATTGTGATATGTGCGTATAAATGTGTCTTTGCATGTCTGTGCCCGAGTTTTCTATTTTACATGCACTGCTTTGTATGTTTTGCTTCAAGATACGTGTTCAAGTTTCAATCAACGGCTAAGGAGTAGCCGGCGCCATAATGGTGCGCCAACATCTCCTTATATATCATATCAATAAAAAAAGAGACGTGGTTTTCTGTGGATCAGTTTCGAACTTGAGTTCTAAAAGAATGACAAAACTTTTCCTTAACCACCCAAGGCTTGAAACAGCCAATTGGACAATTCTCAGGAAAACCTTGTTTGCTTCTTGGATGTTTTGAGGGCTTAGCTAGCTGAGGCACGTCATTTTAGGGTTACTTTTAAGTTATAGGTAGGATCTATCTATAGGTGATCCTAGGTTGTTTGTGCATTTATTCAGATCACACATATGTTTGAATATAAACAAAAAAGCCAGAGACACGACATGGGTGTACAAAATTTAAGATACGGAAACTTGCATGGAAAACAAGCTCTCACACCTCGCGGGATTCGGCGTGCAGGTCATCATTAGCGTAAGCCTTCCATTGCTTCGCGATCTTTTCGCTGCCGCCACTGCCTTATCTCTCGTGTCGTCCCGCTGTGCGTATATTCGGGTTCTTCGGCTTGCCGCCGTCGCTTCGCAACCATTTGTTGGGGTTCATTTCATTGCCATATCATTTAAAGGGACACTCCCGGCAGGTTTTTGCCATCGCCAACACCATCGCGGTCATGTTCCAAGTATATGTATGTATGTATGTATGTATGTATGTATGTATGTATGTATGTATGTATGTATGTATGTATGTATGTATGTATGTATGTATGTATGTATGTATGTATGTATGTATGTATGTATGTATGTATGTATGTATGTATGTATGTATGTATGTATGTATGTATGTATGTATGTATGTATGTATGTATGTATGTATGTATGTATGTATGTATGTATGTATGTATGTATGTATGTATGTATGTGTGTGTGTGTGCGTGTGTGCGTGTGTGCGTGTGTGTGTGCGTGCGTGTGTGTGTGTGTGTGTGTGTTATGAAGTCTTGGTTTGGATTACCTTTTATTAGGCCCGAGGAACCGGCAGCCGACAGCTACGATAAATGAGCCAAGATGATGATGCTACGCGACAACGATGAGGATGCATGAGCCACACATGATAAAGATGATAATGTACCGGTGAAGAGGATGCGTATACTAAATGCCCACACCAATTCCCCCCACGTGAAAGCGGCCAGCCTGGCCGCGGCAAGTCAAGGGGACAAAGAACGTCGCATGAAGGGATTCATACGGGAGACATGGACGACCTCTGTAGTTCAATAACGGCGATCTGCTAGGGCTACAAGTGGCGTCACGCGATAATTCACTGGTGAAGTCTCTTCAAGAACTGTGTACGGCCCGATAAACCAAGGCTTAAATTTGTCACACAAACCAGGTGTGCGAACAGGCGTCAAAAGGAGCACTTCGTCTCCAGGTTGGAAGGATACAGCACGATGCGATTCATCATAAACTAGCTTTCTGTCTTGCTGGCGGGCTTCAGTGTTTATACGAGCACGTTGGCGGCACTGTGCGAGTCGTGAAACGTATTCCTCTGAAGAGGATGGAGATGAATTCGCTTGGCAGGTAAAGAAAGAGACGTCAAGGAAAGAAGTAGGGGAGCGTCCATAAACTAGGTAAAATGGCGAGTAGCCGGTGGTCCGCTGAATGGCCGTATTGTAGGCGAAAGTGACGATTGGTAGAACAACGTCCCAGTTTTTGTGGTCTGGTTGAATATAGGCGGCGATCATGTCAGCAAGAGTGTGGTGGAATCGCTCAGTGAGGCCGTTAGCCTGGTGATGATAACTAGAGGCAGTCTTGTGAGTTGTGCCGGAGGCGTGAAGAAGTTCGTTCACTAGTTTTGAAAGGAAGGCCCTTCCACGGTCACTGAGCAACACACGTGACGCAGTATAATGGCTCGGATGATGAAATCGGCAATCTCAGAAGCTGAACCAGTAGTAACGAAGGCTGTCTCGGCGTAGTGCGTCAAATGGTCAACGGCTGTTACTATCCACCGGTTTCCAGCAGCACTGACTGGGAGGGGGCCATAAAGATCGACGCCTACAACTTCGAATGGTGTGGCTGGGCACGGAAGAGGCTGTAGTGTACCGGCGGGAGCAGATGTTGGTAGTTTTCTACGTTGGCAGGTAGTGCAGGACCCGACGTACCGAGCTACACTATTGCTAATGCCTGGCCAATAAAACCGACTTCGAAGGCGATCGTAGGTTTTATGGTAACCAAGGTGACCAGCAGTGGGATGGTCATGAAGCGCCTTGAGGACTTCGAACCGAAGCGATCGGGGTAGAACGGGAACCCAGCGCTGACCGTCAGGACGGTAAATTTTGCGGTACAGCACCGAGTTGTCCAGCTTAAACTGCGAGAGTTGGCGACGGAGCCTCGCATTAGGTGGACGGGAACTGCCAGTGAAGTAGCCTATAATACGTCGACAGTATGGGTCAGCCAGCTGTCGAGAAGAAAAATTGTGCGGGTCGTCCGAAGGCAGCTGGTCCATAGAGGCGAGAGAGGAAACCGCCGTAGACGTGGACTCCGAGGGTGTGTTGTGCAAAGTGATTGCGGAAACGCTGAGAGAAGCCGCTGGTAGTGGGCAGCGAGAAAGAGCATCGGCGTCGTTATGCTTTCTGCCACACTTATATACGATGTCGAAATCATACTCTTGTAGGCGTAGGATCCAGCGGCCTAGGCGTCCCGACCAGTTCTTGAGTGTCGAAAGCCAACATAAAGCGTGGTGGTCGGTCACAATGGTGAAATGGAGGCCGTGAAGATAGGGACGAAATTTTTGCACTGACCAAACGATGAAGAAATACTCCTGCTCGGTGATCGTGTAGTTCGTCTCGGCTGCGGAGAGGACGCGGCTGGCGTACGCAACGACTCGCTCTCGCGAAGAGTTGTCGCACTGGAGGAGCACGGCTCCTAAACCGTGGCCGCTAGCGTCTGTATGGAGGAAGATCGGTGCACCATCGTGAAAATGTGAAAGTACAGGATCGGTCGTGAGGCACTCTTCAACCTGTCGAAAGCCGATTCACATTCCTGAGACCACTGAAAGGGTGTACCAGAAGCAAGTAGCTTATGGAGTGGTGTGGCTATGGAGGCAAAGTTTTGTATGGATCGCCGAAAGTAAGAGGCGAGACCAAGGAAACTTCGCAAATCTTTCGGCTTGTCAGGGCGAGGGAAACGAAGCACCGCAGCAGTTTTCTCAAGGTCTGGACGAATTTCGTCTTTGCTCACAACATGACCGAGGACCTTGATAGATCTACTGGCGAAATGACACTTCTTGGTGTTAATTTGAAGACCAGCGCCCGCAAGGCAAGTCAGGACCTCGTCTAAGCGTTGCATATGTTGAGGAAACATCGATGAAAAGACAACACTGTCATCGAGGTAACATAGGCAAGTCTTCCATTTCAGGCCGCGCAGCATGGTGTCAATCAAGCGCTCAAACGTTGCGGGCGCATTGCATAGACCAAACGGCATAACATTGAATTCGTATAGGCTTTTTGGGGTTGCGAACACAGTTTTTTCTTTGTCATCTTCGTGCATGGCGATTTGCCAGTAGCCGGAACGCAAGTCGAGGCTTGAAAAGAATTCAATACTTTGTAAGGAATCGAGGGCGTCGTCGATACGTGGCATAGGGTATACGTCCTTCCTAGTGATCTTATTGAGTGCTCGGTAATCGACGCAAACTCGTACGAAACCGTCTTTTTTACACACCAGAACTCCTGGAGACGACCAAGGACTGGTTTAGGGTCGGATTATCTCCCGTTGCAGCATATCGTCTACGTTTTCCTTAATCATTTTTCGTTTGGCTAGGGAGACGCGGTACGGATGACGATGCACAATGGATGTTCCGTCGGTCTGAATACGATGTGCGGTAGCAGTTGGCTGACCCAGGCTGGATTAATGAACGTCAAAAGAGTTTGCATGCTTTTGCAACAAATCAAGCAGCTGCTGCTTCTGCGAGTCATTCAATTCTTTGTTGATGGCTGCTGTAAAGGCCGATGAAGCAGCATGATCTGCAGGATGGCCTTTAGAGGAGCCAGGGGTAAGTGGTACAACGCACACAGGCTGCATATCGGCAACGCAGGCGACTGTAGTGCCCCGTGGTAGTTAAATTTTATCTTGTGTGGTGTTGGTAGCAGCGAGGACAGTTGATCCATTGTTGAAGCGAGCCATACCTGATGCGAGAGCTATGCCTTTATTAAGGCAACGCGGGGACGGAGTGACCAAAATGTCACCAGAGTCGACGTCGTTGGACAAAACTGTAACTAATTGATGTTCGTTTGGTGGTAACTCGATGTCTACTGCAGTGATGGGTCGAAGTGGCCTGTAGGTTTCGTCGTTGAGCAAGTGGTCCATGTCAGTAAGATGGACGACACGTTGTGCACAGCAAATAGCCGCAGAAGCAGAGGAAAGAAAGTGCCAGCCTAAAATGAGTTCATGGGAGCACGGGGATAGCACAGCAAATTCTATATGATGAAGAATGTCGTCGATTTGCACACGGGCAGTACAGAGAGCGGAAGGGCGAATCATTGTTCCCTGGGCTGTAACCAGTGTTGGTGCATCATAAGGCGTCGTGACTTTTCGAAGACGGGTACACAAATCAGCACGGATAATAGAAAACCCAGCCCCAGTGTCCACCAAAGCATCAACGTCCACTCCCTCAACTGTGACTGCAATCATATTGTAAGGGCGCGCTGGAGGAATTGGAGTACTGTGTTGGAATGCAGTTTGTCCTTCAAAAACTGCATCACTTAGTTTTCAGGACGCCGATCAGAAGCGAGGGAAGCAGGCTGAAGAGGGGAAGAGGAGTGACGGTAGGGTGACGGTGAGCGGCGTCGGGTTGATCGATGAATACTGCGCAGTTCACCGGATGCTGGCGGAGATTGACACCGACGTAGCGGTGACGAATAACGACGGCCCTGGTACAAGGCTTCTGTGGTATAGTCTCGTTCGCGTATGTCATACCCTCGGTGCTCATCTAGGTGTGGGCACGGCGGACCCAGAGCGAACATGTGGCCTAAAACGCCATTCTTCCGCATTGTGCAGGTTTTCCTGTTCGGTCTGGCCGGAACGCACTGCGCAACCGACGTATCAACAGCCTACACGTGCCGTATGGATTCACCCAAGATGGGCCCTTGCATCGCCAGTAATTGCTACCCTGTCATCGAGCTTGCTCCGCCCCCTTCGCATCATGTGACCTCGTCTGCGTCCCCTATAAAAGTTTTCCTGTTCGGTCTGGCCGGAACGCACTGCGCAACCGACGTATCAACAGCCTACACGTGCCGTATGGATTCACCCAGGATGGGCCCTTGCATCGCCAGTAATTGCTACCCTGTCATCGAGCTTGCTCCGCCCCCTTCGCATCATGTGACCTCGTCTGCGTCCCCTATAAAAGTTGCCATCCAGAACTTCAGCTTCAGTGGGCACGGCGGACCCGGAGCGAACATGTGGCCTAAAACGCCATTCTTCCACATTGTGCAGGTTTTCCTGTTCGGTCTGGCCGGAACGCACTGCGCAACCGACGTATCAACAGCCTACACGTGCCGTATGGATTCACCCACGATGGGCCCTTGCATCGCCAGTAATTGCTACCCTGTCATCGAGCTTGCTCCGCCCCCTTCGCATCATGTGACCTCGTCTGCGTCCCCTATAAAAGTTGCCATCCAGAACTTCAGCTTCAGTGAGCACGGCGGACCCGGAGCGAACATGTGGCCTAAAACGCCATTCTTCCGCATTGTGCAGGTTTTCCTGTTCGGTCTGGCCGGAACGCACTGCGCCGGCGTCCTTGATAAGACTGGCCAGGTTGACGTAATTTTCCTGGATTTTCGAAAGGCCTTTGACCTTGTTCCACATTCGCAACTCATGCTCAAACTACAGGCAATTGGACTTCCGGTCTTTGTAACAAACTGGATTTCTTCTTATCTATCTAACCGCACGCAATATGTTAGAATTGATGATAAAGGTTCCAAATCTTTACCCGTCACTTCTGGCGTTCCGCAAGGTAGTGTACTAGGCCCTCTTTTGTTTCTTATATATATTAATGATATTGTTGATGTGATTACCAGCCTAGTACAAATTAGACTATTTGCGGATGATTGTATTCTTTTTAACGAAATAACTTGCCACGAGGATCAAATTCAATTAAAATCTAACCTTCTTAGCATACAGGCATGGTGCACAAAGTGGAATATGAAGGTAAATGCCGAAAAATCGGTCTTCATGAAAATTACTAAAAAGAAAAACAGCTTGTCGTTTTCCTATGAGCTTCCTGAACGGCCGCTTTGTGAAGTCAGTTGTTACAAGTACCTTGGTGTCACCATTACAAACAACCTAAGTTGGAATCAGCACGTTTCCAACGTCTGTGCGTCCTCTTTTCGCAAGCTCTGCCTTCTCAGACACAAACTTAAATTAGCTCCTCCAAGTGTTAAACTTCTTGCATACACATCAATTATTAGACCGAAACTCAAATACGCATGCTCAGTTTGGGACCCGCACAAGCAAAAAAATATTCAGGCTCTTGAAATGATACAGCGCAAAGTGGTTCGCTTTATCTACTCAAAATATCGTTTATCAGACTCGCCTACTACTCTCATGAAAGAGCACGGGATCCAAACGTTGCAGGCACGACGTAAAATAGAAAGGCTTAAATTTCTTTACCAGCTTAAGAGCAACAAACTCGGCATTAGCCCTGATCAGTATATTCAGCCATTGACTTCTCGGCGTACACGACATCGACACGCTGCATCCCTGACCCCCTACAGCGCCAGAACAAACGTCTTCAAATTTTCCTTCTATCCACGCACCATGTCTGACTGGAATGATCTGCCCATATCTGTTGTCTGTAGTATTGATGGGATTGAACATATAGAAAATTGAGACAGTATGTTTCTTTTTCTTTTTAGAAGTTGCTGTATTTTACCTTGTATTGTCGGTTTGTTTATACTTGAGTGATTATGCCCCTCCTGCTTGGGCCCCTTGTGGGGCCTGCAGTATGTCATAAATAAATAAAATAAATAAATCTTGCTGGCGCTTGCGGCAAAAGCGTGAAATGTGACCACGATAGCCGCAATAATAGCACGTACGGCGAGTCGATCGATAAGGAGGGTAGTAGCTTGCGTTAGATGCACCGGGAGAGAGAGCAGTGTGAGGGACAGATGATGGCTCAGGCGGCGGTGATGGAAAGCTCGTGGGAAAGTAGCTAACGTGGTTATGGAAAGCTTCTGGGAGTTGCGCCAGCAACCGACGCGTACAATCGTGGCGGCGACGTCGAGCTGACGGTGCCTGATGGCGCGGCGATAGCATGCGAGAACGATGGGAGAGTACGAGCGACAGTGGGCTGCAGGTGGGCCATGTGGGTCATGGACGTGAGCTCCTCCCTGATGACATCCCGCAATGACGTTAAAGAAGACTGAATGGGACACACTGAAGGTAGGTTGAATCCTATTGATTCTAATTCTTCGCGTATAATCACCCTTATTGTGTCTCGTAGGTTTGGATCCGCCGTATTACGGGCCGCGTCACTGTCCGGTTGTAGGCGCATATACTCAAGTTCTTCGAGGTGCTGACAGGTTGTCGCAACGTCTGCAACAGTAGCCGGACTCTGGATTGCAAGGGCATTGAATGCGACGGGTGCAATACCCTTGAAAAGCTGGCGTACCTTGTCTGACTCTGTCATTGGGGTGTCAACCCGGCGGCAAAGCGAAAGGACATCCTCGGTGTAGGATGTATACGACTCCCCGATGTGCTGTTTCCGAGTCGCGAGAGCTTTCTTTGCGAGAGCTGAACGAACAGTCGGTGTGCCAAAGACATGACGAAGCTGATCTTTGAAATCTGATCAGTCGGGGATGTCGATGAAGTGGTTGAGGAACCACGTCTTCGCGATACCCGTGAGGTAGAATGACACGTGAGCGAGTTTGTAGGTGTTATCCCGCCGGTTAGCAGCGCCGACACGTTCGAAATCATCCAGACATTCCTCAACATCTTCCCCGCGCATACCAGCGAAGGAATGGGGCTCACGCTGGAGGCTGTTAATGGCGTGAAAAGGCGCGGCACGCGATGGCGGAGTAGGAACGGCTGCAGCACCAACCTCTTCTTGGTGCGACATATTTCCGGACACCTGGCCCAAGCGGCGACCTGAACGTAGCTCCAGGGGGTAGAGTGGTCGAGAGGATGGCTGGGGATCTAACAGCACTCTCCACCACGTATGAAGTCTTGGTTTGGATTACCTTTTATTAGCCCGAGGAACCGGCAGCCGACAGCTACGATGAATGAGCCAAGATGATGATACGTGACAACGATGAGGATGCATGAGCAACACATGATAATGATGATAATGTACAGATGAAGAGGATTGGTATAGTAAATGCCCACAATATATATATATATATATATATATATATATATATATATATATATATATATATATATATATATATATATATATATATTAGGTTGAGCGCCTCTTTCACGTGCTCATTTTTTGCTCTGTTTTGTTCTGCATGGCTTTTTTTGGAGAGGATAAAGTTTACATCACCCAGACTACTCTAATTTTATATACTATGCATTGAGAAAAAAAGTGTTGTTGCTACCCTAGCGAATCTACTAGGTATGGAAAGAAACACGATATACTGAATGAAGTGGCATCGTAAATCACAGTTCACTTGCAACTGTTCACTCTATATATAAAACGCAAGCGCGCGCGTGCACACAGACACACACACACACACACGCGCGCGCGCGCGCGCACACACACACACACACATTATTTTGTGCAGCCATTTACTTTATTGTTTTTTTGTTTTGTTTTAAGCAGTGGAACTTACAGAAGTAGAGTAGCCGAGGTCATAAAATTATCAACCTCTTTACCGCAAGCCAGTTAAACCACAATAAAAATCCTGTTGAGTATATAGGTTCACCGGAAAGTTCAGAGGCTTTCGCTCTTCGGACGAGATTGCCAGGAAGATAGCTTTCGTTTCAATGTCAGGACTGGGCCTCGGTTGCGAGCTCTTCCGTGTTCGTCTGTGAGGAAGTTGTGAGTTTTTTCACTGAACGAAGATGTTCTGCAAACACGTCCCGGTGTGGCAGATGTCACGGCATGGACTTGTAGTTCGGCTATTAGTTAAAATAACGACAGTACTGAAAATACGCTCACTTGAAGCCACTGAAGAGGTTTCTCGGCACACATATACGAGGTAAAAGAGGGAGACGCAGGTGACCACACTTCCCTGTCACCAACACATTGTGTGCCGGTTTAGCGGTTCTGTATTTTAGGCTAGCCTTTGTTGGGTCTAAAAGAGCGCTACTGTTGTGAAGAACGGACATAGTATACGCCATTGTAAGGAACATCAGGACGTTTATTAACAGATATTACGTATTAGTGAGCTCTCTAGCCAAACCTTAGAAATAGCTTGGCTTATGTCGAACACTCAATATAATGTCAACAAGACACACAGAAAGCATAGCACAGAAATTACACGACGCATGCGATGTACCACGTATGCAGCGTCACCAACGTTATACTAAGAATGAAAGTCCGCGGAAACGAGCCATTGCATCGCACCCATGAATTTTACCGAGAGCCCACCATCGTTGGCCATGCCAAGCGTCCATGAAAGAATCAGCTACCCTCTGTGTGAGCCGATGTAACACCGCTTCTGCCAGGCGGTGCATGCCACTGGTGCCACCACGGGAATCCAGCGCCATCATTCTTTGGGCGGCAACTAAGCCAATAACGCTAACCTACCAAACGCGCGTGTGCCATGAGGTGAAAGCAACTTAACACAAGGTGGCTGCACACCCCAGGCTATGAATTTCTTTCAGTGTAAAACAAATTTTCATGACTCTGGCGCTTTGTCGACGGACGAAAAAAAACTTGTTTTATGGTACTGAATTTAGACATTCTAATACCTCTTAGGAAGTGGTGTTTGCTACACAGGGCTTCAGTATTGAATATGAACTGCTGAACACAATATAAGCGTACACTAATTTCATTAACCCAGATGTTGGGCTTGGAAAACTGGCCGCAAAGTGTTGAACAATGTTTCTGCGCGTGAGGCCTGTGACATACAGATGAGATCCCTATTTCTCCAAGTGTTTCCAATGTAGCGCTCATATTATCATCATCGTCAGCCTGACTATGTTCACTGCAGGACAAAAGCCTCTCCCATGTTCCGGCAGTCAACTCGGTCCTGTGCTTGCTGCTGCCACTTTATACCCGCGTACTTCCAAATCTCATCTGCCGACCTGACCTTCTGTGTACACCTGACCCACTTTCCTTCTTTGGAAAACCAGTCACTTACCGATAATGACCACCACTCATATATTCACTTTTCGTTTTCGACACATTATGATGTCTATGTTGACAAATAAAATGCCGAGATTGACAACGTTGCTATGAAGACCAAATCAGAAAAAATTATGACTTCAGATGCGCTAACTAATATTAAGTGATGTCAATAAACACCTACAAATTAGGCATTGTTGGAGTAACTAAATTCAAGTAGAATGGTTCAAGCTGTATTGCTTTTGTGTGTGTTTTTTTATCAACCTCACCGAAGGATATAGCTGAAAACAAAAATATGCATGTATTGTGAGCGTGTTTGAGACAAGTTATGTGCCGGACCAATGAAATGGTTTTCAGGCACGTGGCAGTAGACATTCTATTATTTTGAAATATGGGAGCGGGGATGCATTTAAGCGGGGATGCATTGAAACTCCTTCCCCCTCTCATCCATAATTAAAAGTGGTGTTGGGAACCGAACCCGCGTGTTTTATTGAAAGTTTTTAATGTAGCTTTAACGATTAATGTTGTAGAGAGATGCAAATGATGTGAGCCATCACCAACAAGCCCAGTATTCTCTTCTCGTTTGAAGAAAATTAAGCAGGCGCTGTGATCAACTGACCTACGGACAGATCCTTTGAAAACGTTTTCCTTCCTTCACTGCCAGTCATTTCCGATGGAGGCGGAAATGTTGTAGGCCCGTGTGCTCAGATTTGGGTGCACGTTAAAGAACCCCAGGTGGTCGAAATTTCCGGAGCCCTCTACTACGGCGTCTCTTATAATCATATGGTGGTTTTGGGACGTTAAACCCCACATATCAATCAATCAAAACCTTCGCTGCCAGTACCTTTGCACCAGTGCCTTGAGGGAGGCGGGCAACCGCCTAATGAAAAAAAAAACGCTCGTGTCTTAGCTGTTGCTTCGAGCAGCTAAGAGAAGCCATAGCTTATGCTATACGAGCACCTGTCGTTTCAACAAGCTTCTCTGCCATTCACTGCATGGCCTGGGCGTTACCGTAAATAGCTATTGTGACAGGCCTAGATCAGTTCCAAACAAAGGACGGCTTCATGAGAACAAGGTTCTGGTTTCTGCAACGAGGCATCGACAGAAAGCAGCTAAGTATCTCTCGCCACTGGAGATGCAGGCCACACGCGTCAATGGTCCGGCATTCGTGCTTCTATGTGAAGCGACGGCTTTGCGAAGATTTCGCCGGTAAACGATGATGAACACCAATGAACGCATGCGAGGGAGTCTCCGAAGAGGTCGGTGATGTGTTTTGGACAATGAGGCCTTCCGAACATGCAGCCACCATACACAAACATGCGGCAACTGTCGAGTGAGGCGAAAGCAATGTCTCCGCCAGTTCGTCCTCCCTGCAATCGTGCAACATTTGCGTGAGTCTGCTTGCGAAAAACAAAAGAATATTTACTGGCGTTTGTTTTGTTCTCCGGTTAGCTGTGCAAAATACATCTACACAACGGATGTCTTGTGAGGTTAGTATCCTTTATATATTACAGCGTAAGCTCTTAAGAGATCACAACTCGGGTCTTGCACAGCGCCGTAGTTGTCCGCCGCCGCCGCCGCCGCTGGTGTCTGTAACCACATCGCTCGAAAAAAAAAAAGACTACTAAAGACACGGTGGGGCTCAAACCCGAGTCCGCTGGGTGCCAATCCAGTATTCTACCAATGCGCCACTCCAGCGCTTGGGACTTGTTGCCAAACTTGCCTTAGGCAGGCTTGATGTCATAAAAGCAATCGTATTATTGCAAATTGTAAATGGTTTTAAAACAGCGAAATAACAAGCAGTCGTCGCACAATGTGAATAGCGTAACGAGTGGGTCGTCCATTGATCTAATACATTACAAAAGCTTGTTTTTGTACAGCTATTAACTGTGTGGCGCAGACCCACTTCAGGCACAATTCTTCATCGTCGTCACTCTCTGCATGAACAATTCGCACAATATTCCTTGCAATAGTTCAGCGGATACCACTCTTCTCAGAAAAGTGACAAGAAATAGTATAGCGAATGCCGCCCTACTGCACAAACATTTTTAATATAATGCCCTAGTGGGCATCAAGCAAGTCAGTTACCCAAGGAATGTTTAAAAAAGGCTCTGAAAGGCCGCTCTTCGAGCTTTCATTGTGACTGTGCTGCGACTTCCACGCAGGCCTAACTTTTTTTATTGAGTAATTTATTTATTTTCAAGTACCCTGAGGGGACACTATGGGAATTACAGTGGGTCGGGGAAAGCTATTCGCAACACAATTTAACAGACAATGGTGCCTGCAGGTAATTCATATAGAAATTCATGAGACATTGTTACAATTCCAATGCGATTGCATAATTGTTCAATAAACGGAACCTAATAACCATTGTGGATGCGTTCTCTAAAAGAGCAAATTCGTCAGAGAAACTGACAGAATTTCAGCTCCGATAGCGATGCTAAAGTAAACAAAGCTTTTCCTGTTGCACGTGGCACGTCAGGAGGCCAAGCCATTTATTCCTTTTATTGACAATGTTAAACCTTACAGTATTTTTGTATTTTCTGGTTTGTTCTATCTCGTTATGAATTCGTTGCAACCTTAAACCTGGAGATTTTTACTTAACATTTTTATAGATAGGAATTTCCACAAAAATAACACGTTCCGCACAGTTCGTGTACGTAATCGAAATCCGTGATTCTTATGCATCTCTATAAAACTTGCCATTTATTTGTGTTTTAACAGGCGTTCCAGAAATAAATACTTTCTGAAGAACCAAATACATTCAGTTGGCTACTTATTCTTACGACTTGTTTTCTAGAAGCCGACAGTTTTGCGCAAGGTTCATTGATTCTACAACTACAAGTTCAGCGTCATTGTTGTTCACACAGTTTTTCGAAGAACCGATAGAATGATTATGATGACACTTAAAGCAACACCTAACACCATTCAAAGGCCTAGTATTCCTGCTTTCAATTTGCCTCTGCCGTAGAGTTTTCTAATATACACTAGATGGAACTCTGGCGGTAGTGTCTATGGGAGCTGCAATATACGGCACTTCAGCGAGCATGCGAATGATGGGTAGTGCACAGATTTGTCTAATCTTTGTACTCCTGACCAGCTTCTGGCTCGTGTGTGTTCGTGCGGCTTGGAGTTGTTTTCTCACGAAAGAGAAATCAACAAATGCTCAGTGGTTGCGCTTCACCACCTAAATATTTTAGGCTTACCGTTCGGAATCAGGTCACAAATGTGAAACTAAAAAGTGTTCTTTTTTCAAACAAAACCGAAACCAGCAATAGACGAAGGCGCAAATGTGATTCAACACCCGCAAGAACGAAGACTAGACAAATCTGTGTACTACCCACCATTTCCATACTCGCTGAACGATCTCAGCGCCAGAGTCCCACCTATAGGTAATTTCAGAAAACTCCGTGGCCTCTGCTACCGACCCTACTACACGTCGGACAGAAAAGCAACAACGCGGAAGCATAAATAGAGCACGCAGTCAGGGGAAACAAACAAGTGCCAATAATAAATGTAAATAAACCACTACGCACCAGTGGGCTGAGAGGAGCAAGGCATGCTGCTGAGAGATTCACAGCTACCCACAAAAACTATATGGCTGGAAAGTGTTTGCCTAAGGCTATTCTGAGTCTCAGCGATGGTTCTCAATCAAAGAGAATAATTTAGATAAACCGAACGAATAACCGAAGCCTGCTCGCGTGGTTCTGGCAGCACTCGCGTGACTCACGGACGCTTCCGCAAGAACGCTCAAATAAATAATGTAACCTAACAGAAACCAGCGCACGACCTTGCTTCATAACAAAAGCGAAAAAAAATCATCTGGAACGAGTTTGGGTAGCTATTTAATAAAGAAAACTGCGTGTGGCAGTGTGCGTCGTATGAACAGTAAGACCAAATACAGCATGGGGAGTTTCTGAGGGAGCTATGCTCCCTCATACGCGTCATAAATAGAAAAAAAAGAACTTTGTGCTTATGTGTCGCCAAGAAAACAGAGACTCGCTGGGAAGTTTTAGGGGCGAAGCTCCTTATGGCGTGGCTTGTGCGTTTCTTGTAGTACGTAACCACCAGCGGCACATACCCGAAATAGGTATAACATTTCGCCTCCAA
This sequence comes from Rhipicephalus annulatus, assembly GCA_013436015.1. NCBI lineage: Eukaryota > Metazoa > Arthropoda > Arachnida > Ixodida > Ixodidae > Rhipicephalus > Rhipicephalus annulatus. The sequence continues at coordinate 109,776 of WOVY01004914.1, forward strand.
GGTGGCGCCGGTGAGAGATTTCTTGTGTGCATTGTTTAACAATAAAAAATAATGCTCATTGTACATGCCAATGGCTGCTAATGGGGAATGAGAGACAGGAGCATTCGGCTTTTAGTCAAAGCGCACGCTGCAATCCGCATTAGCAGCCATTGGCATGTACATTGAGCACTATCGGACACGAAAAGGTTGCTACGTTATACTCGCTGGGCGTAACCTCCTTGGTTTTAGAAAGGTTTAGCGAGCATTGGGCCTCCGTGTCATGAATACAGTGAACTAGTATATATCATGAACTCAAGGTGGTTGAAGGTGGGAAGTAGACCCGAAGCGCAAGCAGTAAGAAACTGTGCGTGTGCCACCTCTGGTTTAGTCCTTGGAATGTCCACTGAATGGCGGTGCTTCTATATGAGGAATATATGATAAAAAGATGCGAGATGGTGGGACTTGGAGTGTTGATCAGATGGACAAACGGACACACAAACAGATGCATGGATGCACGCATGAACGGACGCAGGGGCGGATGCATGAACGAACGCAGGGACGGGCGCATGAACAGACGCATGGACGGTCACACAGACAGACGCATGGACGGACGAATGCTTCGCCCCACTCTCCATCATTCACTCCGTGGATATGCTGCCATTATTTAATAAGGACGTATGCATCCGACTTTTGAACGGGTGAGGAAAACTAAACTGTGTAGATAGTTCAAAATTTCTGACTTTCAATATACTAATAACACTAATTTGATTTATGATTCATTTTTACTTCATTACTATTACTTCTGTTATTGGAAATACTAATTTTTTATTCTTCTTTATTCTTTTCACATTCAAGTAACATGATGACAATCGTTTGGTAGCTAGTTTACATAAGCTACAGCGAGTTTTTTGTCCTATGCCCCTTTGCGTGTTGGAGAGGTAGAGGGCTACAAACCAACAAACAAACACAGAAGTTTCGCATGCTTTCTCTGAAGGTTCATAGAAACTAGGGAATAACTGGGAACAAAAATATCTGTTTCCATACAAACAACAGAAAATGAATTCAAAGCGCGCAAACATGTGCCTGTCGGTACATATTAATGTGAAAAACAGCTTGGTACAACGAAGGCAAAATCAAAACGCCGCTCTCATCTTCCCACGAGGGGAACTCGAGCAAATGAGTCGCAGAGAGGGGGGGGAGGGGGTACCGCGCGATTGTTGCGTAATTGGGTATAGTTTCATCATCATCATCATCATCATCATCATCATCATGAGCCTGACTACGTCCACTGCAGGACAAAGGCCTCTCCCATGTTCCGCCAGTTAACCCGGTCCTGTGCTTGCTGCTGCCAATTTATACCCGCAAATTTCTTAATCTCATCTGCCCACCTAACCTTCTGTCTCCCCCTAACCCGCTTCCCTTCTCTGGGAATCCAGTCAGTTACCCTTATTGACCAGCGGTTATCCTGTCTACGCGCTACATGCCCTGCCCATGTCCATTTCTTCTTCTTGATTTCAGCTATGATATCCTTAACCCCTGTTTGTTCCCTAATCCACTCTGCTCTCTTCTTGTCTCTTAAGGTTACACCTACCATTTTTCTTTCCATTGCTCGCTGCGTCGTCCTCAATTTAAGCTGAACCCTCTTTGTAAGTCTCCAGGTTTCTGCTCCGTAGCTAAGTACCGGCAAGATACAGCTGTTATATACCTTCCTCTTGAGGGATAGTGGCAATCTACCTGTCATAATTTGAGAGTGCTTGCCGAATGTGCTCCACCCCATTCTTATTCTTCTAGTTACTTCAATCTCGTGGTTCGGCTCTGCGGTTATTACCTGCCCTAAGTAGACATAGTCTTTTACAACTTCAAGTGCACTATTACCTATCTCGAAGCGCTGCTCCTTGCCGAGGTTGTTGTACATTACTTTCGTTTTCTGCAGATTAATTTTAAGACCCACCTTTCTGCTCTCCTTGTCTAACTCCGTAATCATGAGTTGCAATTCGTCCCCCGAGTTACTCAGCAATGCAATGTCATCGGCGAAGCGCAGGTTACTAAGGTATTCTCCATTGACTCTTATCCCTAACTGTTCCCATTCTAGGCTTCTGAAAACCTCCTGTAAGCACGCGGTAAATAGCATTGGGGAAATTGTGTCCCCCTGCCTTACACCCTTCTTGATTGGTATTCTGTTGCTTTCTTTATGAAGCACTATGGTAGCAGTTGATCCCCTGTAGATTTCTTCCAGAATGTTTATATATACTTCATCTACGCCCTGATTCCGCAGTGTTTGCATGACGGATGATATTTCTACTGAATCAAACGCCTTCTCGTAATCTATGAAGGCTATGTATAGTGGTTGGTTATACTCTGAGCTTTTTCTATTACCTGATTTATAGTATGAATGTGGTCAATTCTTGAGTAGCCTGTTCGAAATCCTGCTTGTTCCTTTGGTTGATTGAATTCTAATGTTTTCTTTACTCTGTTAGCAATTACCTTTGTAAATAGCTTTTATACTACAGAGAGCAAGCTGATCGGCCTGTAATTCTTCAAGTCCTTGTCATCTCCTTTCTTATGTATTAAGATGATGTTAGCGTTCTTCCAAGACTCTGGTACTCTTCCTGTCAGGAGACACCTCGTAAACAGGGTGGCTAGTTTTTCTAACACAATCTGTCCTCCATCTTTCAGCAGATCTGATGTTACCTGATCCTCACCAGCAGCTTTGCCCCTTTGCATGCTCTCCAAAGCTTTTCTGACTTCTTCTATCATTACTGGTGGGGTGTAATCTGGGTTACTGCTAGTTCTCTAGCAGTAACCCAGATTATAGAGGTATAGTTTGGGAATGTTTAAATGTTGTTAAATGCGAAGCATTTCTTAGCAAACTTCGGAGACTTTGAGCATATCTATCTATCTATCTATCTATCTATCTATCTATCTATCTATCTATCTATCTATCTATCTATCTATCTATCTATCTATCTATCTATCTATCTATCTATCTATCTATCTATCTATCTATCTATCTATCTATCTATCTATCTATCTATTTATCTATCTATCTATCTATCTATCTATCTATCTATCTATCTATCTATCTATCTATCTATCTATCTATCTATCTATCTATCTATCTATCTATCTATCTGTCTGTCTGTCTGTCTGTCTGTCTGTCTGTCTGTCTGTCTGTCTGTCTGTCTGTCTGTCTGTCTATTTTTCTATCTCTCTATCTATCTCTCTATTTATCTAGTGGCTAAGGTACTCGGCTGCTGAACCGCAGGTCGCGGGTTCGATTCCCGGCTGCGGCGGCTGCATTTCCAATGGAGGTGGAAATGCTATAGGCCCGTGTACTCAGATTTGGGTGCACGTTAAAGAACCCCAGGTGGTCAAAATTTCCGGAGCCCTCCACTACGGCGTCTCTCATAATCAAGTGGTGGTTTTGGAACGTTAAACCCCACAAATCAATCAATCTATCTGTCTGTTTGTCTGTCTGTCTGTCTGTTTGTCTGTCTGTCTGTCTGTCTGTCTGTCCGTCCGTCCGTCCGTCCGTCTGTCTGTCTGTCTGTCTATCTATCTATCTATCTATCTATCTATCTATCTATCTATCTATCTATCTATCTATCTATCTATCTATCTATCTATCTATCTATCTATCTATCTATCTATCTATCTATCTATCTATCTATCTATCTATCTATCTATCTATCTATCTATCTATCTATCTATATGTCTATATCTATCTATATGTGTTTATCTAAGTATATGTCTATATGTCTATATATCTATATGTCTGTCTAGCTATCTAGCAATCTAGCTTCATATCTATCTAGCTATATAGCTATATATCTATCTGTCTATTTAATAAAGTAAACTGCGTGTGGCAGTGTGCGTGGTGTGAACAGTAAGACAAAATACAGCATACGGAGTTTGAGGGCGCTATGCTCCCTCATACGCGTCATAAATAGAAAAAAACTTTCTTCTTATCTATCTATCTATCTATCTACCTATCTATCTATCTATCTATCTATTTATCTATCTATCTATCTATCTATCTATCTATCTATCTCTTTTGTACCATCACCATATGGAATAATTTGCCAACTTCGGTAAAATGCGAAGTTTCTTTATTTTCATTTAAAAAATCATTAAAAGAGTACCTGGTAAATAGTTGATCTATCATCTTGTTTGTGTTGTTTTGCGCTGTATTATTTGTTTTTTGATTCCATGCCTTTTTGTTTTCATTCTGCTTTATATATTTTTGCTTCTACGATTCTAACAGCTGCTTGTGCTTTTATTATTTGTAATGATCACCGAGGGTCCCGTTGCAGTCTTGTACTTTGGGAACCTCTTCTGTATATTTTACTCCCTGTAACATACTTTATGACATGATAATAAACTGATTGATTGATTATCTATCAATCTATCTATCTATATCTATCTAGCCACCTACAACTTTTAGCTCTCCTGGCCGTTTCGATAATGGTATCAATGGCAAACTTGGCATCGCATTACATGACCGTATGAAGAACATATTTCACTAGTCACAGCATGAAAATCATGTTATGTACGTCATGAAAGTCATGATTTACATGTCAGGATGCTGCAGGTCTTGCGGTGGTTACGTTCACATGGCATGTTGCAAAACTTGTATGGTAAGACATGATTCAATGGCGAACACTAGCGAAAGACCCTAACAAGAAAATCATGACATGCGTGTCATGTACAAGAAGACTAAATGCGAAGCTCATAGTGCGCTCGTGGCCCTTTCGCTAGCGTCACATATACAAATTTGGTATTACGGTACATGAATGGAGGACGAAGGTATGTGACTGGTGCAAACATAATAATCATGAGTTGCGTGTCATGTAACAACATAACTACATGCCACGCTCATGATGCGCCGGTGGCGGTTTCGCTAGGTTCAAATATACCAAATTTGATACTACGGGACATGAATGGATGACGAATGTATGATGCTGGTGCAAACATGATAAACACGAGATGTGTGTCATGTAACAACATGACTACATTCTACGCTCATGATGCGCTCGCTACCGCTTCGCTAGCATCACATGTACCAAACTTGCTATTACGTGACGCGAACGAAGGACATAGTTAACTGACATATCCAAACAGGATGATCATGACATGCGTGTCATGCAACAACATGACTACATGCCACATTGATGATGCGCTCGCAGCCGTTTCGCAAGCTTCACATATGCCAAATTTGGTATTACTCGACGCCAATGGATGACGAAGGTATGTGACTGGTGAAAACATGATAATCATGAGATGCGTGTCATGCGAGAACATGACTATATCCCACAGTGAATGCACCAATACATTTTGACGTGACGTGGTACGCGTGCTCGTCGGCGTTCATTTCTTCACGTCACGCTGTCGTTGCCATGCCAGGCGTCGGTCCTGCCATATACTCGCAGGCGCGTGCCGCGCAGCGTTGCTTTGACGCATGCGCGTTTTAGCGCGTCCGTCGTCCCTCTGTCACGAAAAGAGGGCGATGTCTTGTTATCTGAGTAACGCAATGCCGCGAAATGCAGCATGTCACATTTCGCACCGGTTGCCGTCGGGTCGCGCCGACGGACGCTGGTTGCGGCTGGCGTCAGACTATAGAGCACTCGTGTTTTCTAACGTAACGTCGCTGTGCCCAGCGGGCGCTCTCATCAACACTACATTGTAGTTTAATGGACCCTTCATGATGCGCTTGCGGCCGTATTGCTAGCTCCACATATATTGAATTTGGTGTTACGTGACATCAATCGATGACGAAATGTATAACTCGTGCAAACATGGCAATCCTGACACGCGTGTCAAGTAAGAACATGACAACAAACCACGCTCATATATCGTGTTTGCGGACGTTTCGCTAGCTCCGCATAAAGTAAATTTGGTATCACGTGACGTGAATAGATGTCGAAGGTAAACGACACATTCAAACATGATAATCATGACACGGAAATGATATATGGCATCACTTACCTTCACCTCGAAACTTAGTGCTGATTTTAAAGTGACATATCAACATTTCTCATTCGTGCTTCGCACATCATCGATTCCCATTGTACGTGGGATCTGCTAATTTATTCTTACCTACTGAATCAAAGAGAAGCGTTGCCTCAAACGAGTGGTGCGGTGCTGATTCGTGATTCAGTGCCTACATATAGACTTTTTCACTGTTTACAAACGCAGGTCCTTGATGACATCCGGTTTTGTCCAACGATGTGCCTTAATAGCATCAGTGGACAACAAGAGTTTTAGAAAAAAAAGCTCGCTGATTTTCTGAAGTATGTCTCTCTTGATTGGCAAAAATATTTTTAAAATGTTCGTCTGAGCTATTTAAAAGTTATATAATATTTCCTTGTACTTACGCACGTTCTTTTTATGTAAAAAACGAAAAACGGACTTTCCTTATCATTAGAAACAACTTGACGTGCTTTCAGTTTTGATGTTAGTAGCTGATAAATGACAGTACCGGAGGTTTTAATAAGGTACAACGCTTGAAACCATGAAACCTTATTTATGGGGTGGCTAGTGAGCAGTTGTGCTGCTCGAGCAGTCAGTTTTTACTAGCAGACACTGCCTGCGTTGGCTTCGCGAGGCGAGAGATTCTTTCAGAACACTCTATTGTTATTTAGTTTTTATAACTCTTATTTACTGAATGAATGAGAAGCGTTTTCTTCAACGAGTGATGAGACGATTATGTGCGATATTGTGCATATATATTGTCGCAGTACAACGCGAACAAAGTACAAGTACGCCTTGAGGCAGCGAAAGCAGCGTGTTCTCAACAGCTGAGCCACAAGATCTTCTTTGTTGTTGAGTCAAGCCAGAGGCCCACTACTCGGTGTCTGCTAAATCCCCACATCATCGTTGTCGTTCACACGCAGACACGGGTCATTTGCCTCCCTCTCAAAGAGCATCGACCCGATGCGAAGTCAATAATGCAGTTTTTTTTAAAGAAAAGTCTCACGCAATCACTCGCTGACGTAAGGCTTCATGCGCACTACGTGAACGAGTTCTGGATGGTGCTGGCGACGATTGGTACTACACGAACTGTCGGGAACAACTTCGTAAGTAACCTCACTCAGTTGTCGCAGCACTCGGTAAGGCCCAAAGTATCTTCTTAAAAGCTTTTCGGAAAGTCCTCGTTTCCGTACGGGTGTCCAAACCCATACTTTGTCGCCAGTTTGGTAGACGACTGTTCTGCGGTGAGCATTGTAGTGGCCTGCATCGTACTCTTGTTGTTGGCGGATCCGTAAACGTGCAAGTTGCCTAGCTTCCTCCGCGCGTTCCGTAAACGTGTTGGCGTATGGGTCGATGCCGTCACCTTCGTGCGGTAGCATCGCATCTAACATAGTTCGTACTTCTCGTCCATGAACGAGGCTGAACGGGGTCAGGCGCGTCGTTTATTGTTTTGCCGTATTGTACGCAAACGTTATGTACGGCAAGATTTCATCCCAATTTTTGTGTTCAACGTCTACGTACATCGAAAGCATGTCTTCAATGGTTTTGTTTAGACGCTCTGTCAGCCCGTTCGTTTGTGGGTGGTAGGCGGTGGTCTTACGATGCGCTGTTCCACTCAGCATGAGGACGTGATCCAAAAGAGCTGCCATAAATGCGGCTCCTCTGTCTGTGATCACGACGGATGGTGCACCATGCCTCAGTACAATGTTCTCGATGAAAAATGTTGCCACCTCTGCTGCTGTACCTCTCTGGATAGCCTTTGTCTCGGCATAACGGGTCAGATAATCCGTCGCGACGATAACCCAGCGGTTCCCTGCTGTAGAAGTAGGCAGTGGGCCCAAAATGTCCATGCCGATCTGGTAGAATGGAGCTGTTGGGACCTGTACGGGTTGCAGGAGGCCAGCTGGTTTAGTCGGTGGTGACTTGCGTCGCTGGCAGTCGAGACAGGCACGGACGTGGTGCTTCACGGCTGTGGTTAGTCTCGGCCAGTAATACTTTTGCTGTATTCTGGCCAACGTTCTCGTGTAACCCAAATGGCCAGAGCTCACCTCGTTGTGGCATGCTTGGAGTACTTCGATACGAAGGGCTGCTGGGATGACGAGCAGATAGGCAGATCCCGTCGGCGAAAAGTTTCTTTTGTAGAGTACTCCGTCCCGTAAACAAAATGATGACAACACTCTTGTGAAAACTCTTGGCGCCTTCTGAGATCTGCCATCCAAGTAGTTAATTAGGCCAAGCAACTCAGCGTCGTCACGTTGTTGCTGCGCAATGGCGGTCGTGTCGAGGACACCGAGAAATGCCATTTCCTCCTCTTCAGGTAGGGTTGCCGACTCAATGGGTGAACGGGACAGACAGTCGGCGTCCATATGTCGCTTGCCTGACTTGTGTACGACTACAATATCGAATTCTTGCAGCCTGAGACTCCAACGGGCTAATCGCCCGGTAGGGTCTTTTAGACTTGTTAACCAGCACAATGAGTGGTGGTCGCTAATTACTTTGAAGGGGCGGCCATATAAATACGGGCGAAATTTTAAAACCGCCCATACCACGGCGAGACATTCCTTCTCAGTTGTAGAGTAATTGGCCTCAGCACGTGTTAATGTTCTGCTTGCGTAAGCGATTACCCTCTCTGTGCCTTCTTGCTGCTGCACAAGCACAGCTCCCAGACCAACATTGCTCGCGTCTGTGTGAAGCATCGTCGGGGCTTCTTCATCGAAGTGGGCAAGCACTGGGGGCGTTTGAAGACGTTGACGCAGGTCATTAAAGGCAGCCTCCTGTTCTTCGTTCCACTCAAAGGCAACGTCGTCTCTTGTGAGACGAGTTAGTGGCGACGCGATGCGGGCAAAGTCTGCGATAAATCGGCGATAATAGGCACAAAGGCCCAGGAAGCGTCTGACAGCCTTCTTATTGGAGGGTACTGGGAACCGTGCGACAGCGGCAATTTTTCCAGGATCGGGTCGGATGCCTGCGTTACTGACGACGTGACCGAGAAACTGAAGTTCGTGGAAACAGAAATGACACTTTTCCGGTTTCAATGTTAGGCCCCCAGACCGTATGGCACGTAACACCCCTTCCAGCCTTTGGAGATGCTCGTCAAAAGTCGTTGAAAATACTACAACGTCGTCCAGATAGACTAGGCACGTCTTCCACTTCAATCCCGAAAGTACCGTGTTCATAAGCCTTTGAAATGTCGCGGGCGCGGAGCACAAACCGAAAGGCAAGACTTTAAACTCGTATAAACCATCTGGCGTCACAAAAGCGGTTTTCTCTCGGTCTCTTGGATCTACCTCGATCTGCCAGTATCCACTCCTCAAGTCCATGGAAGAAAAGTAGCGAGCGTGCCGAAGTCTGTCAAGGGAGTCATCAATACGTGGGAGCGGGTACACATCTTTTTTGGTCACCCGATTCAGCTTCCTGTAGTCCACGCAAAAACGCAGCGTGCCGTCCTTTTTCTTTACTAGCACTACAGGCGATGCCCAGGGGCTCTGTGACGGTTGAATTACATCATCTTCAAGCATTTTCGCGACTTGTTGTTGTATGGCTTCGCGTTCCTTTAAAGCTACACGATAAGGGTTCTGGTGAATAGGTCTCGCCGTGTCCTCGGTGATTATTCGATGCTTTGTCAAAGGTGTTCGACCAACTCGTGAGGTCGATGAAAAGCAGTCGTGGAATTCGGCTAGTAGCTGAAGAAGTCTCTGTCGGTCATCCTCTGACAGAGTGGGGCTAACATCGAGAACGGGTTCTGGTTCTTGATTAGGCGCTTCATCTAATACCGATAAACATAAACTGCTTCGCATGTCTACGATATTGTCGTAAGAAGCGATAGCTGTGCCCTTCGGAAGGCGCCGGCGCTCAGTACTGAAGTTGGTCAAAAGTAAATTCGTGCGCCCACCAGTGAGATGGACGATACCTCGTGCGACCGAAATGCCATGGCTAAATAGCAGCGAGCCAATTTGGTCGGCAATGCCTTCGCCATCAAACGGTTCGTGCCCTTCCACCGAAACAAGAGTGCATGACCGTGGCGGGACGACCACATCATCATCAATTATACGTAAAGTGTTACGTATTGTGTCTGAACAGTCAACCAAACCAGGGCTGTTGCGGAACGTAATTGAACGGTCCGGGATGTTGATGACGGCATCATATTCTCTTAAGAAGTCCATCCCTATGATCAGGTCCTTGCAACATGAGGTGAGGATGACAAATGTCGCCACGAAAGAAGAGCTGCCGATGCCCAGTCTCGCTGTACACCTTCCGACAGGCATCAACAGCTGGCCGCCTGCTGTCTTCAGGTGAGGTCCCGTCCACGTAGTCTTCACTTTTTTTAGGCGCACGGCAAGGTTTTCACTTATGATAGAGAAGTCGGCACCGGTGTCAACTAAGGCTGTTACTTGCTGTCCGTCTACAAAAACGGTAAGATCTGTGGTCACAGTTTCGTCAACGTTACAACTAGTCGGCTTTACGGCGTCCTGTGGAAAGAGTAACGGGGGCCTTTTTTCGTCGCCTTGGCGGCCTGCAACCTCACCCCCGGAGGTCGCCGCCTTCAGTTTCCCCGGCGTGGACTTGGTGACCTCCTTCCGCTGGCGTCGGCTGTAGTGCGGTGGCACGACGAAGGCGAATATGCCGGAGACGGAGAACGTGGTCGACGTCCCAAACCTGGCTGGTAATTAGGCTCACCGTCGTCATTGTTGGCTCGGCGGTTGTCAAAATGGAACCGAGACAAGGAAGGTCGTTGAGAATCAGCGTCCCGGCGTGGTGGGTAGTCGTCGTTGGGGCGTCGATCGTCAGACCATTGCCGAAGAGGTCGAAACGTGTCGGCGCGGTGCCAGCAATGACGAGAAATGTGGCCGACACCTCCGCAAGTAAAACAAAGCGGACGTCTATCCACGGTGCGCCATACGTCTGTTTTACAAAGCTGTGGACGTCTCAACGGCTCATAATGTTGTAAATGCCGTGTCTCGTTGGGAGACGGCTCTTCGTACGGCAGCATTTCATACGGTGGCACGACGGAAGGGCGCCGCGGTGTCTGTTCTTGCGGTGGCGACCAAGGAACGGCTGTCGATGGCTGACGGTACGACGGCGGAACGGGCGGCGGGCGGCGAAGCGCGGCTGCGTAGCTCATAGGTCGCTGATCGTGAGTAGAATCAGCTGCCGAAAACGCTTGGCGTATTTCTTCGCGGACGACTTCAGCGACAGACGCCGTGGGTGGTTCCGTGACCAGAGTCCGCAGCTTCAGCAGCTCTTCGCGAACAATCTCTCGTATTAAGTCGCGCAACGAGCTTTGATTGTCAGATGTCGTAGCGGCGACTTGCATGTGGGCGTTGCTGGACAAGCGATCGTATTGTCGGCATCGCAGGTGAAGCGCCCTTTCGATAGCTGTTGCTTCTTTGATGAAGTCTGTCACGGTGCTTGGCGGGTTCCGCAAAAGTCCGGCGAACAATTGCTCTTTAACGCCGCGCATGAGGTAGCGCAGCTTTTTGTCGTCGGTCATGTGCGGGTCAGCTTTACGGAAGAGACGGACCATGTCCTCTGTGAACATTGCGACCGTTTCATTGGGTTTCTGAACGCGTAGCTCGAGTAAATGCTGCGCACTTTCGCGCCGGTCGACATCGGCAAATGTGTGAATCATCGCTCTTTTAAAGTCACTCCATGTTGACAAACTGCCTTCTCTGTTCTCGTACCAAGTACGAGCACTGTCGTCGAGATAGAAATAGGCGCGGGAAAGCCTTTGTTCAAGAGACCACTGGTTGGTGTTGGCTGTACCAGGCGGGCCACCGCTTAATAAATCGGGATGATCCCACCTCACCTGGCCACCTTGAGAGAGGGGCGCGCGCGGCGCGGTAGCCATCAATAAACAGTCCCTTGCTAGCTAGCGTCTCGTGTGGTTGTGTCTTTGCTGAGCGCGTGAACCAGAACGTGGTGTCAGAAGTGTAACAGTCGAACCCTGCGCTGAAGATGGACTGCCTACCACCACCCGAGCCACTTGTACTGACAAATGCTCCGGCCGACAACTGGAAAAAGTTCCGCCAACGAATCGAACTCTACTTCAAAGCTACTGAGACCAACAAGAAACGGACGCCAGCACAGAAGGCCGCCATCTTTCTACACGTCGCGGGCCCAGAGGCAATTGAAGTGTTTAACACCCTCCCTCTATCAGCAGAACAACGAGAAGACTATGACTCGATCGTCAAAGCCTTCGAAGACTACTGCACGCCTCGGTGCAACGAGACATTCGAGAGGTACGTTTTGCGCAGTCGGCAACAACAGGATGGTGAACCTTTCGAACAGTTTTTGCGCGATATTCAGTTGAAAGCACAGACTTGTAATTTTGGCGAACTTAGGGACTCGATGGTGAGGGACCAGATAGTGTGCGGTATCGTCGACAAGAAGCTACGTGCACGCCTGCTTCAGGAGAAGGACTTAACCCTAGAATCAGCTGTAGAAATCTGCAAGGCCGCGGAACTGGCAGCAACGCAGAACCGTGCTCTTGAAAGCGAAGCAAAGGTGCAGAGAGTCGAAAAAATTGCAAACGCTGCCGGACAGTCTCGAACGAGCGGACAACGTCGACGCTGTGGCTACTGTGGCAAGATTCACGGACCAAGACGCTGCCCAGCGTTTGGAAAAACGTGCACGCTGTGCAACAAAAGAAACCATTTTGCAGCTTGCTGCAGGAGTAGACGCGGCGTTCATGAGTTAGGCGTCGCTGCAACAGAAGATGCACTGGAGGAGTCCTCGGACGCTACCGATGAAGACATTCAAGTTCTCACGGTGCAAATCAGAAACGTGTCCAAAAATCAGGATTGGACGGTGGCAGGGGACCTTGCCGGGCACCCGACAGAACTGAAAGTGGATACAGGAGCGCAAGCGAACATATTGCCGTACTCGTACTTTCGCAGGATGCGTTTGCCGACCATGGTGCGGCCATCGACCACAGTACTTACTAACTACGAAGGAAGCAAAATACATCATTTGGGCGTTATCAGTCTGCCACTACGTCTAGGAGAGCAGCAAGAGAATATCAGTTTTTTTGTGGTCAAGAGAGGCAAGCAAGTCCTACTCGGATTGAATGCAGCAGAGCGCTTCGGGCTGATTTCCCGCGTTCACGATGTGTCTTCAAGAAGTGACGTTAGCACCGACTGGGTCACCGAGTTCCCGGAGTTATTCCACGGGCTGGGCTGCATCAGTAGACCATACTCGCTGGCAATGAAGGATGATGCGCGCCCCACGATCATGCCGCCGAGGAAAGTGCCACACGCACTGCGAGCGCCACTTAAGCAGGAGTTGGCCCGGATGGTCTCGCAGGGCATCATATGCAAAATGGAAGAGCCGTCGGACTGGGTGAGTCCACTTGTTCTTATTATGAAGAAGAATGGCCGCATGCGAATATGCCTGGACCCGCGGTACATTAATCGAAGCCTTAAACGCGAGCATTATCACCTACCCTCACGTGAAGAAATAGAAGCAGAGCTGGCAGGAGCGGTGATGTTCACCAAGCTTGATGCCAATAGCGGGTTTCACCAGATCCCCTTAGACGAAGACACTTCAAAGATCTGCACCTTTAGCACGCCGTTCGGAAGATACCGATTTTTGCGCCTGCCATTTGGTATCGCGTCCGCCCCCGAAGTATTTCAAAAGGCAATGACGGAAGTGTTTGAAAACCTGCCGGGCACACGCGTATATGTCGATGATATTTTAATTTGGGGTGCATCAAAAGAGCAGCATGATCAACGCCTGCGTGCAGCACTGATGGCAGCGAGAAAGGCTGGCCTGACACTGAACAAAGAAAAGTGTCTGTTCGCTAAGGCCGAAGTTAAATTCCTGGGAGATTGTATCAGCAAAGAAGGAATAAAACCCGATGCTAGTCTCATTGAATGCGTTGCCAACATGCAAAAGCCGTCGAGTAAACAGGAAGTTCAAAGGTTTTTAGGTATTATGAATTACTTTGGCAAATTCATACCTAATCTCTCAAAAAGAACTGACGCCCTTAGGTCATTGATAAAGAATGATGTTGAATTCATATGGGAAGTTCACCATGACAAAGAATGGAAAGATCTTATTAAGGCTTTGACATCGGCTCCAGTGATCGCAGTTTTTGACCCATTGAAGCAAACGAAACTCTCAGCTGATGCATCAAGCTTTGCAGTAGGTGCTGCTCTTCTTCAACTCCATGACCAAGATTGGCGCCCAGTGGGTTATGCTTCAAGGGTGCTCTCGAAGGCTGAAACAAAATATGCCCAAATTGAAAAGGAAGCGCTGGCCGTGACGTTTGCTTGTGAGCGTTTCCGGGAGTTCGTACTGGGGTTATCAGTGACAGTCGAAACAGACCACCGACCTTTGCTTGCTATTTCACAAAAGAACCTGAGTGAAATGCCACCACGATTGCAGCGCTATTTTTTGAGGCTAATGCCTTTTGATATCAAATTGCAGTATGTTCCTGGGAAGCATCTGCTAGTGGCGGACACGCTGTCCCGAATTCAGGAACCCAACCGAGTGACGGAGAAAGCGAACAAGACGTATGCATCCATGCGACTCGCGTGCTAGCCAGCATCGTAAGTGAGAACACGAAGACGGAACTGACCTCTGCAATCCTGGCGGACCCATACCTCAAGCAAGTGGTGGAGGCACTCCAGGAAGGACGACCATTCTCAGGCGAATTAGCTCCATGTTTGTCAGAACTGTCATATGTTGATGGAGTGCTTTTGCGGGGCAGCAGGGTGGTCATCCCAAAGAGTCTGAGGCGATCCATGCTGCAACGTCTTCATGAAGGCCATTTGGGAATGAGCAAGTGCAAAGCCAGAGCACGCCTTCTGATGTACTGGCCTGGGATGAATGCTGACATCAAGTCACTCATTAGCAAGTGTGTCACATGTCAGCACTTTGCCTACCGGCAACCTTCAGAGCCACTGTTATCGAGGGAAATCCCAACGCGGCCGTGGCAGCGAATTGGTGTCGACCTATTTGACCATGGGGGCAAGCGTTACCTGGTTGCGTACTGTGCCTACTCCAACTACCCAGAAGTGGAACAGTTGCCTCAGTCAACAAGTCAGGTCGTAGTGGACACACTAGGTACCATGTTTGCTCGCCACGGTATACCCATTGAAGTCTGTACCGATGGAGGACCACAGTTCACATCGCGAGAGTTTAGACAGTTTGCAGTAAAATACGATTTTACTCATACCATATCCAGTCCACACTTCCCCAGGGCCAATGGTTTAGCTGAGAAAGGGGTACAGGTCGTAAAGCGCCTCTTGAAGAAAAGTGAGTATGCTGGCGAGGAGTTTTGGGTTGCACTGCTCAATTATCGAATCTCGCCCCTGATAGACGGACGCACACCAAGTCAGCTCCTTATGGGACGGATGCTTCGGGGACGACTTCCAGACTTCTCATCGGCTTCGACATCGTCAGTGCGGAAACATCCACAGGATCACTGCAAAGGCATACCTCTCACACCTCTCTCCGAAGGGGACGTCGTCAGAATAAGAAACGACAAAGGGTGGTTTCCGAAAGCCCGAGTAGAGAAACTTGCTGGCCCTAGATCTTACATAGTCTGTACAGATGAAGGCCGGCGTTATCGAAGGAATCGTCAGCATCTAAAAAGGACGCCCGAACACTTAGACCCACTGGATGACAAGGATGTCGCACCGATAATCCCGTCGCCTATACAGCATAGACAACATTCAACATCAGATACAGCGCCCGATTTGACAACAGCATCCGCATCACGAAAGGAACGACATCCGTCGCAACAGGCGCCTGCATCGGATGCTCTACTGAACCAGTCAGCTGCACGTGCACCACCCATTGCAAGTCAACCATCAAGGGACCCCGACGTGGTCCCGTCCCAGCATAAGGTCACTTGCCAGGCACAAGAAGCAGCCGACTCGAGTCTCAGAAGATCAACTAGGCCACGTAGAGCACCGACGCGCTTTGCCGACTACATCACCTAAAGAAAAAGGAGGATGTACCAGGCGGGCCACCGCTTAATAAATCGGGATGATCCCACCTCACCTGGCCACCTTGAGAGAGGGGCGCGCGCGGCGCGGTAGCCATCAATAAACAGTCCCTTGCTAGCTAGCGTCTCGTGTGGTTGTGTCTTTGCTGAGCGCGTGAACCAGAACATTGGCGACACGTTCATAGTGATCAAGCCATTCTTCGACGTCTTCATGTGCTCCACCACCAAAGCGATCAGGCACCAGCGGTGAAAAATGGTTACCTGAGATGGGGTCGGCAAACTACTGTCTCGTAGTAACTGTTGTGGGCTGGCGTTGGCCATTGGTAGATGTGAGCCCTGCCTCGTAGAGTGTTCCTGTGAGAGGGTGAACTCTGGAAGGAGGCCTCGCAAGCGACGACTGAAGCGATGCACGGGAGTGTCGACAAGAGCTTCTGGGCTGGATGAACGGCTCCCCGTGGGAGTGTGGAGCATCAGGCGGGGTCGCGGGCCAGCACCTCCACCAGTGTCGCAGTACAACGCGAACAAAGTACAAGTACGCCTTGAGGCAGCGAAAGCAGCGTGTTCTCAACAGCTGAGCCACAAGATCTTCTTTGTTGTTGAGTCAAGCCAGAGGCCCACTACTTGGTGTCTGCTAAATCCCCACATCATCGTTGTCGTTCACACGCAGACACGGGTCAATATACGGGGTGTCAATGAACGGTTGTGCAGCTCGAGCTGTCGGTGTTTACTAGCAGACCCTGCCTGCGTGGGCACCGACTACTCCTTATTCCTGGGAGGTAACTAACGTGGCACACGTAGGGCCCAGGTATTCAAGCGTTCTGGGTGTTGCATGCACGCTATCGACGGCTGTGTGTGATTGCTCATGTGAGGCCCAAGGAGGCGTTTTTATGCTCTCGCATAGTAGAGTACATTGTACTTTATTTTCTTGACAACTTTTTCTAAACATAGCACAGACAATATACAATTTGGCATAATAGATATGGCACGAGGTTTGAAACCAACGTCTTTTACTATCCCGTATATCAGCGTGTGCAGGGGTGTTAACAATATGTTTAAGCAACCACTGCGTACAGCCAATACTGACATAATTGTTAACTCATTTATCGGCAGCAAGGAGGTTATTTCGCAGTCTCATAAATAGGTGGTGTCATGTTAAAAGAAACAGCGAGAAAGGCTTAAATGCGCTAGTTTCATCCAAGAATACCACCGTCTTCAAGAAAAGATTTCAATGATTTTGCTGCGTATTTCTGTAAACCACTTGTTGGCCACGAGCCCAGTAGTTTTCTTAAACTGAATGGTCTGCGAGTTGAAGTGGTTAAGGAATATTTAAGGCAGCGTTTTGGTGTTCCACGTTATGGGCATTATAGAAGGAGATGAAATATGTATTTATCTACAAATCTGTAATCACATTCAGAAGCTTCAGCATGGCCATTTTTAGTATGCGTGGTTGTTGTACTTTTCCCCTTGCTTTAATCCGCTATTTTTGATTTAAATATATTGCAATGGTACGAAAGAAGCAACCATTGTGACAACAAATTCATAGCATACAATATAGAAAGTATTTGTCTGATGCAGGCACATCATTTCATTCTCGCAACCTCCCCACAAATTGGATCAAGACTGTGGTCGTGCACTTTTGAATACAATAATTTATTTTGTGTAATGCAGAACATGTCGAATTGGGTAGAAACGTAAGGCTGCTCCATACTGTGAAATCAGAGGAAGTGCATCGTACGGGTAACAAAGAAATCTCGATTATATAGTTCCCATTCTTCCGTTCACCAAAGCGTTAATGATACCAATGTTAGAGGTGAGCAAGTAGGGATTCATAGACACGAGTACACTTTGCTAAGCAAATTCACATACATGCAATTGGACGTGTGCACTACATTATGTTGCATTTTATTGTGTTCCTGCTTATTATTAGTTTATATATGCGTCATGTTCAGCGAGGTGTCTCCGGTTGCCTCCCGCGTGAGATGTACTCACTTATCAGCGCAGCGCCGACACAGAGGCGCAGGTGGAGGGGCATTCCCTCACTTGACAATGTAGAAGTGCGGTATCTCACAATCCGCCTGAGTCAGCCTTACATTTGTGAAAAATTTAGCGATAATAAACTAAATATTGCAAAATATTCTTGGCTATTTTTGTTAAATAAACTATTAGCGTTGTTTATTTATTTTTACTCTCGTTTGAGAGAGAGAGAGAGAGTGAGAGAGAATTAATTGGGGGAATGGCAGGGAGGTCAACCAGAATTGTTGCATTTGGTTCGCCACCTTGCGCTAAGGAAAGAAGAATTGTGGAGGAAAGATTGATAGGAAGGGAAAATAAAACTAGACAGGCGAGAAAAACAACAAAAAAGTGGGGGAGCTATAGTCTATTCCACAGGCCACTACTACGCGAAAAAGTTCAATTTACTGACGGATTTTCTGTGAGCCAATACTTTTTGTCCCGTTCGAGTACTGACTGTTGCGACAACGCTCTGTCATCTAGGCGGGCCAACCTAGCAGCTAGCGGCAATCTGTGTATACCGTAGCGACGGAAGCGCCAAACAACGTGGGATATCGTTCCATCGCTGCCGCAATGATCACTAGCAAGATTGCCAGTTCTCTCAAGGCCTCAATTGAGAGTTCTACTGTGAGCGAGCTTACGGCACATTAACTGGAATAAGGAAAAGCCGGACCCTTAATGTGCTCCGCCGTTAAAACTTTCCAGATGGCAACATGAGCATCAGCTTTCAAATCGCAATGTCGAAAACCGAGCTAAAATTGACTACAGCAAACAATCTCCAAGCTGTGCAAGCAACGTGACTCCAATATCTTATGGCGGATTTCTCTTCCATTAAAGGAAGTCATCGGCTACAGACTTTATCGTTGAAGTTACGGCAAGCTACTTCAGTCTGTTAAACACATGTTTTGTGTATCACCGTAAAAAAAATTATCGAACGATAAAAGTTTCATAAAAGAAAAAACAGTCGTTTGTGGCCCTGTAGTTTTATTTGTAGTGCCAAAGTTGTTTCACAGAAATCAATAGGTTAGCTAACTGAACGCGCTATCTACATGAAATAACAAAGAACACATATATCCACAAATATTATGTGTTTCATATGGTATAGATACTATTTTTCTTTATTATTTCTTTTAAGATCTCATGGTGTTTGCATACATTGCGCGTTGTGCCCAAGTTTCTTGTACTACATTTCAAAGTTTCTACCCTGTGAATCGCCCTAATATTAGTTTGAGTAAAAATTATTAACCCAATCACTTCTTGGAAAATGCACCGCATTCGGTGTGTGCCGTAGGTAATAGGTCAAGAAAAACGAAGACGTAAGGCAAAACGACTCACTTAAATCCGGACATATATTCTCAACACTGCTCTGAATTTCCTCGGAAGATATTACTTCGTTTTTAATTATCGCACTAGAATAAGCATGAATACAAAGCGGCGATATAGACTGATTTCGAAAGAAAAGCGCTTTAAAATAACGGTGCTAAACGCATGTGATGAAACTGGCGAAAAATCAGAAGAAAACATGGCATTGTACTCTGGCTGCTTTGATTTCAACCTCACTGTTTGAATTTCTGCCTCATCAAGTAATTAGATGCATCAACGCAAGACAACACTCCAATGATTTCATCGAAAGGCCTTCAAATAATTAGTCTAATTAGTTACGCGCACGCCCACACACGCACACACATACGCGTGCGAAAGAAATCACATAATAACCAATAGAAGAGGGTGTCAAATATGCAAGCTGACGTCCCGTGCAGGTCGTAGAATTTCGCGAAGCACCCAGATCAAAAGTTTATATGTCAACATCGATGCCATGAGTAGATCCCTAAAGGTAACTGCGCATAACTGTAAAGCTAAAAACTGAACTTTGATCTTCCTGTTCAGTAAGTCTCCATGAGCGACAACCTCAGACGCTTTCTTTCTCCTCATGGCAGCATGGTCTTCAACTAATTAAGCTAGCGCAGCGGCAATTCGGCTGCCTTTAATAATTTTCTCTCTTTCACTTTTTGTAGTAAGACAACTTCATCTGCGCGTTCATTGCGTCTTGCCGTTGCGCAACACAGCCAGTCGTACGTGGGCATCAAAAAGTACGAATGTTCATTCCCGTTACGCTCCCTTGTTTCCGGGGCTACAAAAAACTCTCCTTCAACAACAACAACAACAAAACAATTGGCGAATCTTTCAATTTCTGAGCGGAACAGGATAGTAATATTCTGTTCCTTTGTGCATACTTTAACTACTTATTACATAGTTTTTATCACATGATCTTACTTAAGGAGTTTGAAGTCTCTATTGGCCCTCTAGTTAATTATTTGTTTCAACCCACCTAATTATTTTTGCGTAGCACACTTACCATACCATTTTCTCAAGCTACTTTGTCTTCTCGAAACCCCATATTTCCATCGCATACTCTCAATTTTTATGCACTTATTGTTTATTAAAAAAAAACAAAGCATTCAGTACAGTAATTTTTAGAAACGTTTTTTTACACAAGCAAAGACATACATCTGTTAACTTCAAATATATGTTATTCAGCGAACGCATAAGAAGTGGAAAACCTTAATTAGCCCAAAATTTGTACCCCTTGCAAAGGTAAAACACGACATAGATAGCAAACACCTGAACAATTATTCTACTCATGCTATACTGAGACTTCATGCCTAAGCCCCATCAACAGCATTCCAGGATGTAGGGGACGCATATTCAAACTTCATTATTTCCGGTCTGTAATCTTCCGTTTCATTCTCTGTTTTAACAGATACCATTGCATGCACCATGATCAAATTGAATTTCATCACGCTCGAACACACACTAGGTATATTGAACTTTCCTTACACACTCCAAAAAAAAAAAGAAGCGCAAATGCTTTGCTATGTTTTGCAGCCGATTTATCGACTTGATGAGTTTGGAAATTACTTTCAGAACACCACTCACTCTAGAAACATAACTGAGCATGTGACTAATTTCTGTGCGCTGAGGCCTATTTACTTAATGCCAGAGTTTTATTGAGATTGAAATGTAATATGAACTTGCTCTATGCGTTAGACTTTCGAAGTAAATGGTTTGCAGATCATGTTCCGATAGCACCTTCATCAATTTCTTTTGTGAATTTTATATATGAATTTTAATGATTCACCCAATCAATCCATCTAGCAGTTCATCAATAACTACGAAGTCAACTTGAAAAAAAAAGTAGGGAGTATGTGGTGTCATAAAAATTAAAATAATATAAAGCGGCCTTGGCCCCATATGAGGCCGATGGTAAATTAAGCGCATGGCATGGATTTCACCATTGATTCGACTTAAGCGAATAGATAAAGGCCTTTGTTATTAAATTCTATTAGCGTTTACAGGTGCACCGCACATTTATATGTAAACCTAGACATGCATACCACGGGTACTTCCGGTACGTACAAGAAGTGGCTATGCTGTATACAATTGGATGTGTACGCAGAACGTTAAAGTGTATGCGGCGGAATTCGTGGAAAGTTATGACACAGCATCTGTGCGAATTTCGCAGATAACTTTTAACGTGGTATTTGATAGGCTCATGAAAAGCGCACATAGTCACGGCTTCGCTTCGCGTTATCTAAATCCCGAGTAAGGGGCCGGTTGGATTTCTAAAACACAAAGACTGGAAAAAGATTCAGCTAGATCTGCTAGGCAGACGCTGTTCAAACAGCGAAGAATCAAGGTGTCGCATTTATACGTTCTGCAAATCTTCCAGATATGTTTTAACACTGCTATTTAATAAACACTTTTAAAGGAGCCCTGCAACACGGCTTGAGCATGGTCACAATGCGCTGCCGCTCGGTAACAGAGGCTCGCAACAACATGTGAGCCAAATATTAAGCGCAGCACGTGGCCTAAAAATCACAATAAGTTCTCAAAGTCAGCTGACAATTGACTTATTTGTCTATGGGTGATGAAAGGAGCTCAAAAATCACTCGCCACAGCGGTTCGATTTGCAATTTCGTGTATTTGAGCATAACACTTTCGGTACTTACAGGTATCACCGCTGGACGCCGCGACCTGTCCTTGCGTGCGCACGCGATCGAACTAAAAAAGCTACGTACCCGAATGAAAAAGAAACAAAAAAGGTTCACAAATCACGCAGTGAGCACGACGTATTTTTTTTTTGCCCGTGAGATTCCTTTATGCTTCGCTTCCAGTGCTTTCGTCGGAACAAGAGAAGAGAGCATGCGATTGCAGTGTGTGACAAATCTTTGTATGTCCACTCGTACTAGACTAATTCTAAAGAAAAACATTGCGGAGGTGAATTCATGCGGTAATAAAATAGTTAGTGAAACCATTTTATAAATACCTGAAAAAGTGCTGATAAACCCCTTTAAAATTTGAGGAGGTAGTATATATACTGCATTTTAAAACCACCAAATGTCACGTCTAAAACACGTGACTATGGTAGGTAGCACGCCATTTGTTGTGGTCCAGTAATTAGTAGTGGGATTTGCCCAATTTTCGCGCCGGATAGGTGATTATGATGCACACTGACGTTTCTCCGACATGAAAGACTTGACTAGGAACAGTATTTTATAAAATTTTGGTTACATGCTTCCTAATTAAACTTGTGCGTCTTAAGAAGCGCGAAGCAAATATCCACAAAGAAGGAGAGACTGAAAACACAATGGGCGCACGTTTCTTGCTTCTGTGATGGTTTCTTTGCGCTTGTGAAAAGGCACAAGTTCCATCACCAAAAACTAGCTCGAACTTCATTGTTTATTAGTCTCCATAATTTAGTTGTTGTTAACCAGGTAGATGTCTTCCGAATAATATTTCATTTTTGTTTACCTCCCTTGTGCAAAACGTTGCAACGTAGCAGCTGTCCCTTTTCAATATATAGCGTGCACCACACAGGAGGGGCGTTTCAGATATATCTTAGAAAAACTGGTGATTGCAGTGGTTAAAAGAAGATAAACAGGGTCATTCGCAAAAGTCATTCTATAAGTGGGCATCGCTCTGTTGCCACACGCATATCCCGAAAACAATCGTGTTTTCCGAAGCACTGATATTACTCAATGACCAACAAATTTAATATTTATGCTGGGAAACCTGGAGTGAACGCCCCACACGTATTCACCAATTCCGGGAATCCGCAGGCTCCGGCCCAATTTCTATTGCAAAAGTGACACAAGGGGGATGAGAAGCGCTGTCTAGCTTGAAAACATCCGTCGCTTTAAAACTATCGCCCAGCCCCGTCGCGGTGGTCTAGTGGATAAGGTACTCGGCTGCTGACCCGCAGGTCGCGGGTTCGATTCCCGGCTGCGGCGGCTGCATTTCCGATGGAGGCGGAAATGTTGTAGGCCCGTGTACTCAGATTTGGGTGCACGTAAAAAACCCCAGGTGGTCGAAATTTCCGAAGCCCTCCACTACGGCATCTCTCATAATAAAATGATGGTTTCGGGACGTTAAACCCCACAAATCATCATCAAAACTATCGCGCAATGTTGTTACGTACGCTGCAGCTGCAGCGACTGTCCTACATCCAATATGCAATATAAGCATGTTTTATCGGCTTTCTTGGTCTTAGAATTTGTTATTTCTTCTCCTAAGTTAGAAAGAGACCATGGCGACTTTGCTTTGAATAAGTGTTGAACACACATTAACGCAATATTTACACAGACAACAGACGTTCAAACTTCCATAATTTTATCGTGGCAATGAACTCGGCTACCTAAAACGGAGGTGGTGTTTTAGAAGCTAACGAAGCGTCAGAAAGTTTATTCTGCGTACTGGCAAAACTTCGTAGATATTTTCAGTGATGTTTACACGCCTCTTAAAACTGTTAATTGGTTTGAGCATAGAGCTCGAACATAGCGTTGCGATCGACAAGGCTACTCAGGAAGCTTCCTCTTTCTTTTCTCCGTATTTGAGTTTGTCACCATCGCCCGAGTAAGAGTCCGGTATTGAGCTTTAGGGACAACGCACCTCGGTATACACTATTAACGCAATAGCATTAAAGATCTAATTTCACAGAAGTTTCGGCATCAGTGTCGGAGTCGGCATTGTTGGGTGTAAGCGAAAAATCACCGTTTTGTGCGTGACCAAAAAATTGAGAACGTTGCAAATAAAATAAAATAAATAATAAAAAAGTATTCCATCAGAGTGGGGACCAAGCCGGAGTCTTTCCGATCCGAGTGGCCACCGAATCCTGGTCATTGGTGAGCCAAACGAATGTTAACGCCATAGCGTTAGAGAGCTCGTGTCGCATAAATTCCACCATCGGCACCATTGGTTCTGAGCGAAAAATTGTCCGTGAGCGAAAAATTGAGAAAGCAACAAATAAAATAAAGAAGAAAATTTTTGGTCCCATTGAGCATTGAACCCGGGAGTTCACGTGACAAGCAGGCCTCCTACCACAAAGTCACGATGTTACTCGCAGATGCTTCGGGAAAGAACCCTACATAAATTTCGTCTAGTGGAAGGAGTCTCCTTAACGCATCTCGTTCGACAGGTGTCATGACAAAAACGAGCCCATTCGGCGATTTGTTGGCGCATTTGGGAGGCCATCAAACTACGTCAAAAAAGGCCGGGAGAGTGTAGCCATCACCGCTAAAAACACACATATACTTTAAGACAGCTATAAAAATGAACAACTAAGTCCATCTAGTGGAAAACATATCATGCTTTCCTAGGGGCTTTGATCAAGCAAACACCAAACGCTAAATAATGTGCTGCCATCTGTGAGGTATTGTGAGACTCTTTATGGCCTCCGAGTTAGCGGGCGCACGGTTCCTATATTGAAAGCCATGTGACTTTTGTTTTAGATCAAAAACCTATATGTATCAATCGCGCGCGCGCGCGTGTGTGTGTGTGTGTCTGTGTGCCATCTATGAGACATTATGAAAAACTTGTCTTGACTACAGCAGAGCACTGTTCTAACAGAGGGAAGTGGCCACACTGCAGAGTCACTGCATTACTACAGATACGTCGCGCACGCGCGTTCGCGCGCGCGTGCGCGCGTGTGTCTGTCTGTGTGTGTGCGCGCGCGCTACACCAGGTTGTTGCGGCTAACGCTTCTTCAATAATAACAAGTGTTATACGTGGACTCGCCCGTCGGTCGGTCGGTCGGTCGGTCGGTAGGTCGGTCGGTCGGTCGCCTGCCTGCCTGCCTGCCCACTCATAACGGCATCGGGTATTTGAAAAGGCCGACCTTATCCACAGCGCCCACCATTGTTGCTCAAGGTTTAGGGTTCATACTTGTGCAATTGTCAGTTAAAAACAATTTTTGCGCATGTCTGGGGCACCATAACAACACGTATATATTCTGCATGTGCGCCTTTTACTAGAAAAGGCATACATAAGTAATTTTAAAGACCGTAGTGCTTATCACGCTGCACTGACCATGCAACGCTTGCACAAAAAGGCGAGTGTTTTCAACGCTGTGCTAAGGCGAGACGGGGGTGACACCTACCCGTCGTCTTGCGTTCTACACCTTATCACCTCTGAGATGAGCGTGCACACCCGTCTCCAAGCCACGCGCTTCGTTTTCCAATAAAAACTGCCAGATGGCGCTCATGTCTCACGTGTGACGTGACTTGATGCGCTCGTTCGCCTTCGCTGCACGCACGAGGCACTCTAACACAGCGCCTCCAGCATGCTATTCACCGATTTTCTTGCGCAGAACATCAAATAACTATTTTGTTCACTCTCTCCATATGCACTACTATCGTCTTTTGACGACGTTTGCAGATAACATGCAGATACGGGGCCATTTTTTTACCTAAGACTTATGAGCGCCGCCATTTTTGTCTGTTAAGGTAATGTTTTCTTGTTTTTACACTAGACGTCAATGAATACAAGAATATGAAACATCTTACGCACCAACTCAACCATTTTTATGCACACTCACCTACCATAAAACTGTTCAATAAGTTTCTTAAAGATGGAAAACACAAAAGGTAATAGCAATATATGCAGCACTGAAACCCATTTGTAAAATAGTCTGTTTACTCAAGCGTTACTTCAAGCACAGCTGTTTGTTTGCCTTTTCGTTAATATGTCGTTTAGCGTCGACTCATTATCTTTATAATCAACCAGCAATAACTATATTCGTCTTCTTCATACTCGGTTTCATATCCCCACTCGTGTGCCGGTTAGCCCACTGCTGGGTATGATCATTCTGATGGGTAGAGAACATGAGCAGACAGAAGAAAAGAAAAAGATAAAAATACGGCAAAATAAATGAATTGTAAGTTATTTTAAACGAAGGCATTTCTTGACAGGGCCGGGTTCAAACTTGCCTCCTCGCAACCTGAAGGCGAAAATCGTGACTATTCTGCAATTCAGGCACGCTAACAGAACCGAACATAGCATTGCATAGCATAGTAGGAAAAGGTTATGGGATGGAGGAGTGATTGTCAAAATGATGGAAAGGAGGAGAAAAGAAAGTGAAGCATTGCACAGAGATCAGATAAATACAAAGAGAGGGAAAAAACGCAATGGAAGATAGACGAGATTAAAAAGTGTTGAACATATAGGCAGAAAGACACGCATATATACAATGAGGAAGCCCAAAGTAAAGATAAAAGAAGAGAGAAAGTGAAGCGAATCAAAAATAAAGAAAGCAAGAAAGAGACAGAGTGTATATAGAGAAATAAATACCTGGAAATGCTCAGCCAAAGAAGGCATACAAAATTATGAAGGAGTTAAAAATAATGCATAAAAGAGAAAGAAAAATAGCGAGCAGCGAGAAGTTTACAGAGCTCTGTATAATTTCTTTAATATTACCACCATTTGTGCAATTATGCCTTAACGTTCAATGCTTAGATTCATATTGTTAACTTTTTAATGTATATTTCTCGTGCAGAAATACTTATTATCGCTCACGTTGAGAGCTCCTACGCTGTATCTTATAAGTCAGCGGATTTCCAGGAACACGCTCGATTGCCAACGCGACGTGCAGGCGATAAGCCCCGCTCGCGTTGCGCACATAACGCAACCCGCAAGCTATTTCGTAGTTCGTGTTGAAATATAAAAACTTTTACTGCTTATAACAGTCCTGGGATGGCATTAGACGAACCGTGACTTCATTTTCGACATGAAGTTCAAAGTCGTGTAAATTCTTCTTAAGTAAAGCCGGGGAGTTCTTGATTTAGTTATTTTGGTCCAACCCGATGTGCACGCAATAACTATTCTGGGGTCATGTTTTCAAAATTTTCAAGTGACAACGGGCTATACAATGAAAGGACTTCTGTTGTGTCTGTCGACATGACTACTGCTGTATTTTACTAAGAGGTAAGCTGATTTATTAACTACTCCAACTTATGTACATTTTTACCACTTCACCACAGTTTTAAAGGAAGCAAGCAACTATTCTATTTTCTTTTGTTTTGTTGTAGGCCCGTGTACTCAGATTTGGGTGCACGTTAAAGAACCCCAGGTGGTCAAAATTTCCGGAGCCCTCCACTACGGCGTCTCTCATAATCAAATAGTGGTTTTGGGACGTTAAACCCCACAAATCAATCAATCAATTATTTTCTTTTGTTTTATTTAAAACATTTACGTAAACAGCCGCTAGATGCCATAGGCGCACGTACGTTATTTTTTCCTCTTGGTAAACTGTGCTGATCAAATTCAAAGGTATGGCAATATTTGCGTAAAATCCTTTGTTGTTATACGATTAAGTAGTTTAGAAAAAACAAACAGCGAGCAACGAAACAAGCAGTATTTATTCACCTGATCAGAGTATATTCATTATATACTGCGGCCAAGCGTTCATGACAGTTGTTGACAAGCTTCCAGAGAATCTGGCGAAGTGAAGTTCTGTCTGAAAAAGTTCATCAATTTTTTCAAGAACTTGACTCGCGGGTAGACGCCCTTGCCGCACTGGTTTGTTGGATCGTCCATTTCCGTACTATACACGATTAGGCCATAGTTGACGTCAAGGAGCTTCTTTCTTCCCTTGCAAAGCTGGGTGATGCGAAATAATAATTTCAGTAATGTCACAAATAATCCATGCTAAACACGTAAGGTAATTTGTAAACATTGCGCAATCACTGCGTACAGGGCAAGTGAAGGCATAGGGTTTCCGAAAGTTAACTAGAAGGATCTCTATCGCTACGATCATTCAGCGACCATGGGAATGATGGAGAGTACATGAATTTACCTACTCTTCGAGCTTCTGGGCTTCTAAAGCCCTTGTGGCTTCGTTAATTCTTGTGTATTGGTTTTGTTTCGAACTAAATAACGAACTGTTTTCAACTTTGTGACACAATTTTAATTAGTTAGCCGAAATGGCTGAGAGGGTGAAGCATAGCTGCTGGACACTTGCTTATTTTTATTTTGTGACAACGCAGTTTCAAGCCACGCGAAGACGAGCTGAACCAAAAGTATTTAGACTAGACAAATTCATGCAGTACCCGTCATTTCCACGCTCGCTGAAGCGCCATGTATTGAGCTCCTATAGACGTCAGCGCCAGAGTCCTCTCTAGTGTTTTTACGGCATACTCTACGGATGAAGGCACCTATACGTGTCTTTATATAAATTTTTTGTGTGTCCACGTTCTTGTATATACTGTGAAACTCACTTTCAAACACAAACGATCAACTCAACACGCCCAGAAATAATGACAAATGATCAGTCTGTTGACCAAAAAACAGTAGCAATGTGCGAGGCCCCTAGCTAAACGCGGAATTCCTTAAGAAGCAAACCGTCTTAAGGTTTTCACTTGGGAATAATGCTAGTGCTCCGGCAATCAGGAAAGTTGTAAGACGGATGAGCCGTGTGTAACTCGTGGTTTGTTCGAATATAAAGCCGTGTTAGACTGGACCAGCGGAAGCAAATGACGCATAATAATAATAACTTGCCGGTATTTACATTACAAGATGGTCATATTATTATGAGGCATGTCTTATAGTAGAGGGTTACAGAAATTGCAACCATGTGGTGTTTTTTAACGGGCACCAGACATTCAATAGTAGAAAGGTTTTTAGCAATCGACCTTCAGGGAAATGAAAACACCCGACAGAGATCAAATGTGTGACTTTCAGGTCATATTTCGAGGACCGTAAATGTTATACCATGGGACAGACAAAATGAGTCATGATAATGCAATAACACAAAAGAATCGATAAAGAATGCCGAACATAAATAATGGTAATCACAATGCACTTTTCTGTTAGTGAAATATATTGAAAACCTTTTGACTATGTAATTCTAAAACAAAATAAAAAATAAAACAGACACAATGATTTTAACTTGCGTGTTTTGTTCAGTTGGTTTAATGGTCCTAGTATTTAATCAGAAAAAGTAAGTTAGTGGGAAGTGATGGACTGAATACAACAGGGAAGCCTCATTTGACAGGTGTTTTTTTTCAGGCATGCAAGGCGTTTTACTTTGCAAGATTCAGTGGAAACGCAACTGCTGCTGTTACAAGAACCAAATACGTCGCTGTACCTGGAAAGTGATGCATCTCGTTGAGAATATTAAAAGTGTTGTCACAATACCTAAAAAAATTAAATTGTCTCTTTTATCAGCTTTATTGTCAGCGACTCTGCACACCAGCCAGGAGAATCTTGTGGATAAGCTGTTGGCCAGATATGCTCGAGGGTAGGCTTCAATTTCTGAATCAGATGGTCGCTTTTCAGTGTCGTGGAAGTGTAAACACACCAATGGGCTTGAATGAAGGAGCCGGTTAGAAAACTCCTGGATGTAAAAATTATTCCGAAGTACTCCCATGTGGCATGAGCCCCTCCGCAGTGGTTTAGTCGCTAAGGCACTCGGCTGCTGATGCTCAAGTCACGGGATCAATATCCGGCAGCAGCGGCTGCATTTTCGATGGACGCGAAAATGCTGCAAGCCCATGTGCTCAGACTTGGCTTCACGTTAAAAAACTCTAAGTGGTCGAAATTTCCGAAGCTCTCCCCTACGGCGTTTCTCAGTCATAATCATTTTGTAACATTTTGTCCGTAACTATATAGATTCTGTAGAGTATATAGGTGAATGTAAGTGTTTCTCAACTTTAACAAAATTCAGCCTTTAATTCCTCTTCGAGCGACTGACAAGTCCATTGCCGCTGTTCACATAGCAGCACTTTTCACTTGTCCCTACTTTGTTATACCACCTCGGTGGCTGCGTCTTAGGCACCGACAGGGCAGCGCTGTTTTTCCATCATAAGAAGAACCTGAATCTTATTGTCCAAGTGGTTTGTATTTAACGGTTGTCAAGTCTATCAGAAGGTTCGCGCAAACAGCCACACTGACACTCGCAGTGCTTTGACAGGAGTTAGCCGTGCAGCACAGAGAAAATTGGCGCGGCCGACACCTGACTAAGTATTGCAATATGCTTTGGAACTAATGCGACGACCGAAGAAAAAAAATCAATGCCATTGCGTTCTTTTTGAGACAGCTGTGTACATTTACTGAAAATTCAATCCCGCATTGAGCACACGATTTCGTCGACTAAGGTCCTTTACTGCTTTTTTAACGCAATAGCGTTAGAGAGCTCGTGTCGCAGAAATTCTGCCGTCGGCCTCGGCACCGTTGACTGTGAGCGAAAAATCATCCGTGAGCAAAACATTTAGAAAAAGCAAATAAAATAAAGAGTAAAATTTTGGGTTCCATCGAGGACTGAACCCGCGGGTGTTCTACCACAAAGGCAATATGTTACTTGTAGATGCTTCGTGAAAATCACTAATAAATGCCACGTAGTGAAAGGAGTCTCCTTAACACATTTTGTTCAACAGGTGTCAGAATGAAAACGAGACCATTCGGTGATTTGTAGGTACACTTGGGAGGCCATCAAACTATATTGAAAAAGGCCGGAAGAGTGCGGTCATCGCCAATAATAACACACAGAAACTTTCAAACACCTCTAAAAATGGACAACTATGTCCACCTAGCGGAAAACTTGCCATGCCTTTCCAGAGGCGCTGATCAAACAAACATCAAACACTAGATAATGTGCCACCATGTGTGAGGCATTGCGAGACTCTTCATACCCCTTCAAGAAAATGTCATTCCAACGCACTAGGGGCCGCCTTTTCCTGTCTTTTTCAACTCTTAAAGGCGAAGCTTAATGGTCCCCCACTTTTTTGTATAATTTTTATTAGGCCAGTGCGCCTAAACTTACCTTGATTCCCAAAGACCTCGAATCATCAAAGCTGATAAATCTTCCTTCCTTCTTACTAACATAGTAAGGTGCGATGGGTTCGCTTTCTTGGAAGCAGAACTCGTAGTTCGTGTTCTTGCAGTACTTTGGCGAAGTAAACAAAAGAAATGCACTTTATTAGGCATCAGAAATTTTCAGCGCCAATGATGGCTACATACAGGTGCAGTGTAGTGATTATTCAGCTGGCGAAGGAATTCTATCCTGACTATTGACATCACGTGGGAGGACTTTTCGTTTGGCCTAATAGTGTTTGGTTATCATCATAATGTAGCATGAACAAATATATATAGAGATCTAGAACGTCGGGGTTGGCTTGTGTGTCTCCTTATCTCTATACTTATCTAGAAGCTTTAAACGGGGATCATTCGGAGTTGTTTTTGCAAGCAGAGTATGGTGCCAAGTATTTGTCACGTGTGTATCTGCGAGAAGATCACTTCCATGAGCATAGATCACGTGTGATAAGCTGTGATCCATATTAGAGGAAAACTCATGTTACTTATGTAAGAGAATACAAATGGTTTTTCAGAAGGCGTACTGAGTAATTGTGGAAGGAACGCGTATCATATGCGCAGATTTTATTTTTTATTCAGTAGACAGTATGGATGCCTATACGCTACTGTGTGTTATATAACGTAGGCGCGTATGCCCCGACGGTTGGCACAACATACGTAAAAAATTGGGATCGATAATAATGAACAGGCAAAGAGGCAATACTCGTGTCTCCTGCTCCTTAACGTTGCGTAAGCAGATTGTGACGAAGGTGCAGTTACATGCGCATATGTAGGGGGCATGCTTTAAATGTTTATTTATACTATGCATGTTTCTTGTGTAAGACACCTGTATCAGGTAAAATAGTTGCAGTGATACAGCTGTCAAGCAGCAAAACGTGTTGTAAGCCTGTAAAGCGTGCTCTCTTTGTTAGTGCGCAACGTCATGAAGCGAAGCCAACCTAAACAGTGTACAGCGGAAAACGCTTGCACGTATGTGCGCATACACTCCCAAAGTATTCTTTTCGCGAATTCTGTTTTTTCGTAGTTTAATTCTTTGAAGAACACTTCTTCAATTTAGCTCAAATGAGATTCATGCAACCATGTGAGGGATTGTACGATCCTCAATACGGTGTTTCGTTAGCCTGTAAAAGCGTGCTTTTACTGTTAGTTTGCACTGTGATGCAACAAAGCCAACTTCAAAAGAAGTGTGGCGCGGTTTTATATTTATTTCAAAACTTTTGCGATTCTGCATTATTCTAACAACTATCAACGCATATTCGATTGCATTTTTTAACACTTCTCTAATTTAACTAAAAAAAGTGTATAGAACTATGCAGGTGATTCCATGATCCTCTAAACGACATTTCATAAGCCGGCAAAGCGTGCTTTGACTGTTAGTTTTGCACTGTCTTGCAACAAAGCCAACTTCAACAAAGTGTGGTATTGTTTATTAAATGTCTGTAAGATTTGTGAATCTCCAAAATCTTGACAACTATCAACGCCTATTGCCTCGCCACGGTGATCTGGTAGGCTAACGGCACTTGGCTGCTGACCCGCAGGTAGTGGGATTCGAATACCGGCTACGGCGGCTGCATTTCCGATGGAGGCAGGAAATGTTGTAGGCCCGTGTGTTCATCATTTGGCTGCACGTTAAAGAACCCCAGGTAGTCGAACTTTCCGGAGCCATCCACTACTGGTGTCTCTCATAATCATATGGTGGTTTTGGGACGTTAAACACCACATATCCATCAGTCAACGCAGTGACAGTTGAACTGTTGAAATCTCCCACTTACGTCCATGACGGGAACCTCTAACGTCTCTTTGCTGGGCAGCATCTCCGCTTTGTAAGCGTAGTTTTCGTCCGGAATGTATCGCTTGGCAGCCATCGTCACGGTTATATAGAAGGTAGTATCATTCAAATGCTGAGCATGAAGATGTCGAACACCCTTATGCGCGGTTCTCTGCACCAAAATAACAAATTTAAAACAATCAGGCGAAATTCTTGGTAATCCAACTGAAGTACTTTTGTACACTCCTCGTAACGAAACTACATAGTTTGCAAGCATTTATTTACATATATAAGCACTTAGGTGGTTTGTATAATCTTTCTTTTCTGCCGAACACGTTGTTTTATCCAGATTGAACGAAAAAAATAGGTAAATAAGTAAATCTATTGTAGAAAGTGAATTTTTTAGGCTTAGTATTGTCGGGAGAGATGACGCATTAAGTATGTAGCGGAAGGAAAAGAGAGGGGTTCTGTGGTTCTGAATCTTGCAAAAATTTCTAAGCGTCACCTAACATACAAATTTTTCAGATGGGTATCGCCACATTGCTATCACAGCGCCTTCGATTGTTTTTCACGTGGCATTTTTTATCTTATCTGTCATTGTGCATTATTCTTTAAGCCGCTAGTGTTGTTAGCAAAAAATTTCAAATACATACTGCACATGAAAAAAAAAACAAGCCCTAAATACAGTTCGAAGATGTGTGCACTCTGACCCAGTTTGGGGTGGTTAAGCTACACCGGTGAAAAGTGGAGCACTTATAGTCTGTCGTCATGTTGTAGCTGGGGCACCTGGCGAGATCCGGCGTGTTCCGCTTCGCCGGCGCAGAAATAGAACATGTTCCTAATTCACGCGCTTCACGCGACTAACGTTAGACCACGATGCACTGCGCATGGCAGCGGCAAGGTGGCGGTGATCAACAAAATGATGATGTGTGGGCTGCCTTTGGAAAGTGCGGCCGTAGTTTACTCGACGTTGTCTCCTCGAAAGGTTTCTAGGTCCCAATAGAGTGTACACTAGACGTGTTGTTGCCTGGTGCACGGAGAGCCATAGAAATGCATGGGAAGCATTGGGAATGCGCCCTCATGTGTTCTTACATTACCCATTTTCGTTTTTGATGCAACCTATGCAGCTATTTTTTTTGCTCCAAGAGCATTCAATGCCGTGCTCGTAAACAGAGAGACAGTGCTAAGAAACACATGCATCAACAAAAAACATGGGTAAAGAAGCAAAGAATGAAAAAAAAATGCGTAGGCCCCATAGAAAAAAAAAACGAGCCGCGGACACTTTCAAGGACGAGATTGCACGTGTGCAATCTCGTCCTTGAAAGTGTCCGCGAAAGTGTGGACGAATTGCACGTCTGGAGAAAAATTTGCTGCCATCGCTGGCTGCACGCACCCAGCCTATCTGAACTCGGCACACGCGACCTGATTACGCCGAACACGCTGGACTATATGTAGCCTTTCATACTCCTAGTGTTGTACCTACTGCGAAAAGCAGCTACTGAAAAACCGCAGCCACTGACGTATTCAAGTGTGAGACAGATGGTGGCGTGGCCCACAGCTTCGAAGTTACGTCTCTTTCTGAAAACAGCCAACAGACTTAGTGATAAACTGGAAAACGTTTACGTAAACTGCGGTATAGAACAAAGGCTACGTACCAGGTGATACCAGTACGCGTGGTCTGGCATGTTCATTTCTTCCCAGAATGTAGGCGGCATCATTCGACCTGAGCTCCAATTTCTGTCGTCTTCGATGAGGTGCCCCAGGAACCCTATGCCATCGAGCCACACGACAGTACTAGTGAGTAGCAGAAAAGCAGAAAGGAAAAATTATCGTGAGTACCTAATGCTGCTGTCAAGTTTATCGAGAGTATCACTTCGCGAAATACTGGACCAAAAACTACACGCGAACGAAGGTGACCGAGCAAACGTGCAGGACGGAAATAATCGTCTTATTTCTTACTCATTATTACAAGAGTGGCGTGGAGCGCACTACGCCTCCTGAGTCCTTTTTTTTTCTTGTTGCTGTGACATTATTTCATCACCTGATAAGTAGAAAAGATGCGTAGCGCAGTAATCCGACTAGTCAATACTCATATTTTTTAAATATCGCTGAATATTTTCATTGCATGGGATCTTGCGATGCCATATTACTAGATTGATTGATTGATTGATTGATAGAATAATTGATTGATTGATTGATTGATTTGTGGGGTTTAAGGTCCCAAAACCACCATATGATTATGAGAGACGGCCGTAGTGGAGGGCTCCGGAAACTTTGACCACCTTGGGTTCTTTAACGTGCACCTAAATCTGAGTACACGGGCCTACAACGTTTCCGCCTCCATCGGAAATGCAGCCGCCACAGGCGGGATTTGATACCGCGACCTAGGGGTCAGCAGCCGAGCGATGCCATATTGAAAAAAAAAACACCCATGAGCTCATCTTTAGGTTACGATAGAGAACACCATGTCTCAGAATCGTCTTATAGAGCGTGTTATAGAAGCAACGACTAATTTGCCCGTCTTAATATAGGTGCCTACATATGCATAATTTATATTACATAGTCTTTGTAGCCCCGCCAGCGGTGGTCTAGTGGCTAAGGTACTCGGCTGCTGACCCGCAGGTCGCGGGTTCGACTCCCGGCTGCGGCGGCTGCATTTCCGATGGAGGTGGAAATGTTGTAGGCCCGTGTACTCAGATTTGGGTGCACGTTAAAGAACCCCAGGTGGTCGAAATTTCCGGAGCCCTCCACTACGGCGTCTCTCATAATCAAATGGTGGTTTTGGGACGTTAAACCCCACAAATCAATCAATCATAGTCTTTGTACTACAATAAAACGTGTGGTGACGTTAGCACTTTAAATGGTCTCCACCTTCATTATTGTCTTGTTCAGGGCGCTCCAATACGAAAAATTAACGAAGGCTCCAAAATAATAAATTGTGTTTTTTCAATCAAATATAAACAGAAAAATGAGTGCTATATTCAAGCACTGTAAACACAAAGGTTTCTTATTTTAAGGAGTGCAAAGAAAGATATTGCATCTATTACGTTCCTAAAGCCTAATGTGGCTTATTTCAAAACTTCTAGTCCGAGCTATATAGGTATTTTTTTCAATTTGAGTATGAGTGGTGAAATACGATATGTTCAAACGTTCCCATTACAATGTCGTATGGTGACAAAAATAGATTAGAGCTTGTATGTTGAGTTAATATATTATTTTCTATAACTCAACTTTATTTATTGGGCAAGTAAGGCCGTGCCGTCACGTAATCTGACAGGCCCGATAATTGTAGCACATATACTACAGGCATTTGCTCGAAATTCAGTTAACGTAAAAGAAAAACTGAAATGTACCCTATAAAGGGTATCCTAAAGCCCACCCATGTTTCCGTACGACGTCAATAGTACACTCACTTCAGCAGTCGTGTTACAAGTGTCGTCCCGTACAATGACGCAAGGGCCCCGGTGAAGATGTAGTAGTGAGCGCGGTTCGGCTTTATCTCTTCTTGTACGATCGTTTTTATGTTCTGCAAAAAAAGCGAAACGTACAATACAAATTGAAAATGTCACTTCTGTGAAGGATGCAAAGGGCTCCTAACCCAGTTTATATGTTACTAGTGAAACGGCACGTCACGTGGAGTGGTCGATGGTGATCATGCCTGAGAAGCGTAGCACGCCTGCACAAGTAAACCGTCAGTTTTCATTTATCATATTGAATGTGTACGAAGCCGTGTGCAGTGTCAATTTTTATGAGATAGAACATGGGTGTGCGTGGCCTGCATGCTCCGGCGGCTGCTGGCAGTACGTTCTATGAAAAGTGGGAGCGAGGTCAACGAAAGCCTCTTTTCGCGTCATCTCAAGGTAAGTAAAACAAGTAATCGTTGATTAAAAGAAACCACCAGCAAAGATTGGAAGCCCCTGTCCCTTCAACGCGATTACGCAAAAGGCCGCTAATTGCCAGGAAGGCGGAATGGTTTCAGCCTTGTGCGTGTGTCCTGCTTTGTTTAATTTCTCGTTTTTCGTGCTGTTTCCTTTTAATATACTTTCTTACCGCTATCAGTAGCGAGTGCGTAATGCTTGGACACGTTGACAGACGTAAGAACAGAGAGATATCGTGAAAGAGTTGAATTAAACTTTGAAAGTCGTCCACTGGAGAGATGACAACTGCTATTGTGAATTTCGCTGGCTTGTTTAAGTCGAATATTTAGTTGTAAAGTCATACTTCAAGAGTAATTGCACTAAACAGTGTCATAAATAACAATACCAAAACGTCGGCCAACGCACGCGTCAAATACAGACTGTCGGTGCAACGCCTAACATGATAGAAGGTAGATGGAAGATTTTAAAAAATCATGACCTCTGCAAGTGCGCAGTGCTTCAACCTTCTATTACATCAATAAGGGGCTGTCACATCCGGTAAATCAATCGGTACTAAACCAATTTTGGTTGCAGAAGTCTTCAACAACTACAGTTACTCTTTATACTTGGCTCTTTCACCCGATGTTGTATTCTCTGGAAACAAGATGACATCATTAGCGGTCAGAATTTACCCGTCAATACAACTGCTCTTAATCATGTGTCGTGCGATTTCCCACAACCTGATAACTATACCAGTTCGGGATTCAAATATTATGCATTGCTCCTTGAAGCGCACACAGAGCTCACGAAAACGCTTCCGTGCGTCTAAACATAACAACCATTTGGAAGCGTGCGGCTTTAATGAGAAGCGTGCTACGAGCCAGCATTTCTCATGTCAGGGAAGACACTCATTATTACAACGCATATAACACGCAGCGGGAGGAAGAGGATTGCGATACGAAGAAAAAAACTGAAAAGAAGAGATGACCTCTGGAGAGATGGCTTTTCATGATGGCTCTTCACCTTGTGCTCAAATATTACTTTACACAATCTGGGGCTCAACATAACTTTCCTACAAAAACCTTATGAGTGTGGCGGGGCACATTTTAAATCGAAACCATCCCATTCCACATCGCAGGTGCGAGCTCCACCATTCTGCCACAACTATAGTCCACTGTAGGACATCCCTCCCCTTCCCCGGCAACATAGCCACCAGCGGTGGCTTGAGAAAAGAGGTAATTAAAGCGCACGTCTCCAACGTTAGAGGCACCGTATTCTATTCACAGAGCTACCAGGCACCAATCGATATTTTCTTTGAAACAGAGGTATCCTGGCTGAGCGCTCTGTCGAGTGGGTACTCACATCTCGAGAAGGGAGTGTCTCTATTTTTTTAGCTATCTTCTTTCACTCTTCTTCACTCTCCTGCAAAAGACTACCCCATGGTTTCTTATGTGTTACACAAGCAGCCTTATTTCCTCAATCCAAAGCCCTATCTTTATTGTATACAGGAGAGGAG
This sequence comes from Rhipicephalus annulatus, assembly GCA_013436015.1. NCBI lineage: Eukaryota > Metazoa > Arthropoda > Arachnida > Ixodida > Ixodidae > Rhipicephalus > Rhipicephalus annulatus. Next base: position 147,971 of record WOVY01004914.1, read on the forward strand.
GAAGGCAGTAGCTTGACATGCTGCCTCTGGAAATAATTGAAACAAGACCAAGCACATATAACGAACAGGCTCATATTTTTAGCCACAAAAAGCTAAAGCTAGATATTAACATGTTTGCATAACCATCCGCTCCCTATTGAACTACTCAATGAAACGAGAAACGATCCTTCAAGTATTCTCACTGCAGCAATCATATGCATTCACGCAGATCATTTTTATGTTAAATGTTCGTCTTAAAGCGTTAGGTTTTCAACTGGTCGTCAACATTTAATGATGAATCGTTCCTTTTGTTTTTCTGAAGTGCCTCCTGAAACAACTTTACACCACAATTTCGATATGATTATGAAAGTCTTGGTGCCTGTTTAAATGCATACTAAACATCACGGTGAGTTAGCACGTTTTCTACCTTCCTCATTTTTTTGTCGCATCAAGTTCGACGCAGTGGCTATTTTAAAGATTTATGAAATGCTCACTTTTAGAATCTCAAACAGAAGTGTCATGTTGACTTCTGTCATGCGGTACACATCTGTTGTCAAGAATCCCCAGTGGTAAATCTTTTTTCCCCACAGCTTTTTCACGGTTTCTTTGCTGACAGGATCCTTCAAAACCTCAGCTGTCTTCAAGTGACATCTGTAGCGAAACAAAAACGAAAGAATCAAAACAGTTGTCGTATACAGGTAATGAAATTGGCAGATAATTAAGCAGAGCAATGCAAACGGGGACATTTTTGTTTTTCAAGTGTAGTGCGATAGTTCTAACGTAAATTGAAAAGAACGAAATTGTGTTAAAAAAACCTATCTTTTCGTCAAAGGCATCTCAACTATCAACTTTTAAATTGCGTGTTCGACGCTCTATAAACAGAGCTTTGACGGCAGTGCACTACGCGTTAGGGAGCTATGCTTGGACGACACTAATAAAACAGTGAAGCTGGCTGTGTGCAGTGAAGTTGAATGAAGTGGAATTAAGTGGGGCCTCTACAATATACATTCGATGTTGGATATCTTCAGTGCGGCTGCCTCGCGGTAAAGAAGTAATGCTTTAAATATAAGTGGGGACTGCCCGACGTAGTGGTGGGTGTAGAAAGGAGTTGTATGAATAGTGGGAGTTCTGGTATGATTGGCACATTAATATAGTAGGATTTACCCACAGAAAGTGAGTAAATCTACGATCTACTATGGTTTCCGGGCACAAATATCGCGAGCAAGAACAGGTTCTACGCTTCGGTGTTTAGAATCACGTATCTAAGCATTTTCCTAATAAGCAAACACAGTACATAATGCTTACTTATATAGGGTACACCTCAATTATGCGCAATATTTGACTTTCGATTATTAATGTTCACAAGTATAAACGCAACTGCGAGATCAAGATAGGTGGGCCTTGAGCATGGGCTTAAAGGGAGATGGATAGCACAGGCAGCTGTGCAAATCCTACTGATTATCGATCAGTAATCTTTACGTATTCTGTCCTCATGCCTGAACCCCACAGGACGGCATTACGGTGTGCCACTGTAGAGTACCTGGTACTCTAAATTCTCAACATCTTTTTATTGTGATGGAAAGTATATGGACGCTCTCAGTTGGACTTCACTGCCGGTGTCGATGTAATGCACCGCATATCTATATATATGAAAACGCCAGGAAGAAAAAATATCAGAAAAAAAAAGTCCACTGCACGGAATCGAACGTGGGACCTCCGCGTCGTGATTGCAAGACGTTAACCACTGAGCCACCAAAGGGAACCTCCTTCATAGTTCAAACGGCAACCTATTCATATCTACCACTTACTGCTGTTGGCGGGAAACTCGGGGGGCGCGGGGAGGGTACTATCGTGTTTTCAGCATTATTAGCAAAATGGCCCAGTGAGCACGCGGCGGCTCTCACCTCTCACGCGTACTTTGGCCCGCGTAGAGAATAAGGGGGTGTAAGCTCGATCGCGCACCCTTATCTTGCAGTGGGGAGAATCGCGCATCTTGGCTAGCCTTTGGGTTTTATCAGAACGATTATGTTGTATAGTTACCCGGTGATAAAGGTCACTGCAATTGTTGCACAGCCTTCGTTTGTGAAAAGGGCGCGCTTTTAAACACAGCGAAGTAACAACTGAGACGCTTATTCCCGTTCATGTGTACCTGTGTGTACGTTTCGTGTGTCATTTGTGCGTGAGAAACGTGGGGAACTTTTTAATTCGCTTGACATTCTGCGCGTGCCCTTTCAATCTGTCTCTATCGCATTCATTGCTCCGCCTTTGCCGCAAAGTTGTGAATTTTACTAAGCACACCAAACTTTTCAAGTTGCTTGAATGGGGTTTTTACTATATGTTTTGTTAATTTGGCACGAAATCACAAAGCTGTTCTAAAAATAATAAAAAGTAATTTATTTTTTTATTTTCGAAAGAACAATCGTGAAAAAGGTTTTGCTTGTAAAAGAGTGAAATCAGTTTTGGATAATACATTTTCCCAGGCTTTCCTTCTGAACCAAAAAAGTAATAGTAGACACGACCATTGATTAGTTAAAAATATAAGTTTTGAGACGTTTATTGGCGGACACTTGTCGACGATGCTCGACAGCGACAGTCAATGCGGGTACCGACTCTCTGCACGAGCTGCTCTTCTTTTTGCTAAAAGGGCGACCCACTAGAAGGCGCTGGAGAGGACGACCCACTGTTCGAAGGCTTCGCCACAACTACCCAGGGTACGAAGAGGGAGCCGCCTGGCGACCTAACAGCTGGTTACTATGAGCGGGTCGTGGAAGGCTTTGAGGCGCTCGACGTTAGGAATGTCGCGCCCTCGACGGCGCATGTCCGAAGGTGGTGTCGCGAGAGCAAGGTTTCGCGTAGAACCCTGTTCTTTTACGGCTCACAAGCGCAGCAGTCGAGGTCACCCCGTTCGGGATTCAAGATCAAATATCTTGGACACATTCTCACAGGTGAAAGCATCCGGCCGGACCCAGACAAAGTAGCAGCAATCGAAAAATTCCCAAAGCCACGAAACAAGAAAGGTGTACAGAGCTTTCTCGGAATCTATAACTACTATCGGCGATTCATCAAAGATTTCTCTCGCAATTCTCGACCTCTGACCAACTTAACCAAAAAGGATGTTCCTTTCGTCTGGGATGCGGCATGCGAAGTGGCCATGCAATCCCTCAAAGAGAAGCTGATCACAGCCCCAATTCTGCGTCAGTTTGAGCCGGGAAAGCCGATAGAGGTGCACACTGATGCCGGCCGATTACGGCATTGGCGCCGTGCTTGTACAGAAAATTGGAACTCAAGAGAGAGTCGTCGCCTATGCCAGCCGCCACCTTAACAAGGCTGAGATGAACTACAGTACAACTGAGAAAGAATGCCTCGCCGTTGTGTACGCCTGCGGACAGTTTCGGCCATACGTCTTTGGTTCTAAGTTCATGGTCGTGACTGACCAAGCCAGCCTGGCTTGGCTAATGAAAGTAAGGAATCAGAACGGTCGTCTTATGCGATGGTCTCTGTTGCTTCAGGAATTCGACATAACGTTGCGACACCGCCCTGGCCTCAAGAGTGGAAATGCCGACACGCTTTCCCGCCTTCCTCATGATCCCGCGCCTGTAAGCGAAGAAAACCCCTTACCGTTGCTGGTTCTGGATCAGGTGGATGTTGGAAAAAAGCAAAGGGCAGACCCATGGATGAAAGAAATTATGCAGCACCTCGAGCACCCGGATGCGCCCGTTGTCAGGAAAACTAAAAGAACGGCACGGAGCTTTCGGTTGATCGACGGTGTACTGTATCGAAGGGCGAAAGGGTTTCAGGAGGATCGTGCGGCGCTCGTTGTCCCCAAGTACTTGAGATCTGAGATTTTAAGGTACTGCCATGACGCCACCACGGCAGGCCACTTAGGTGTCAAGCGCACATGGGAGAAAGTTCGTTGCCGATATTTCTGGCCGAAGATGTTCGCGTACGTAAGCAAGTACGTTCTCTCCTGCCCCGACTGCCAGACACGAAAGCAACCACCGGGGAGGCCGGTCGGGTTCCTCCAACCGATCCCACCTGCAGGTCGACCTTTTCAGCAGGTGGGCATGGACTTCATTGGGCCTTTCACTAAATCCAAAGCAGGGAACCGCTACATCGTCGTGATTACCGACTACCATACGAAATGGGTCGAGGCTGTCGCGTGTCCAGCGGCCACTGCCGCAGAAGCAGCAAGAGCTTTCGTCGAACAAATCGTCCTACGTCATTGTGCCCCGGAGAAAGTAATAAGCGATCGTGGGCAGCACTTTGTCGCCAACATGACCGAAGAAATATTCCGGCTCGTGGGTAGCAAGCATGCCACCACAACAGCATACCACCCACAGGCCAACGGCTTGTGCGAGCGTTTTAACCGCACGTTGGCTGACATTCTCAGCATGTACGTTTCCTCACACTACCGCGACTGGGATGAATTCCTACCGTACGTTCTTTTTGCATACAATTCTTCCACCCACGAGACGACTGGATTCACTCCCTTCTTTCTTCTTCACGGACATGAACCGACACTACCGGTGGATGTAGGGTCGGGCGCGCAACGCGGATTCGACTACACCCTGGATGCAATGAAAGTGGCCCGCAGGCTGCGGCAGGCTCGAAAGATAGTAAATGAACGGGAGAAGCGTCAGTAAGAGAAGAACAAGCGCAGCTATGATGCTAGGCGACGAAGTGTTGTTTATCATCAGGGTGACTTGGTGTACTTGTGGACTCCCTCCCGGGCAAAAGGGAAGACGACGAAGCTTCTTCACAAATATCACGGACCTTTCCGTCTTGTGCGCCGGGTAGCCGAGAACAACTGGGAGGTGGTAGACCAAACTGGGAAAAAACGTGTCGTTGTGAATGTGGCGCGTTTAAAGCCCTGCCACGTTCGATTGGGCTCCGATGCCGACGACGCGGACGATGAGTCTGATGATAATCATGAGGTGCGCGATCTCGGTGGTGATGTGCGCGAGGGCAGTGCCAGGAGAGATGACCACGGATTGCATCGAAGTGTTGTGCGCGAGTGCAGTGCAAGGAGAGATGACCAAGGATTGCATCGAAGTGATGTGCGTGAGTGCGGCTCCAATGGTGATGTGCGCGAGTGCGGTTCGCGAGTGGGTCAGGAACCCCGTTTGCAACATTGTGTGCGCGGGACACAGACCAGTGTTCCAGTACAGCAGTGCGAAAGCTACGACACGGACACTGAACTTTACTCGGACTGGAAGACATTTTCAAGTAAAAACAACGCACAACAGAATGTCAGTGCTTACGAAACGGACACTGAGTTGTATTGCAGTACCGACGAGTGAACCTATATATTTCTGTGCCCAATGATTTTGTTTTGTTTTTTCATCTGTTGTTTTTATGTATTTTTTAAAGCCTCTCACCTTTTATACACACGCATAAGTGTCTTTAAATAAGCATCTCACACCCTTGTTGAATGCAAAACCTTTTTGTAGAATTAGTCTATTTCTTGTCGTGTTTTGCAGATAAAACGAGTGGGGCACTCTTTTTCGTAAGGGGGAGGTGTCGCGAGAGCAAGGTTTCGCGTAGAACCCTGTTCTTTTACGGCTCACAAGCGCAGCAGTCAAGGTCGCCCCGTTCGGGATTAGAAGGGGAAAGCTTATAAGGAAAAGCGTCTAGCAAGAGGCAGGTCCGGCGCCACCGTCTGAGTTTAAGCCATTGTTAACAGGCACGCGTGTCATTGAGAATGACATGGGGACGCGACCACTTAGCCTGACCGAGACATAGTGGCGGCAGGTAAACGACCAAATTCTTCCGCGCTGTTGTTAGGATGTCGGGGTGCCTCGCTGTCACATGTACACCTGGAAAGCACACGGAGCCCAATGGTGCATCCATCGCTCTTAAGGACGCTTCTAGGAAGCAACAGTTAATGAAAGAACTGACGGGGCCCGAGCGTGGGAACGGCCGCCGACGGTAGTCGGCCGAAGGAGGCAGCACGAGTAATGTTGGACCGCACGGCCTGGCATGGGAGAGAGTGTCACGTGCGGAGGACCTATCGCTTTGCGTGTTTCATTTTGGGGACGAGGTTTTTACAAATGTAGTGCCTTGTATGAAAGTGTTTCTGTGATTGGTTGTGATGCTGCGAGTCCCAACATGTGATTGGTTTTTGTGAAGACTCTTTGTTCGACCAAGGGTTAAAAAGAGGATGTTTGATTCGAAAAGAGAGCGGAGTTGGGGTCAACAACGGATCTGACCACCGGAGACCAGGCCATGCCGGCCGAGGGGTATGCCACTATTTTCTATGTTTTGTCTTTGTGACCTAGTGCATTTTTTAAATTGAAGTTGCGTTAGCTAAATAAACCCCCAATGAGTGCTCTCCGAAATCATCGTGTTGACTTCTAATCGATTGCCTGCGCGGAGTTTCACCCACACTTATCCGTCTCCCTGGTCGTCGGATGCGCCTAACTTTGAACAACCCCGACGTTTCGCTACAGTGGTTCGATGGGTTAGATCAAGTAATTTACAGGGGAAGTGCGTTTGACGACACGGTAGGGGCCTTCGTATTTGGGCAATAGTTTTGAAGATAGGCCAGTTGATGTGGTAGGGATCGAGAGCCAGACGAGCGCTCCAGGGAGGAAAGTGGGCGCAGTAGTGGTGGTGTCAGCGCGAATGCCTTTTTGCCGCTCTTGATCATGCGCTGTAAAGGTCCTTGCTAGCTCTCGACACTCTTCAGCAAGCTTGGCTGTAGCAGAAATAGGCACCCACTCGGACTGATCTGGCTTGTACGGAAGTATAGTGTCGATGGTGTGCGACGGGTGCCTTCCATATAATAAAAAGAAAGGTGAAAAGCCAGTTGTGCTCTGAGGGGCGGTGTTATATGCGTAGGTGACGAAGGGTAGAATGGCATCCCAATTTGTGTGATCGGCGGCGACGTACTTGGAGAGCATGTCACCGAGCATACGGTTGAAGCGTTCAGTGAGGCCATTCGTATGTGGGTGGTAAACAGCAGGTTTGCGGTGAACAACGTTGCAGTATTTGAAAATGGCTTTGACGACTTCAGACAGGAAGACGCGGCTTCGATCACTGAGCAGTTCTTGAGGTGGACCGTGTCGCAGGATGAATCGTTGGAGCAGGAAGGAGGCCACATCGCTCGCTGTAGCCGCGGGAAGAGCGGCAGTTTCGGCGTATCACGTGAGGTGGTCCACAGCAACAATGACCCAGCGGTTACCAGCTGATGTTAGTGGAAGAGGCCCATACAAATTGATGCCAACGCGCCCAAACGGCCTGGCAGGGCAAAGTAGAGGTTGCAGACCTACCAGCGACAGTTGCGTTGAAGTTTTGCGGCGCTGACATTCTATGCAGGAGCGAACAAATTTCTGAACGTAGCGGTACATGCCGCGCCAAAAGTACCGTTGGCAAATGCGGTGGTAAGTCTTCGATACCCCGGAGTGCGCACATTGCGGATCAGAATGAAAGAATTCCCATATGTCAGAGCGCAGACTGCGGGGTATGACTAGTAGCCACTGGCGGCCGTCACCGTTGTAATTGCGTCGGTGGAGGAGGTCGTCGCGAACGGCGAAATGGTGGGCTTGACGACGCAACGCACGAGTAGATGGAGTGGATGGATCAGTCAGCAAGTCTATCAGTGAGGCAATCCATTGATCCTTGCGCTGTTCAGTAGCAACGGCATGAATGCTAATGGAAGAAACGGCAAGGTGAGACGCTGAGTGGTGGGCATTGTCGTCAGGCAAGGGAGAGCGCGACAGGGCGTCGGCGTCAGCATGTTGCCTTCCGTTGCGGTACAGCACGCGGATGTCGTAGTCTTGCAGGCGAAGTGCCCACCGGGCGAGACGGCCTGAGGGATCTTTCAATGACAACAACCAGCATAGTGCGTGATGGTCGGTGACTACATCAAATGGGCGACCATACAAATAAGGTCGGAACTTGGTAAGGGCCCAGACGATTGCCAGACATTCTTTCTCTGTGACGGTGTAATTAGTCTCAGCTTTTGTAAGCGTACGGCTTGCATACACCACGACATATTCCGGGAACCCTGGTTTGCGCTGCGCAAGGACAGCACCGAGACCGACACCACTGGCATCCGTGTGTACCTCTGTAGGGGCAGTAGGGTCGTAGTGGCGGAGTATCGGAGGCGACGTCAACAAACGAAGGAGCGTTGTGAATGCGTCGTCACACTGTGATGACCACGAATGGAGAGGCCCGTTACTTCCGAGGAGCTTCGTCAGCGGCGATACGATAGACGTGAAGTTTCGGATGAAGCGCCGAAAGTAAGAACACAGTCCTACGAAACTGCGCAGTTCCTTGACGGATGTCGGCTTGGGGAACTCGGTCACGGCCCGAAGCTTGGCTGGATTGGGAAGAATTTCATCCTTGGACACGACGTAGCCGAGTATTGTCAACTGCCGAGCTGCAAATCGGCACTTCTTTAGGTTCAGTTGAAGACTGGCGTCACTCAGACGCGTTAAAACATGCCGCAGGCGTTGGAGATGCGTGGAGAAGTCCGGGACGAAAACGATGACGTCATCGAGGTAGCACAGGCACGTGTGCAATTTCAGGTCACGCAGAACGGGGTCCATCATGCGCTCAAAGGTGGCGGGCGCATTGCACAGCCCAAACGGCATGACGTTGAATTCGTACAAGCCATCTGGAGTGACAAAAGCGGTCTTCGGTCGAGCGTCCTCAGCCATAGGTATTTGCCAATACCCTGAGCGCAAATCGAGAGATGAAAAAAATTCGGCTCCTTGCAGGCTGTCAATCGCGTCATCTACACGCGGTAGTGGGTACACGTCCTTACGAGTGATCTTGTTGAGGCGTCGGTAGTCCACACATAACCGCACAGAACCGTCCTTCTTCGCGACGAGAACGACAGGAGACGCCCAGGGGCTGTTAGAGGGTCGAATAACATCGCGGCGAAGCATGTCGTCCACTGGCTCGTTGATTACACGGCGTTCTGTGGGAGATACGCGATATGGACGTTGCCGTAGTGGTGGTTGTGCGCCTATGTCGATGCGATGCGTGACAGTGGATGTGCGGCCGAGAGAAGATTGAGCGACATCGAAAGAAGAGCGGAATTCTTCCAACAGGGCCAGAAGCTTGGAGCGCTGGACCGGCGTAAGGTTGTCGGCAATGGAAGGACCGAATACATCAGCGGATGATGAAACAGATGTAGAAACAGCACCAAGCGTATTGGAACTTCGGCAGTGCGTGTCATCTGGTTGATCCATGACTTGTGCATCTTCGATGGGTTCCACGCTGCCCAGACATTCCCCTCGCACCAACGTAACACTGTACGGGGATGAGTTCAGAACATAAATAATGGTGCTGCCGTGAGTGACTTGCACGATCGCGAAAGGAACTAGCAAGCCTTTTCTGGTGAAAACACGATGAGATGGCGAGAGGAGTGCAGCGGTGTCGAAAAGACTTGCGCAGTAGACCGGCACCGCCGTGGACGAGTTTGCAGGCACTTGCGTGTCGTCCCTGACGAGTAACTTGCTTGCAGCAGAGGGACTGTCGGCCGGCGTCAAAGAAGAGAATTGTGTCAGCTCTATTTCTGCCTGTGCGCAATGAATGACGGCGTCGTGGCGGGAGAGAAAATCCCACCCTAGGATGACGTCATGAGAGCATGAAGGAATTACGATGAATTCGATGGCATACATCACGTCCTGAATCATGAGGCGGGCTGTACACATCGCTGTAGGGTGAATGCTTTGCGCGCTGGCTGTACGGAGGGCGAGCCCGGAAAGTGGCATGGTCACTTTGCGCAGTAATCGGCTAAGCTTCGCGTCCATGACGGATACGGCGGCTCCAGTATCTCTAAAGGCAGATGCACGAACACCATCCACAAGCACGTCTATCACGTTCGATCGGCTTTCCTGAGGGCTTCTGCAGTTCGACAGCGTCGCAGCCCTTGCCTCGTGGACTGCGACGACTAGTTTTCCTGGTCACCCTCTAGTGGACGTGGCCGCATTGGTGACAGTGAGCGACGTCGCGGAGAATGTAAACGGCGGGTAGATGGAGCGGTGCGGGACGACGGTGACGTTGGCGGCGGTTGGTCATGAAAGCGGCTCAATTGGCTGGAAAAATTGGAGGAGACCTGCGGTTGTTCCACACGATTGCAATAGCGTGCTACGTGACCGACGCATCCACAAGCAAAGCAAATGGGGCGATTGTCAGCAGTGCGCCATCGGTTCGCGGGTCCCATCCATGTCGCAGAACGCGATGGGCGAGCCGGCTGCTGATATAACTGCATAGTGGGCGGAACACGGGGCACGTGGATGACGTCAGGATATGTAGGCGGCACAGTTTCTCCGAAGGCCTGGGGCCTGGCGATGGTTTCGGTATAACCGAAACCATCGCCAGTTGGCCGGTATAACCAAGGGGGCCAGTCACAGGAATCGGTGGGGGTGGCCTGGCGACAACTTGGGCGTAACTGAGTGGTGTAGATACGGGAGGCGGCTGGTGGTATTCAGGAATGACCTCCGCGATTTCCTGCTGAATGGCTCGGCGGAGGAGGGCAGAAGTGTGCTTGACGGCTGTTGAGCACGTTGCGGGGAAGCAAAAGCCAGTAAAAAGACCTGGTGGGCAACTTCCTCACGCACGAATGACTTGATTTCAGCGAGCAAGGTGGTGTGGTCAGGAAGTGTTGACAAGGCCGAGAGATCAGCGTCACGTGAGGGTGGTCGACGGGTCATCGAGCGCTGCCACCGCAGTTCCTCGTAACTCTGGCATAGAGTAATGATCTCTGCCACAGTGCGAGGGTTCTTGGTCAGGAGCATGGTGAAGGCATCGTCAGCGATGCCTTTTAGAACATGGTAATTCTGTCAATTTCTGACATGCTCGCGTCCACTTTCTTGCACAAGTCAAGGATGTCCTCAACGTAACTAGTGAAGCACTCACCGGTCTACTGGGCTCATTCACGTAACCGCTGCTCGGCTTGCAGCTTCCGAACGGCAGGACGGCCGAACACGTCGACGACGGCGGTTTTGAAAGCGGACCAAGTGGGAAAATCGGATGCGTGGTTGTTGTACCACATGCCGGCCAAACCCGCGAGCTAGAAAACCAGGTTGCCGAGTTTACCTGCCTCATCCGAATGATTGGGGACGCTGACGCGTTCGTACATAGCAAGCCAGTCCTCGACGTCGGTGCCATCCGCACCGGTGAAAACAGGAGGGTCGCGGATGCGAGGGACACCGGAACATGGCATCGGCGCAGGAGGAAGCGTTTGCTGTGCGGCGTCTTGGTGCATGGTAGAAGGCACGGTGCGGGATCGAAGCTCCAGGGGCATCGAATGCTAACCGGAGGTGTTAGAAGGGCACAGCACTCTCCACCAAATTGTTGAGATGTTTATTGGCGGACACTTGTCGACGAAGCTCGACAGCGGCAGTCAATGCGGGTACCAACTCTCTGCATGAGCTGCTCTTCTTTTTGCTAAAAGGGCGACCCACTAGAAGGCGCTGGAGAGGACGACCCACTGTTCGAAGGATTCGCCACAAAAGTTTTATCACCAGAATATTAGGCCCATTTGCTTGAAGCGAACTTTAGTAAAAATACAATTCTGGTGGAAACAACATTCTTTGTTTCAGCAAGGGAGTATGATATTAAGAAAAAAAAGTCAGAAACGTCCGTATTTCATAGCTTCAGGGTCTACAGAGACAACGTTCCTTTTCTAAGAAAAACTAGTGTTCAGAAAAAGTGCCATTAAAGTTCGAGTTCACACAGTGAAGACACGGGATCAAGCGTGTTCTGGTTGTTTTTGAAGGCTTTCTGAAACATTATGAAGGACTCACCGCTTCTTCAAAGCACTTGTCAATTATACGGAAATGCGGTGCTTTGAAAATTGAAAAATCTCATATTCAGTCGTCTTTGCCCTCCATCTTTTCTTAAAACTTTCGCAAGGTGGCTGAATCGTTGAACAGACATAAAATACAGAGAGATATGCGAATATTTTTTTGTTGTTGAAGTATCCCAAGAAAGACTATCGTCTCTGAAATAATTAGTCTCACGAGTGGTCGAGGCTGACTCCGTGTTCGGTCTTGTGTTGCTTCCCGGCTGCCGCCAAAAAGGCGTCCAACGCCGCGTTGTACTCTCCTCCTTCGTCCTTCAAGAAAGCGTGCTTCTGCTCCAGCGCCCCGAAGAAGCTGAGGTCGCACACTCCGTCCTCGGGAAACACGAGGCCCGGATCGAAGGTGGCCTTGAACATGCAGATCAGCGGCTTCTTCCACATCGGAGTAACTGGAACAGCGAGAGCGTGACGGGTGAGTCTTTCTTTATATGTATTGACATAGCCCGCGCAGCCTCACGTATTCTGACCATGCGCATTTCGCCGTGTGTTGGTAATGAAAAACAAAGATTTATTCAAGCCGGTTAATCGATTTTTGTCGGCATCTACGACATATATAGCTGGTATTTTTACGAAATATTGTCATTTCTTATTTTTGGGAGTCATTAAATAAGGGTTTAGGCATAGTAAACATATTGTCACGTGCGTACTGCGAAAAAGACGAAAGCGACAGCGCATACGCGCATTTGCACGCTTTTATGCAGAACGCAGCAACGAGAAAGACGAGAAACTCTCTGGTGCGTGCGGTTAATAAAAAGACCGACTCGCTGCTGTTTTCTCAGCGTCTTCAATTACGACGTCTGTCTTCACGTCACGACAATATATATATAAGTGTCTGTAAAGCGATTTCTAAGTTAATGAAAGCGGGAGTTGATTGCGCAAAAATAAACATTACAATTGCATATAGAATTCATGAGCGATTAATATTATCAACAATGCAACACGTTCCACTAACACGCTAGTGGTTGTCACTGTTGTTTCGTAATGTTTTGTTTTCATTTTACGTTCAGCCGCCAAACAGGTACGAGCCGAAACTCATATATATATGTATATATATATATATATATATATATATATATATATATATATATATATATATATATATATATATCTTGAGGTAGTTTTGTTAGCTATGTCTTCAAGTTTCAATCTTCTTTTTTCGGCTTGCTATTACCTTGCGATACGCTAGTTTGTCAATAGCCTAAACAGGACCATGTCTTTTGATTTTCATTTTTACAGAAATTTATCAACAAACTTTCTCGATGCACTTTTTTGGTACTTGCATTTAGTTTTTTTTTCAGTGCTTTTAAAACTTCAAACTGGCTGGAGGACAAAATTTAATTTATTATTGGTGTTTACCTAATCGATTTGTTCTCGCGTAGAATGGCTAAATGACTCTATGGCTCTGCCATATACTTATTTTTAAAGGCAGCCATGGCAACACAATACTTAATTTGAAAATCAGAAAATGTACACAGCTTACACGTGGTCGTCGTTGTGGCTGTAAACAACGTAGTTCAACGTTATCTGCTGACTCACAGCAAAATCAGAGCCCTGTCATTTGCTTGCCAGAGCATCTAAACTCTTAGGTTTACGTTACATGAAATATTTAGATTGACTACAAGATTCTTAAGCTAATAAAGTATCCACTGAACGATCCGATTGTTTATTTACATCACCATGTGAATAAAGTAAACACAACTGTGTTTTTTTCCTTCGGAATCACTGTTTTTAAGAACTGAGAAAACGGTCTTGACAACAGAAATTTGCAATCGTCTTTCAACATATTTTCAATATGATAATTATCACTTTTAAGGATAAGAAGTATGCACGTTGAGGAAAAGATGGTATTATTGCTTTGTTTACGCATATAATAAAACATTTTGCTTCTTTCGTCTGGTGATATAACACACCTATGCTTAGTGTTTCCAAGTTGAAATCTTTATCTTGAAGTTTTGAGCTTATGTTTTTTCTTCACTGGATGTACGAGTAGAACTCAAGCAATCATCCTTAACTCTCCTCACTGAGTGAGTTTACTTATTTCTAATATGTTTTGACACTAACTGTATTTATGATTTCAAATACGCTTAGTCTTATTGCTTCGCACAAAGAACGCAAGAAAGGTCCACTATACAAAGCTTACCCATTGGGACATTTGTTGTGGCCTTTGGCCTGGTCGCTGTAAAAAAAAAGCAATAATTTGAAACGAGTATTTTGCAACAGACGAAGCCATGAGAAACTAAATGAAAACCGTAGGTGATAAGTTTTCATGAAGCTATCTGTCAACAAAATAAACTGAAAGAGCATAAATAATGCCTTGGAGGTGCTCAGTGTTCCTAAAAGAGCAACTTTGTAGCGAGAGCTCTTCTACGCCATGTTCCTCAAGCTCATTCATCTCGCCGCAATGGCCTTGAACAGGCGGCGGGCAAGTGTGGTATATTTGACGTCGTGCCACGTGAGCCACTACGAAGAGTTGTCGCAGCTGTTCTTGCTAGTTTCCTCGCCGCCTCGGAAGCACGTTACAAGGAGAAGGTTAACCACGTACAGACGCCCGCTTGCTCTTCCGTGTGCCTTTCCGCCAGTTCTAGCGGCCACAGTGATGTGAGTGGTTCGATCTCTCAATGAAAATAGAAACAGACGCTGTCTCTTTCTATGCAAAAACAGACGCGGCCTGTTTCTATTGGCAATTGACGCAGACAGAGCGACAACCTGTCTGTCTGATAATGGGTGGGCACGATATTTGTCACCCTGGTGCGTCGATTAGAAGCACTCATATATGCGGGGAGAAGAGCCGACGAACAGCACATAGCGAACGATAACGAACCAACCAACAAACAAACAAGCAAACAAGGAAGAGCCTAGTTCTGGTGATGAAGTGTGTGTTACTCCGCTAACGTTCCCTGCGAAATGGCGCACAACTGCAATGCAACTACTGAATATTAACCTCTGGGTGATCTTCACCAAACCAAGCCAAACATACCTTTCGGTCGTGATAGCTACGTTAAGAAGCGTTACACTTGAGCAAGCTGTTTTTCTTAGCCTTTTGCGAAAACGGTTTGTGCGAAAGTAACGATCAAAACCCGCACAAAATATAGAAAAAGGCCTTTAGTAGTATTGTTAAGCTAATAATTTTTTTGATGTCTATCTAAGTGAAACCGGCCTTAGAGAACTGTTACTTATTTGTGCGGTCATAACCGCGCCACTCATCAACATAGATATCACTGCAACCACAATGAAGCCACGATTACTGGACAGACAATCGCAGCAGAATAGGCGCTGTTTCTGTTCACTTGCGTAACTGCTCGAAACGCTGCGTCTTTTTTTTTATTAACGCTAAACCGTTAAAGAGGTGTTGTCGCGGAAATTCCGCCGTCAGCGTCAGCCTCGTTGGTTGTGAGCGAAAAATTGTCAGTGAACGAAAAATCGAGAAAAATGCAAATAAAGTAACGAATAAAATCTTTAGTCCCATCGAAGATCGAACCCGGGCCGTTCACGTGGCAAGCAGGTGTCCTACCACAAAGCCACGATGTTATTCGCAGGAGCTTTGAAAAAAAAAAAGCTACATAAATGCCATGTAGTAGAAGGAGTCTCTGTAACGCATTTTGTTCGACAGGTGTCACGACGAAAACGAGCCCATTCGGCGATTTGTAGGCGCATTTGGGAGGCTACGTTGAAAAACGCCGGGATAGTGCAGCCATCTCCGCTAAAACACGCAGGACCTTTCAAACATGTAAAAAAATGGACAACTATGTCCATCTAGCGAAAAAACATATCATTCCTTTCCTGAGGCGTCAATTAAGCAAACAGCAAACGCCAGATAATGTGCTGCTATCTGTGAGGCATGTGAGACTCTTTATACTCCTTCAAGGAAATGTCAATTCAACAAACCACAACACTTGCAGAGATTTAGCTTTGAATTCTCATGACACCATTAAAGAAATGAAGTGCTGCAGTTGCCATTTCACCGACCATAAGGCGATCGTTGTTGCGGTTGTCCGGAAGAGGTCTCCAGAAGAACATGTCGAACAATTGCCAGATAACTAATGCTAGACGGGTGACAGAATATGACCATTTACGAAAACAGGTCTCACGCCTCTGCGCAGTTCACAATACAAGATCATGTGGCTAAATCACTGTACAATATTTTCACGACGTTGTTATAAATGTGCTGTTAAATAGATCGAAAACCTCTATACCATTACTACACAGATATGTTGCGCTTGCGCGCGCGTGCGTTTGTGTGCGTGTGTGCATGTGTGTAACAAAACACATTAATATGTATGCACTTGGCGGTTGAAGGGCGCACTAGGGGCCGGATTGCGCTATCGCGTTTAGCTCTTAAAGGCGAACCTTAAGGGTCTCCTATTTTTTGGACTGATGCTAAATGCGGGATCTCAGTGCTATATCTAAAGCAGAACAAAGTCACAGAAAGTAACCAGAACGCAAATAACACAATTAACAAAAGAGGATTGCTCTTTTTTTCGAAACAGCAAGTTATGCATTTATTTGCTTGCAATACCAGCGTTCTTCGTGGCATCTTTAATTTTGTAGCATGTTGGTAAGAGTGGGTGATCCATGGACGACAAGCTAAGGGGCTGTCGTTCGCAGGTGTGAGCATTCACATGATTACATTAAGAAAAGTGCACTTTTAAAAGTGATAACCTTGAACATTGTGTTTAACTCCTTATATGTTATTTAGACACACGAACAAGAAAAGTTTAAATAATGTTTGAGACCTACTTAAGCAGCGGCGAGGAGTTCGGGTCGTGCTTTCTTTTCTACTTTGTGGAAGGTGAAATCTCTTGAAGGCTAGCATCCTCCCCTCGTGTTTGTATTCTTCCTATTTTCATAATTTACCCTCGAAAGCGCTAGAAAAACGGATTAAGTTTCCCGCATTCTATCAGGACTGCTTTGCTCTCTTTGGTGTGGTGGCATCTTTTAGAATAAGTCAAGCACAGTGAGTGACACCAGTACATCGTCAGTTTTCGCTTCAACTTTTTCGGTGTTTTATGCATGACATGAAAAAATCCCGAAAGTTATTCTCCATAAATTGACAAAACTTCCTTTGTGATTTGCGAACAATAATTAAAAAGATCAAAATTTAACGTGAGCAGCTACATAGATAAATACTGATGTCTCACGCATAGCAGCGGCGACAGCCAGCTATGTTCTCTTATATTCTATGTGAGCATTTGCTTTTGAGGCAAATACATACCAACACTGGGTGGCGATGCAGTAGTTTTTTGTGGGGGCAGTGATGCTGTCGACGATGGTGCAGGGCCTCCCCAAACAGCCTTAGACGTATCCTCGCTTTGCCAAGCGGCTGATCTGGACGACCCTGTAATTGAACACAGTACAAGAAACTGGGAAAGCACGCCCTGGTCGTATAACAAATAAACAAATTACACGTGACATTCATCGTTTACTCAGGTGTTCTGTGGCAGCACTTGCACTTCAGCGTTTGCGCGTTCTGATGTATTTCTTGGGTTAACTTACTGCTTCACCTTGCTAAGTAATTTCAAAAGCCATGCAGGGGAGCATGCTGCTGATACTTTCTGCGCTATAGCTGCAACAACGACCTCAGCTGCCGGCAATACTTGAGTGAAAGTGGTCAATTATACCGATCACCGTGGTAGTCTAGTAGTTACGGTGCGCGACAGCTGACCCGTAGGTAGTGGGATCGAATCCCAGCCGCAGAGGCAGCACTTCAGGCGGAGGCAAACGTTCTTCACGCCCATGCACTTATACAAAGGCGCACGTTAAAGTAACCCTGGTGGTCGCCATTAGAGGATCCCTTCACTACGGCGTCCTTCATGATCGTAACGTAGGTTTGAAGATTCACGCCACAACAAATAATACTTATTAGTTACCCTCATACTCAACGGGCACTTACAATGTTGAGGTTTGCAATCGTATCACGTATATCCAGTAAAGCTTATAACCAGGACCAGAAGCATTGAGTTGTACTTTTGTAGGAATCGTTATCAATATCCGCGAAACCAGATGTGCTCGCACAGAAGTGCTTGGAATAGAAACAATGGCGTCCCTCGGTACTTTCAAAAGTAAAAAAAAGAGAAAATGCACAGTTTTTGACGCGCCCTGTTTCATATACTGTCGCAAGGTTTAGGAGAGATAGAGAATACAATAAAGGCTTCGTATCCTTGTCCTTTACTTGATCTTCACTGCTGACAAGACTAGTTCGGGGGCCTTCCTTAGCCGGAAGCAAGTTTGTAAGTGGCCAGCGGCATTAAACTTCAACACCTGAAGTTGAAGCGAAGTTACCTAGAGACTGGAAGTGAAAACGGCATCATCTAAAATAGGAGAAGTGCATGCCAAATAAAAATCTGCTATTTCAAAGTAGAACAGCTTAACATAACTACGACCCACCATGCCTGTTGCAACCTAGGTTAGGTGGGCTGCACTGTGACCAGCTCTTCAGTGGCAGTGACTAGTACGAGAACGCGCAAATGTTCAAAAGAGGTCGTTGCTTTATTAACAACACTAATAACAATATTGTGCTTGTTCTAGCATACCTTAATTTAGTATGCGTTTGAAAAAAATTCGCGATAGTTTCCTTACGTAAAGGCACGAATACGAAGCACATAAATGCATCAAATAAACAGTACCATTAAAAGCACAATTCGACCGTCCTGTTGTACGCTGTTGGCTGCTGCATTTAAAATGAATTTTCACACTGCTGGCTGTGAAAGTATAAGCATAAAAGAAGGTTATATATATTGCACTCTTATATTACCAGTGCATAAAATTTCATATAAAATGAAAGTGCATAATTATAAAAATTCTCCGCTCTGCCTATTGCAATAATTTATGTTTTAACAACGCTTAATCCGTCCGAGAAACCTGGCAAGTACAAACTAAGAGTAAACCTGGAATCTCAGACTTTAGTTTTTCATGTAAAATTGAATAAGTTTGGCTGGCTACACTGCAGTTGAGTAGTTGTAGCGAGTCACGAAAAATACAAAATTAGCTTAAGAGTACTTTTTCCACAGGCTTATATTTTTGACGGGGTATTGTTGAGATGGTGAGCTTTGCTTTGTATACGCATTGCCATGTGAAGAAATTTGAAAAGAATAAGAATCACAGGGTCCTATTGAGCATTTTCAAGTGGTTTATATTACACTAAGCGACGGCATGCATGTGCTGCGGAAAACACAAACCTGGCAACGCGATCAAGAGAACGGCAAGGACGACTGCCCCTCCAACGAGACCCACTGCGCCAAGCGGTATGGCCCAATTCTCTGCACTGTCAGCTGACCTGCAATACACGCGGACATACACGTCATTTTGAAAGAGGGCGAGCCAAAACAGAGAAAGCAGGATTCAAGCTAAGTCAATTTAACCTTTCTAAATGCCGTGGCCGAGTCATTTGTATAATGGGTCGGAAGAATAATGGCCCAATTCATTGTAAAGTGTTTGGAAGCCCTTGCTAGTAGGCTGGAAGCATTCAACGACCGTTACAGAACTTATATACGACACTTACAGAACTTACGACACTTACAGAACTTACAGAACATAAGGCTAAGACGAGGAGCGGCTGGCCGTAATACTATTAGTGCCAACCAAATCGTTCTCAACTTCGCAGTCGCAAACTTAAAGCGTCTGTACTTTGAAAATACTTTGCCACACTATATCAGAAATGCCCCACAGAAATTTTGGCGTTTCCTGTCCAGTAAAAAAAAGCCTATAAAACAACTTAACCGCGGTGGCATGCTCCTTGTTGAACCTCTTCATATTGCTGAACGTTTGAATGCTTATTTCCAAAGTGTTTTTTCTAAATCGAGTGATCCCATGCCTACAATCCATGTGCCTTCAGCCCCCGATGATGACTTTATATCTTTACCTGGTGTCGTTTCATTGCTCCTTAACCTTAAAACAAAATCTTCCCCAGGCCCGGACAAATTGCCCAATATTTTTCTTCGTCGTTATGCCGAGATGTTGGCTCAATTTCTGGTTATAATTTTTCGCGCATCTCTTTCAACCGCAATTGTACCTCCTGACTGGAAAATAGCCCGCTTGGTACCCGTCTTCAAAAAAGGCGACCCTGCATGCCCTTGTAATTACACGCCAATTTCAATGACATCATCGTGTTGCAAACTTCTTGAGCATATCATAGCTAACTACATTCACAAATTTTTACATGACCGTTATTTGCTTTCTTCTGTTCAACATGATTTTAGAAAAGGTTTCTCTACAGTAACGCAATTAACATCGGTTGTTCACAGTTTTGCCGCCATTCTAGACAAGTCGGGCCAAGAATGTGCTATTTTTCTAGATTTCTCCAAAGCTTTTGATGTTGTTTTCCATGTTCACCTTATCAATAAATTACAATCTATTGGTCTACCTGCATTTATAGTTAACTAGATATCTTCGTACCTGAGTAACCGCAAGCAATTCGTTCGCATTGATAATGACTGTTCACAATCCCTTCCCGTGTCATCTGGTGTCCCGCAAGAAAGTGTCTTAGGTCCTTTGTTGTTTCTCATATATGTTAACGATATTGTGGATGTGATTACTGGCCCTGTTCAAATAAGGCTGTTTGCAGATGATTGTGTATTATTTAATGAAATAACATGCCGAGAAGACCAAACAGTATTGGATTCCAATCTTTGTAGTATATATGACTGGTGTACTAAATGGAATATGAACCTAAATGCTGACAGACCAGTTTTTATGAAAATAACCAATAAAAGAATTCTCTATCCTTCCCTTACAACCTTTCAGGTTAACCTTTGAACGAAGTTACAGAATATAAGTACCTAGGTCTTACCATGACAAACACTTTAAGTTGGAACAATCACATTTCAGACATTTGTGCGTCATTCTTTCGTAAACTGAGCCTTTTAAGACATAAGCTCAAACATGCTCCTGCAAGTGTTCGAATGCTAGCCTATAAATCGATCGTAAGACCTAAATTGGAGTATGCATGTATAATCTGGGACCCTTACACAAAAACTAACATTCATGCACTTGACATGAGTCAGCATAAAGCGGTTTGGTTCGTTTACTCTAAATACCGTTCGAGCAATTCCCCAACCCAACTCATGAGAGACCACAACATACCAACCTTAGAACTAAGACGTAAAATCCAAAGATTAAAATTTCTTTATCTTCTCAAGAAGAACAAATTGTCAATTAGACCAGAACAATACATCCAACCACTCACCAACTCTCTAATGCCGACTCTCTAACGCCCTTCAATGCTAGAACTAACATTTTCAAATTCTCCTTTTTCCCGCGCACTGTAACCGAATGGAATCAATTACCAGCAATGTTCATAAATAGCATAGACTCAATTAAACATATTGTATCTTGACTTGTATTGTTAAAGTGTGAGATGTCTTTCTTATTCATTGTATGAGTTATGTCCTTATTCTTCGCGCTTTTTATGTTCTTGATCTTCTGTTGTCCTTATTACGAGCTTTGTAAATACGTCCCTCCTGCTTAGGCCTTTCACTGGTTCTGCAGTATTATGTAAATAAATAAAATAAATACATATCGATTGAGTGAAGCCTGGTTACACAATTTGCCTTCTTTGGCGCCTGCTGTTGCACAATTTGTTGCTGTGACACCAGGTGTTTCAAACAGGGGTCTTTCTCTGTTGTAGAAAACAGGGCTGCCTTGAAGGGGTCCAAGGTTTGAACCACGGTGCATCATGGATAGGTTTTATTTTGTTTTACTGTGATACCAAATATAAAGACACTCTTGGCTAATGTCGCCGTCACCATAATTCCCTGAATATGTATATTTATGTATAAAAATATAAAGTGCATAAATAAAAATACTTCTGGAGAAAAAAGTGTAATAAACCAGCGACCTTTCGCGTCTCGGCGCACTGCTTTAACCAACTAGGCCATGCCGCTTATACTGTCCATCACACTAACAGCGACTATGCATATACATAATTTCCCAATAGCTTACTGTCAATGAACTTACAAGGAACATTCTTGAACAAAGTATGTACTTTGTTTCGACAAGCCATACATGATTTCTCTAGGCATTGACGTGTCCGATGTGTGATCAGTGGAAGGGTGGGTTCACTGAAGCACATACAGCTGGATGAAAGCAGCATTCCAAAATGTCTCTGGTGCCACTTCCACCCCGAATGAACATAAAAAGTTGTTCACATAATGTCCAGGACTATTCCGGAAGTTGATGGTCTCGTCGTGCCTATGAATTCATCTACCATCAAAATGCTCAACGCCACTGTCGCTTTAGGCGTACAAAGTAAACTCGCTGCTTCAGATGAGTTGTAGCGATGATTGCGCCGTTAAAACATTGTACTACGTGAACATCGCGGAAACGTACATCTCACCGAAAAACTTGCGGAAAGACGTCATGAACTTCTTGCTGTACAACTTTCGTGCGGTGTGCCTACAGGTTGTGCCGGTGATAGTCAATAGAGGCTTGAATGTAAATATACTTCAATGTGAAAACCAGTGGCTTGTCGCGCATCTCGATGCCGATCTTGGAGTTCGCCTCCTGTCTGACGTCACGCAGTCAACTATTCACAACACCTCCTTAGATGAGTGAATCGTTGGGCGAGTTGGTTCATTCTTAACGTAGCTTATGGTGCGAAAAAAAAAAACACGAGAAAAGGACAAGCTCATTTATGTCCTCGTGGTTTTTTTTTTCACGCCATAAGCTAGGTTATCTCTTTAGATATTGTGGTTAAGGCATTACTGTTATTTGAAGCACAATGGACCGTGTTCAATACATTTTGTATGAGTCCTACATATCATGAGCTTACTTTGTGTAAAAGTCTGATGTGTTGCTATCGCATTCATGGGTTATTCCTTGTGCCGAAACTGTGACTTATTTTTTGTCTTGTGCGGTTGCGTTTGCGGACACCAGTGGGAGCTGCGAACAACTACGCCACACTTGCTGCGATCTGAAAAACAAAGAAGCTGTCAACAACTAGCCTAGCGGGTGTGTACCAAGAAGCTCCTGCCACATTATAGCCATGCATAGTAGAGTATAGTAAAGCCAACACGTTCGCGATCACACTAGAAGTGACCCACGAGTTCAAAAAGAAACGAAAATCATAAGCTAATGACGCGTGCTGCCATATGAGCGCAGTTTTTTGCGCCCCCCCCCCTCCTTTGTGTGAAAGGAAAGAAAGCGTTTGAAGCTCCCGAAAAATTCTTGTAACTTTCATCGTACAACAAAATCCGTCAAGCTATAAACTCCTATAGTTACGTCACTGGATGCTTACTTGAAGTGGATGCTTACTACTGAAGTGCTGCAAAAGTACATCTGTCAATGGTTTTTTTTTTCGTGTGAAAATCAGGTGTAGATACACATAGTGCATTTGTGTAACACGTTTTTTTTCGCCGACAATTCTTGACGTTTCAGCAGAGCTCACTATTGTTCTTTTTCATGGAACGCACGACACATTACTTATTTCTATTTCTTGTTCATTTTATTATTCAGTTTTTATTGTATATTTAATGTAGTAACTTAGCCCCCACTTTTTTTGCCTCGTAAAGTTCGTACTTTACGCTAAGTTGTATTGAAATGCTAAAGAGAATATAAAAAGTGAGGAACAGTAGGTGGCAAATCATCGGAACCTTTTACTGAAATGAGCACTGATTTTGTTAGATGCGAAGAAGCGTATGATTTGAGCTCAGTTTGGTGCGCGTGTCAACCATTACTGCGCAGCTGGCACAAGCACTGCCTCAGATTTGGGTGCATGTTAAAGAACCCCAGGTGGTCTAAATTTCCGGAGCCCTCCACTACGGCGTCTCTCATAATCAAATGGTGGTTTTGGGACGTTAAACCCCACAAATCAATCAACAAGCACTGCCAGAACACACTCACGCACTGGTGAGTTCGAGCCTGCGTAAGTAAGTGTGGTCTCCCATTACCATCTCTCAGCAATCGCGCGATGGCGTCGGTGTACGAGACTCTGCAGAGGAGCAATGAACCCACGTGATCGCGCATGGCGTGGCGATGAACTCGCGTGGTGTTAACATTTTGGTACGAGTGACATCAACAGTAACTACCGTGAATTCATGGTGTGCTCTGCTTGAACGAACGAGTTAACATCGGGCAATGTGCCCATGATGAACGGCAATTCAAGTCGACTCATGCGCCACTCCGCATGCTACTCAAGGTTTCCTTTAGTGGGAGATGGTGTTAATATGTTATGCGCCTCTGGTTGTCTTCTGATCTTTTTTTTCTCTTTTACAATATTCCTCCCGTTCCAATAAGCATTCTCTGCTTGCTCTGTCAATGTACTGCCATTGTTTTCAGCAATGCGCCTTTGCTTAACTTGCGCTAGTTTCCTTTTGACTTCAAAATTCTTGAGCTTTTAGCAAATTATTCCCTTCACATGAATGAGCAAGATGTTTTTGTCCAAGATATTTTCCGCAAGAAGTAGTAGATAGAATGAAGCCGCCATCGCATCGCTCTGTACTTACGATGCCACTGCAGAAACAAGAAAGAAAAAGAGACACACGTATATACTTACCGTATATAGATTGTTGGATAACAAATTTGCATGTGACAGAATGCTTACGTTCGGAGAGTGGGCGTTCGTCGGGTTGTTCATCTGCAAATCATCGACATGCTCAGAGTACGTATCCTGTTTTGCATTGTTAGCAGCTATGGTTCAACATGATCATCAAAATTATCACCATCATCCTGACTGTGCCCTGTGTAGGGCAAAGGCCTCTCCTATCTTTCGCCAATACACTCGGTCTTATGCTTTCAGCTGCCATGTTATAATGAAAGGCTTCTTAATCACGTCGGCCCGCTCTCAATTTATTTCCTCCCCCTCACGAGTTTACCTTCCCTTGGAATGCAGGCAGTTACCCTCTATGACCAGCGGTTACACTGAAGACGTGCTACGTGTCCGGCCAATGTCTAATTCTTTTTCTTCTTAATTTCAACTATTGAAGGTTCAACGGTCTGAGGCGAAAATCGGTGTAGCGTTTACTGAAGCAAACGTTTCTTTGATACGCAAAAACATGGTTGGGTTTGGCGTTAGTTTCATCGTAGACAAACGATCCAAAAGGGTGTTTCCACTCGACGCGCGGTCCAGCGTTACGGGCAGTGGAGACGGTGAAGCGAGAGAGAAGTGTGTTGCGAGTAGGTGGAGGAGCCGGCCGCTGCGGACGCTGCAGTGAGCGTCCTGTGGGTGAGAGTGGGTGTGACGTCAACGCGCACCTGTGAGAGAAGCGTGCGAGGGGAGCGTGACATCAACGCGCAGCTGTGACGTGACCTTCAGCTCCAACACCTGCGGCCAGGGAAACGTACTGTGGCGCGTTCGTACTGACGCACGTACGTACGGCGTTGTACACGTGTATCGAAGACCTGCTTCGCGTCTACTAAAGATATGCCTGGCTAGCTTGTTCACTAAATTACCAGTGGAGCAATGAAACATTCGAGTAAGTTTCACTGTAGCTGCATTTGACAAATTGCAGTTTCACTCTTGAGTCATACGCTGGAAGGTCGGCCAGCATATTGCGTTAGCCGACGTGCTTCGCACTTGAACTTCGTCTTTTTAAACATGACCTCCAAGATTCCGGCAGCAGCGTGCTACCGAAACTAATCACGGAGATCATGGTATAAAAGGAAGCGATCGAAAATCGAGAACGACATGTATTGACAAACGTATAAATAATGGAATAGTTTATTTCTAAGGCTCAGCGCATGACTAAATTAGTAAAAAAAACTGAACTATTTATTGGTATACGAACGCATCGAAAAGTGTTGATGGCTTCCACGGCATTGCACCTGAATGAGGAAACGGTGTATGCCTTACTGTGACCTACAAGATTAATGATTGACATGTAAAAAAGTTGTGCAGTGCACCTCGGTGGAACAATGACTACGGTACTCGACTGCTGACACAATGGTTGCGGGTTCGATGACGGCCGCGGCGGTCGAATTTTGATAAAAGCGAAATGGCATAAGCCCGTGCGCTGGGCGACGTGAGTGCACGTGAATGAACCCCCACGATAAAAATTTCGGAAGCCCTCCAATGCGACGTCTCCGATAATCATATCGTGTTTTTATGACATAAAACAACAGATATTTTTGTTTTAAAATTGTGCTGCAAATGCTACTGATGTTGCCTCATTTTTTTAAAGTTCCTCAATATGTGGTACAAAAGCTTGATTGTTCAATGCTGTATAGCTCATGGTGCCATATGTACTTTGATTGCCTTTAGCACGAATGTTTGGCCTTGCGAAACGAGATGCCAGAGAATGTTCTAGTGTGGAAAGATTTCACGAAGTAGCTTATTGTATCTATCTATTCTGCAGCTATTGGAACTCCAAAATATACAGTTAAAGTAATTCAAGGCGAACGCTTACCGAAAGCTTCGTCTTCATCGTGTTCTTCACCTTCATGAACAAAAAAGGAAAAACAGAAGCATGCTCGGCTAGTTATCAAAATAAAGTCAAGGATTTTCCTGTGATGTTCAAATTAGCTTGACTAGGTTTTGAGAGTAAACAGTATACAGTTGAGATCACCACAGTCTCAAACATATCCTTAGAATAAATTGAAATGTACAATATAATTGAATTTCCAATTTATTTTTGTAGTGCTAGTCTCGTTTGGAAAGGCAGAGGCTGAACAGCACAGGTTATCGTAAAAGTGCCCTTAAGTTTCGTAAAAAGTTGCTGAAAATAACGATGAAACTGAATTTTCACCTTTCAATCACTTACATTCGCCTTTTAAACAAGCATGACGCAGTTGGGGCGGGCGTTATTTAAGCAGAACGCACAAAATAACTGAGTGCGCACAACGCATATACAACAAAGCACCAAGTGGCGCTTCGGAAAACCGTTGCCCTTCCAATAACCCTCGCATACAAGATAGCGCGTTCAGTGCACGTAGCAGCAACTGCCAGGTGAATTTTAAGCATGCAGCAATTTCAATCCAAACAAGTCTGGTTTAAACAAACTTGCGTGCGTGACCTACTTCGTGCTAACTTGTCAGTTGTGAACACGACACGTGCACTCTCGCTCGATACGACCTGAAACACGCTCTAAGTGGCAAAACTGACCCCGATCTTGAACCAATGCATTGCCAACTGTTAAGTTGGTTCAGAAGGTAGCACAAATTGACAGCGTTTGATTCACCTTTTTATTTCTGTGTAGGCACTACTTTGCAGTGCTGGTACAATTTTGAGTAAAGAAGTGTTGCAACTCGTATTGTGCGTGACTGTCCGTGTATCTTTGTTCGCAAAGCTGTTTGAAAACATCATACATCTTGTCACAGTTTTGCAGCTCACAACACTTGTCTGCATGCATCATTGTAGCTGACAGCCGTTTAGGATAATGTTTTACGTATAAAAAGTTCCTAAAGCACCCCAATTTCGATCTGTGCAGTGTCTCACCATAAAAGGCAATATCATGGCCGGCGCTGATTTTCCCTTAAAACGCATGCACAATGTCGGCACTACGTACTGACCCAAATCACGGTATCAAATCCCGGCCGCAGCAGGTGTATTTTCGGTGCAGGCCAAACTCTTTGAAGCCCGTGTACTGGACTTCAGGCACACGTTAAAGAACCCCAAGTGGTCAGAATTGGCGCAGCCCTCCCCTAGGTTCTCCCTCATAACCATATCTTGGTTTTGGAACGTCGATCTACAACAATTATTATTATTAGTATGACGGCATAAAGCGTTAAGGCTATCGAGATTCGCTCTTTTTCGTCTACGTGCTGTTATATCGGTAAGGTTTTGTTCTTTGGTTTATTCAAGGCATGATGGTTACATATAGCCTTGGGGGACACGGCTCAAGACTGAGTAGCCGCCGGAAAAGGCTGTGCCAACCTGGTAGCAAAGCAGGAGAAGCGCAACTGCATGCATTTATAGCAAGCACTCTTTAAAAAGGTAGTGATATTTACTAACTTTTCTGACAGTAAAGTGCTACCAACGCTTTCGCTACCTATGTAGTAGCTGCAGGTAGTAGACCACCGATTAGGCTCAGAAGGCTTCTTAGGTAGTAAATGTCTGTGTTCTACTACCTGCAGTTACTGCTTAGGTAGCGAATGCGTTGGCAGCACTTTACTGTCTGAAAAGTTAGTAGGTAGCACTACCTTTTTTTAAGAGTGCGCAATGCAATAGTACATATTGTTCTGCATGGTTTCCAAGATCAGACAAAACTATGAGCAGAGTAATACACGAAAATAAACGCCGCTGTTTAAACGCAGTTGATTTAGTGGTAAACGCAGTTGATTTAGTGGTAAACGCACTCTATTTAGTCACTCAAATCAATTAAAATCAATTTATAGTTAACGATAGTCAAGCGAGACAACTAAAAAGGGCGCGCGACAGTGTCAAAGAAACGTAAAAACAAGTGATATCACTCATAGGCGGAAATATCGACAGCTTATTTCCTCATGACGTCGTCTGAACGGATTGCTGGTGTCGCAAATTTTTCCGAAAAAGCGAAAAACACCATGATCGAATAAACGCCCATTCTTTGCATTTTGAGAGGCTCTTTAAGTGACCTTCGATCATTTAAGAAGTGAATTTGACATCATTGCCTTGCGACAGCTTAAATGCCGAGAGGTGGGTATTTCACCTAATATACGTGATTGATGAGAAAACACCGGGTGTACGCGCCGTAAATTAACGGAGATCAATATGTAACTGATGCTTACCCATGGCTGCGGCTTGAGATGTGGCCTTCTTCTTCTTCTTTCACCTCACTTATTATTTAGGTCGTGTGATTCATTCGCGTATTAGCTGTAGCACAGTCACCTACCTATGCCATACGAAATTCTTTATGGTTGCAATAATATCGCAAAATATTGTAACCTAGATAAGTGGTTAGTCTCGATTTTTCGAGAAGCGAGTTGCAAATGGGCATATAACAATGAAGGTGATCAAGCCAACGTCGGATCAAGCTGTTCCACTCTTTGATCGCCCGCAAGAAGAAAATGAAAGCTCTATTTTGAATGCAAGTGAAGCCTAACGTTAACATTCATTACGGTTTTTTTTATTTGTGGCGGACTCAAACGCCACTTTTTTCACGTTAACAAACAAAAATCTTGCGTCAAAAATAGCCACCAAGAACCGTTGGCGCTTCTGGTCCATTTTAGCAGAGAATGTGACTTCAACATTTCGGCGGCGGAATTCTGTGAGTCAGTGGGCGTCCCAGATCTTCACGAATTAAGTAACAAGCTTGACGAACAGTACACTTATTTGTTGTCCAAATTGTCCAAATATTTATAATTAACTTCTCACTGTAAGCACCAATAGTATTCAAGTAATCAAAACTGACGATCTGTGGATATTCAATGAAGTGCCCCCTGGGCCCAACCAAGGGCTGTATTTTAATTTTTCCATTTCGTCGTTGTCATTTTTTTGTGCTTACGAACGTTTTGTTCTCACTAGGAATGAAGCACTAGTTGATACAGAAGTGTAATCTTTCAATCTATCTCAACTCAGTATTTTACTTTAGTGTCGCTGGTAAGGAATTGTCGTGAGACAGGGAGCGGCAAACTACAAGCTGCAGTCTCGGAAGCCTTGATGTTTTTCCGCTTCGTTGTTCTGTGCGAACAAGAAAATTTTTATGTTAACACTCAGAACTACTTGTACATCATGAGTAATGAAGAATAATTAAAAGGTGTTGTGCTCACTGCAGTTGAGCACAGTGTTGTGCTCACTACGCAATAACACAGTCGAGATAATGAGCCTACATAATTATTACAATTTCACAATATGGCATGTAGATCTTTAATTTGAATTCATTATTTCTAGAGGTCCTTCAGAACAATTTTCTTAGCCCACGCTAGATTCATGGCCTGTCACTGCAGTATTAGCCTTGGGCATAAGTGGTAGAACCGTTCGAACAATCAAACTCAGAAGTCCGTCGGGTCCGCCGTGCAAGCCTATTGATTTTCAAATATAAAAACAAGACGCACCGCGGTAATCCGCAGATGTTTCGTGAATCTCTCACCGTGTTTTAAACGTGCGAAACAAGAAGGACGATCTGTATGTGTTCTTTTTTTTCTTTGCGTGACACAGGCATACTGTATAGCCGCATGCCTCATCTTGACAAGCACCAATACTAAGCAAAACGAGGCATTCGCTTTTATTAAAGAGCTGCAGAGAATGACGTTGTGCTAAGAATTCAAATTTCACCGACAGTTTTCTGGTGGTATAGTATGGCACAGAATGTTTTGAATGCGCCACGAGGAGCACAAATTGCTAACATCAAGCTTGGAAGCTTTTGAGAGACGGAGTGCGTTCAGAATGGGTATCCGAAGAGAAAGCATTCGTGCTTTATTGAGCAGTGCTCATTGAGTATTCGCCACGCATACAGAAACGTTTCCTGAAACGCAGATTGACACTGGATCCCCGCATTGCTTTTTCATGTGGTGGTGATGATGATGATGATAATGATGATGCCTCCACTATGGCTCTCGCGCACTCAGGGGTATTGGCCAAGAATTGAGGATATGAAATTTAAGGCCTTTCGAATGATACCTAATCGTAACAGGAGGAGGATAAAGCACACATAAATACAGAAAGAGTGCAATATTTTTTTGCCATTTCGACCAGACAAAATAATATATATCTTGAATTGAAATTGCAGTAATTTCGAACACATTTCAAAATTGATGTTTAGAATTTGCCCTATAATATTATAATAACAAATATGCAAACTGTAATTTAGAGGCGCATTCGTTTTCTTTCACGAAGATAACTGCAAACGGCATTAAAGGCATTCCTGTGACTGTAGCCCAGAACCGAAACACCAAAGGAGACTATATTCTCAATGTCGTGAAGGGCAGCCTGAGGTTAGCAAATGGGAGGACCAGGAGACGTTTTCCTAATAGACTGTAACGACGACAGGACAAAAAATAATGGTCTGTTGTGTGCATCTCTTCATTCTTTTGTACTGCCGACACGGTTTACTAAGTAATATATTTCGAAGTGTAAGTGTGTCGCATGACGGCTATGATGTATGTTAAAGGAACAAGTTTGGTTAGCACGCCAGTTTAGCCAGCTTTAGACATGTACGACCAACGCCAAGAGTTGCAGACATGAAAATGTTGTAGTAGCAGCCACTGTAGCATTTCAGCGGCTGAGGTAGAGCAGAGTACAAGGGGTCCTAGAATCCGGGGCAAACACCCACTCTGAGAGAATGGCTCAGGTATTGCAGTGCTGAGCTCGAGTTGGATGGCTTAATTTTACACGCGATTGTATCCACATTCATATTAGGGCAATGTAAAAAAAAGTAAGGAAGCTTCACACAAGGGCCGCCAAGCTTGAAGGAAGATCGGAGCTGAGCAGCCTTTACAGTTTGTCTTCGGTTTTTTTCTTTTCTCCTCTGTTTTTTCTCTCCTCCTTTTCTGTCTCTATTGCTGTTTTTTCAGTTCAATTTATCTATTTTTTCGTTTTTCTTTTTTCTTTTTCTTGCTAATTTTCTTTC
Organism: Rhipicephalus annulatus; assembly: GCA_013436015.1. NCBI lineage: Eukaryota > Metazoa > Arthropoda > Arachnida > Ixodida > Ixodidae > Rhipicephalus > Rhipicephalus annulatus. The sequence continues at coordinate 179,183 of WOVY01004914.1, forward strand.
TTTCTCTTTCCAGTTCGCGCTTGCTTCCTGATATTTTTTTCATTTCAGCCTGACACTAAAGTACCAAGAGGAAGATGACTTGCATACACTCAGTATTAAACATGCCGGGCGGTACGCCTAGCAACGACGACAGCGTGCCATAGCGTACGGTAGCATACGAAGCCGGGCCCCTGCGATTTTCCGCACTACTAGAAAAGCTCCCATTTCTTGGATTCGCCTTAAGATGACCCTGAAACAGTTTTGGCGATTTTGTGCAGACACGTCGGGCCGGTAGGCCAAGTCCGAAAGGATCATTTAAAAACAAATTCGAACTCTCTGCATAGCCTGTGTATTTATCACAAGGCTTTAAAGCTGCCACTCACTGCAGATTGCTTTTTTTTTGGTCAAACGCGTTTGCAACCACCCACTCGCGGAGCGACATGGTCTGTCCATTTGAAGTCATAGTGGCTGCTGATCCGATTGGCTATTGAACGCGTGGCACAGGCCCCGTGAAAGCGGAGCATAGACTCGTGCCCTCGAGGGAAGTATTGGGGTATAGTTGAGGGTGAAAGGTGGAGTGGACGAGGTTGGTTGGTTGCGAAACTTTATTGAGGTCCTGCAAGGCGCGCGTCAGCGCGCAGCGGGCGACTCCCACGTCGGGACCGTTAGGCCAAGCCTATCGGCCGCTCCGCGAACCTGCTGGGCGGCCTAAAGTTGGTCGGCCAGGAGGGAGCTGCGTAGGGCCGCCTCCCATCTGACCGATGTAGTGTTGGGGTTAGTGTACATTGCCTTGCACTCCCAGAGCATGTGCGCCAGCGTGGATACATCCCCACATGCGGGGCAAGCGTCATTAGGAAACACGTCCGGATAAATGGCGTGAAGGGATCTCAGGTTAGGGTACGTGTCGGTATGCAGTAGTCTGAGCGTAAGGGCCTGTGGCCTATTAAGATTTGGATGAGGGAGTGAATATAGTCTCCGCGCGAGGTGAAAATATTTTGTTATTTCGTTGTACATGGCAGGCGCGTCCCTGTTTTCCGCAACCCCGTTGGCCCCGAATCTTTGCCCGGAACCCGCGCGGTCAGTTAGTGCGCGCGCGGCCTCGTGGGCAGACTCGTTGAGGTTGGGGGGAGCGCCTTGGACCTGTCCAACATGTGCAGAAAACCAAATCAGTACGTGGTGCTTGATGCCGTCGCGGCCACCACTTTGGAGCACGCGCAGGGCTTTTTTGGAGATTACACCACGCTAGAAAGCGCGAATAGCTGACCTAGAGTCACTATAGATGACCTCCCTTTCACCTTCCAGGATGGCCAGGGCGATGGCCACTTGCTCGGCAATCGTCGGATCGTCAGTGTGAACCGATGCGCAGTTGGTGGTTTGTTGTTTGGAGTCGACGACGACTGCGGAGAAGGCGCCGCTCCCACGGTACGCTGCCGCGTCGTCAAAGCTGACCCCGTGCTCCTCACTGTGAATCTGCTTGAGAAGAGTGGCAGCTCTAGCCCGTCGCTTACCACGATTGTGCTCGGGATGGACATTCCTCGGTATCGGTGCCACGGTGATGAGGTCACGAATCTCACGGGGCACCTGTCTCATCTTCTCCTCCATATCAGCCGGAGAGTGACCGAGCTCTCGGAGTATATGTCTGCCGGTCTGGGAGCTCGAAAGGCGTGCTAGCTGGGCCCGCTCCTGCGCTTCGGCAATCTCCTCCAACGTATTGTGTACTCCGAGCTGGAGCAGGCGCTCGGTGCGCATCCTGATCGGGATACCGAGGGCCCGCTTGGAGTGTATCTATTTATTACGCGGCGCTCTGCTGATAAGGGGCCTTTCGGTTGAATTAAGGTACGAATGATAAGCTCCTGTAATAGTAGTATAAATAAGACGGAGTGTGAAGAAACAGTTTCAGGGACCCTCTAAAGAACCATAGTTTGCGAACATTATTCCGGAGTTGCACATTATAGTGCTGTTTCGTTTACTACACTAACTACTCTCACTATTAGGTATACCATGTTGACAGTATAATTTGTAGGCATAGATTTTTCTATGAACACACTAGATGGAGCAGAAATAGTGAGCAGAAGCCTGGAGAATTACAAATAATGTTCAACTTATGTTGAGGATGACGCGGCGACCAAAAGAAAGGAAACTAATAGGTGTAACCCTAAAGGACAAGAAGATAGCAGAGTGTATAGTAGAGCAAATGGGTGTTGAGCACACTATAGTTGAAATTAATGGTGTCAAAAAACATTTTATGGAATGAAAAGGAAGTTTCTCCTCTCTCTCCGTTGGCATATTTGTAGCCCTTCTGATAAGACCCTTTTGTTGTTTGCTTGTTTAGAAAAAGTGGTTAAATGTTTAGAGTACTAGCTACTCTACTATGCATGGTAGAGCATAAAGCCGTCCCGGGTCCCAAAACCATTTCCGCGCATTGTTTACAAACAGATTTGCCGGATGGCTTCCGGTTTTGTGCGCCAGCGTAGCATAGAAACATTGGCGGGGAACGAGTGCTTTAGCGATTAGCCCGCTAATGTTTACCATATTAGGGGCGAAGCTCCTTGTAGTGGCACCCATTTGTTCCTCGTAGTCGTAGTCGTAGTAGTAGTCGTAGTGTGTAACCAATTTTACATTTTGACCTCCAAAGTGGTGCCGGTGAGAGATTTCTTCTGTGCGTTGTTGAACAATAAAAAATTCACAGCGTGCGCGTTAACTAAAAGTCGAAATTTCCTGTCTCTCATTCCCCCTTAGCAGCCATTGGCATGTACATTAAGCGCGATCCGACAAGAAGGGGTTGCTATGTTAAACTCGCTGGGCGTAACCTCCTTGGTTTTAGAGAGGTTTAGCGAGCGTTGCGCCGCAGTGCCATGAATACAGTGAACCAGTATATACCATAAACTTTGATTGATATGTGGAGTTTAACGTCCCAAAACCACCATATGATTATGAGAGACGCCGTAGTGGAGGGCTCCGGAAATTTAGACCACCTGGGGTTCTTTAACGTGCACCCAAATCTGAGCACACGGGCCTACAACATTTCCGTCTTCATCGGAAATGCAGCCGCCGCAGCCGGGATTTGAACCCGCGACCTGCGGGTGAGCAGCCGAGTACCTTAGCCACTAGACCACCGCGGCGGGGCATATACCATAAACTTGAGGTGAATAAAGGTGGGAAGTAGACACGAAGCGCAAGCCGTAAGAAAGTGTGCGTGTGCCACCTCTCGTGTAGTCCTCGGAATGTCCGCTGGATGGTGGTGCATATGCAGAATATATGATGAAAAGATGCGAGATTGTGGTACTTGGAGTGTTGAATAGATGGATGAACTGACACACAGACAGATGCATGGATGGACTCACGGATGGCTGCACCGACGGATGGACGCATTGACGGACGCAGGGGCGGATGCATGAACGAAGGCAGGGATGGACGCACAGATGGACGTGCGGACGCACGAACAGACGCACGCACGGACGGACGAATGTACACACAGACGGTCACACGGACGGACGCATGTACGGACGAAAGCAAGAACGAATGGACCGACGGATACTTCGCCCCACTCTCCATCATTCACTCCGTGGATACGCTGCCATTTTTTTTTCTGGCCTTCGTCTGACCAAACATTTCAAACACTTTTTTCTTTTAAGCTACACACAACAAAATAGGAGTTAGCCGTTAACTTTAAGCGCCTTACTACTTTTACCACAACACGGAAAAAACGTTTCACTTACTCGGGCACAACTAAAGAAAACAAGTTTTTTGCTACAGCGTTAGAAGATGGTAATTGAAGTAACCAGAAGTTTCTTGAAACAACACGTGCTGCTGCTATTGCTATGTTGACACCTACCGAAAAGGTGAATATGTTTGATTAACAGATTTGGGGCAGCTCCGTCGCGAGATCCACTCCATGGATCAACATTGCCTACTCCGCAAAAATCGGCAGATTCGACCAGAACTCGCCAGCGCAGTGCCTTGAAACAGTGCCCAGAGTTACTCAATCATGTGATTCAATAGCTCTGACAATGTGTCAACTTTGGGCGCGGCAACGGACGCTGGTCGCCTTAGTTGCGCCTCGCGTCGGAGCTGACGTTTTGCTAGCGTAGCATCGCTGTGTCTAGCGTGCGCACTCGTGCAAGAAGAGAGACGCGCGCATCACGTTTCATTCTGGCCCTGCCATTTGCTCCAGAAAAAGGGCGTGTGCTTCATTGGCAGGTTCTCTTCTGTTGCCTTCCGCCACAGTGGAGTACTCCGACGCTGAGTTCGTCGGCCACTCCGAATCTGCCAATTGATGACACCATAATAAGAAGAAAATGGTCATATGCAGGTCACGTAGTGCGAAGACAAGGTAACCGCTGGTCATTAAGGAGTACAGACCGAATTCTGAGAGAAGGCAAGTGGGTAAACGTGAGACAGAATTTAGGATGGGCAGATAAGATTAGGAGGTTTGTGAATGTATAACGTGGCAACGGAAAGCACAAGACCGGATTTACTGGCGGATCGTGTGAAAGGCCTTTGCCCTGCAGTGGGCGTAATCAGGCTGATGATGATGTTCCGCGATAAAGTGAATTCAAGCCACACGCAGCCAACCAGAGTCGAAAGAACGAAGATCAGAGAAATCCGTGCATTACCCGTCAGTCTCTTGCTCGTTTAAGTACAGTGCCCCGAATATACTTATTCTAGGTACTATAGCTTAAGTACTGTGCGTTGCAGCTGTCATCAAGCGCCAGATATCCCTCTGTAGTGCTTATAACAAACTCAATAATTTCAGTGACTACATCGACCGTGTTGGTACATTATTACCAATTGAAGACATGTTGTAAGCTTGTAGTCAACGTGGACCGCCGCCCCGCCGCGGTGGTCTAGTGGCCAAGTTACTCGGCTGCTGACCCGCAGGTCGCGGGATTGAATCCCGGCTGTGGCGGCTGCATTTCTGATAAAGGCGGAAATGCTGTAGGCCCATGTGCTCAGATTTGTGTGCACGTTAAAGAACCACAGGTGGTCAAAACTTCCGGAGCCCTCCACTACGGCGTCTCTCATAATCATATATTGGTTTTCGGACGTTAATCCCCACATATCAGTCAATCATATCATATCAACATGGACCGCCTTGCTACAGCTACAAAGATGTTTAGATAAGTTAAAAAATGTTACTGCTTGCGTTTGCATGCAGCTTTAGAGGTTACTTAAAAGCCGATTTGGGCAACAGAGGCAGCACGGAATATTTCATCTATCGGTTGCATGCAAGCTTGATGAACGACGTTTTCCAAGTGGTCACAAAATATGACAACACGTAGGTAGTTTTTCTTTATATATTGCACGCAACTACAAAACCATTGCGGCAGCTACACCATAGCTCTCTTTGGCTCAAACACCATAAGTTCAAATATGTGCTACCACGCTTAAGGGCATAGCTCTTCCTCACACTTCAAGCAATGTTCTTACAGTGGGGCTGCTATGATATATTTTCTTGTGCGTGCACAACACAAAAATACCTTTCTTCGTTTGCTTGTCTTTTCTTTCCTGGTTAGCCAGAGGTTCGTGTAGATATATTCGTCAAACGTAAACTGCATGTTTAGCAAATGCGCATCCTGCCACGGCCCAACTTTTGCAGTGAATCTGTTTCAGCAAAGCCTCGCCCGTAATTCTGAGAGCAGAGACGGCACGCATGTCCAGCAATGGATTATCGGAGCTTGCTGCTCACTCTAAACTATTGTTATCACACAAGGATACTTTTTTTCAAAGGTTTGCAGGCATGATCAATTATCTGAAGACGCACCATTTCGTTAGCAAGCAGCAGTACAGGTACTTTCGAGAAATTAGGCCAAGCCTAAGTCCTCAAGAGGCTTTTGTGATGATAAATTTTGCTAAAAATTACACTTTTATACTTCAAAAGGCGCCCGAGTAGTAGCAGTGGGTGAATGCGCAGGTCACCGCGCATCCTGTAGTTTTCCACTATTGACCAGGATAGCACCCGTGGAGGTGATTCTGTGCGATGTTTTGCCGTTATTTAATTTATCCGGGAGCATGACACAGTCACAGTAAACGCACTTCTGGGTGAAGTACTGGAGGTAGTGAAACGAGATCTGCCCCAAGTAAAATGATCCATTATTTTACTGATGGAGCTTTTTTTTTCAATATAACAACAAAAAAAGAACTTTCTGAACTTTTGCTACCAGGAGCAAGAAAACAACTTTTCGGCATAGTGGAACTGCTTTTCCACTCTGCATGTGGTGGTGTCGGCAGCTCAATGAAACGTCTGACACAACCAAAAACTTCTGTTTAGAACAAATTTATTTACACCATTTACAGAGCACAAAGGCTTCATACCATTCCAGTAACACGGCACAAACACTTCGGCTCATCTATGTATCACGACCAACATCACAACGTTACAGTGAAGACATTTGCTCTAATATACATGACAATGTTGACATACATGTACAGAAGAACTCAATGCGATATCATGATACAATGGTATAACAATGAGATAGATGCAATGAAACACAGTTTGTAACAAATGAAATCATATATAACAACTCAATGGGCGCTGCTTAGCACAGAGTCGGTCGAAAAATAAATTGTGTTTTTTTCGTGTTCCACCTTGACGAACGGGCACGACCAATGCCGCCGAATCTCCTGCTCCCCGAGGAAGAAAAGCTCCTCAGAGAGGAACGCGAGGATCTCTCGTCTCGATCTCCCCAGTATCGGCCACAAAGAACGCCGGCGGCAATTGGCAGCTACGGCCTCACATCGGTTTCTTCAAAGGCTCAACAGCCGCGCAACTATTAACAGAGTGGAGAAGTGGCCACGCGGAAATCGGCCGTGTGACACGAAAGTTCGCACACCCTGTCCCCGAAAACCAGCATTACCCGCAGGCCAAAAAAGGCGGGAAACCACACATTCAATCGTCACGTGCCGATTGGTCTCTAGCATGACGCAGTTGGGGCAAGTGAAAGTGCGAAGCACCGGCCATCGCTACAACTGATCTCGCGTGGGTGGCAAGCCCCAGCGCATCTTCAGACAAAGTTTCTGAGATGCGCTGGCAACACTGCGGCCTTTATTGGTTTCGAAACGCTGTTCATTACTGATTGACGATGGTGGGGCACCAAAGGCCGATGAAGGGCGGCTATTGTGTCCACCACTTTAGAATCAGCCACCTCTATCTCTGGGAACATAGCTTCCAAACGTCAGTGAAATGTTAGAAAGGCTCGACACAGACATTAATTTAGTTGATTGGCGACCTTGGTTAATTTCGCTATCCGGCAAGCAGACACGTAGTGATGGCCCCAGATGGTAGCGAGCCACTGCCTGAGCGGGCATGCCATCACTGCTTAGTATTCGCAATAGAGTGCGGAGGCCCAATGTAGAAGCCGTGACGGAAACGTCGAGGAACGCAAAACTGCCTTGATCTCGCGGTTGAGCTAACGCTGGCCGAGATAACAATTCTGTGCCACCAGACCGAAAAAATGAACTTATGCAGCTTTGCACTCCCCTGCAGACGTAGAGTGGTGGTTTAACAGAATGGCAAAGGTACCAAAATTTTCCTAGGTACACCGTTTGAGTTAAGATTGGCATTCCGAGAGAGGGAATTCGAAGTACATGGCTGCTTTGATATCACTTTGAAGAGTTTGTACAACGGATGACCAGATGCTATCCTGTGCACATAATGTAGTGCAGGTAATCCCGAGTATGGCAATCTCAGGTAACCACTGTAAAGGCGACGCGATGTTGATACGACCGCTGGGGTTCCCAATGAAAGAATTCTGGCTTTTAGAAAAGTTTAACCTTGCACTGGAGATAATGCCGAAATCATGGAAAGTATCACGAGCATGCTGCAGCGACTGTTCATTCTGTACATATAGAGTAATGTCATCTGCATATGCAGTGACCTTTACATGAGTGTTACCGGGTAGAGGTAAGTCACGAATCGGCGGGTGACGTTCAACGGCCCTTAAGAAGTGTTCTAATTCAAGAATGAATAACAGTGGATAGAGGGGACACCCTTGATGGACCCCACGCGTGACTAAATGCGTGACTCTCACGGGAATCTGAGTAAAGGATACTTTCTGAATTAGTGTACATCGCGTGGATGAGGTCAATTCACTTATCCGGAAATCCAAATGCATGTAAAACATTTATATGTAGCCATGTTCTATGAAATCAAAAGCTTCCTACTTATCTAAGAAAACCAACACTCCATGCGCACATCGGCTATTGGTGTATTGAATGATGTCACGCGATAACAACGTGTGGGTGTGTATTTCTTGGCCCGGAACAGAACAGACCTGGTGGGGAGCAATTAATGTTTCAGGAGATGGACTGATTCGGTGCACCAAGATGTTGGCCAAGAGCTTGTAATGTAGACTGAGCAGGGTAATAGGGCGCCAATCTTCTGGTCGCGTGGACATTGGGTCTTTCTTGGGAACCAGTGTTATACGGCCTTTGTGGAAAGAGGTTGGAGGGGTAATATCTCGGAAACACTTGCGAGCGACACGTGACATAGTTGGACCACTGATAGGCCAGAACTGTTCATAACACTCTGCAGGAAGTCTGTAAGGCCCTGGGGCCGATCCCTTTCTAATTGCGTATAATGCGCCGTTCATTTCATCATCGTATGGCGGTGATAGCAGAACGTCATGCGACATGTTGGAATCGTGAGGTAAATCTTTTAGCAGTAGATGCGAAGAAGTGGATCCTGGGTAACAGACATTATCAACAGATTGAGCCATTGACTGAAAGTGTTGAGTGAATGCCTGAAAGTGACGCGTATCCGCAGCACGTGGGCTGAACGTCAAGATAATGATGAAGTTCTACTGAGACCTAGGTATCAGAGCCTAGTATAAAATGGTAATCCCAACGCAACCTCATTACGCTCCCAGGCTTTCGTCTGGCTTCACCTCCTTCTTTTGTCTCATTTCGATGACTGGTTATGACGGTTCTTATAGCAATTAACATTCTGCGTCCGCAAACGCTTAAACTTTTAAGAAATAGTACATTATACGTGGAATAATTTAATTGGCAAGCTAATACCATCACCACTCACTTTATGCTTCGCTTCCAGTGCTTTCGTCGGGACAAGAGAAAAGCGCTTGCGATTGCAGCGTGTGACAAATCTTTGTAAGTCCATTCATACTAAACAAATTCTAAAAAAAACATTGCGGAGGTGAATTTCTGTGGTAATAAAATCTTCAGTGAAACCATTTTATGGATACCTGAAAAAGTTCTGCTATACCCCTTTAAAATTTAGGGAGTTAGTATATCCACTACATTTTAAAACCACGAAGTGTCACGTCTAAATCACGTGACTATGGTAAGTAGCACGTTATTTGTTGTGGTCCAGGGATTAGTAATGGGATTTGCTAAATTTTCGCACCGGATAGGCAATTATGATGCACACTGACGTTTCTCCGACATGAAAGACTCGACTAAGAACAGTATTTTATAAAGTTTTGGTTACATGCTTCCTATTTCAACTTGTGCGTCTTAAGAAGCGCGAAGCAAACATTCTCAAAGAAGGAGAGACTGAAAACACAATGGGCGCGCGTTTCTTGCTTCAGTGATGGTTTCTTTGCGCTTCTTAAAAGGCACAAGTTCGATCACGGAAAACTAGCTCAAACATCGTTGTTTATAGTCTCCATAATTTAGTTGTTGTTAACCAGGTAGATGTCTTCCGATAAATATTTTATTTTTATTACCTCCCTTGTGCAAAAAAGTTGCAACGGTGCGGCGGTCCCTTTAAAATATAGCGTGCAACCATAAAGAAGGGCTTTTCGGATATACCTTGGAAAAACTGGTGATTTCAGTGGTTAAAGAAGATAAACAGGGTCTTTTGAAAAAATCATTCTATAAGTGGGCGTTGCCCTGTTGCCACACGCATATCCCAAAGATAATCGCGTTTTCCCCAAGCACTGATATTGCTCAATGACCAGCACATTTATTATTTATGCTGGGGAAACTTGGAGTGAACGTCTCACACGTATTTACCAATTCCGGGAATCCGCCAGGCTCCGGCCCCAATTTTCATTGCAAAAGTGACACAAGGTGATGAGAAGCACGGTCTTGCTTGAAAACATCCATCGCTTTAAACTACCGCGCAATGTTGTACGTACGCTGGAGCTTCAGCGGCTGTCCTACATCATTATGCAAATTAGGCATGTTTTATCGGCTTCTCGGTCTTTGCATTTGTTATTTCTTCACTTAAGTTACAGAGAGACCATGGCTACTTTGCTTTGAATAAGTGTTGAACACACATAACGCAATATTTACAAAGACAATATGCGTTGAAACTTTCATAAGTTTATTGTGGCAATGAACTCGGCTACCTAAAGCGGAGGTGGTGTTTTAGAAGCTAACGAAGCGTCAGAACGTCTATTCTGCGTACCGGCACCGCTTCGTAGATATTTTTCAGCGATATTCACACGCCACCTGAAGCTTTTAATCGATTTGAGCGTAGAGCTCGAACATCGCGTTACGATCGGCAGGGCTACTCGGGAAGCTGACCGGTTTGCAAGGAAGCACCCTCACCCTCTTTCTTTTCTCCATATTTGAGTTTGTCGCCATCGCCCGAGTAAGAATTCGGTATTGACCTTTAGGGACAGTGCTTTTTGGTATAGGCTAATAATGGAATGGCGTTAAAGAGCTCGTAGCACAGAAATTCTGGTGTCAGTGTCGGCATTGGCATCGTTGGTTGTGAGCAAAAATTCAACACATCTTGTGCGTTAACAAAAATTGAGAGGAGATGCAAATAAAATAAATGATAAAAAATTCTCGGTCGGAGTGGGGACCAAACCAGAGTCTTTCAGATCCGAAAGGGGATCGAAGCCTGGTCATGGCGAGCCAAACGAATGTTAACGCGATAGCATTAGAGAGCTTGTGTCGCAGAAATTCCGCCATCGACACCATTGGTTGTGAAAGAAAAATTGTCCGTGAGCGAAAAATTGAGAAAGAAGCAACTAAAACGAAGGATCACATTGTGGTCTCATTGAGCATCATTTCCGGGCCGTTTACGTGACAAGCCGGGGTCTTACCATAAAACCACAATGCGACTTGCAGCTGCTTCGGGAAAAAAATACTAAATAAATGGCATGTAGTGGACGGAGTCTTCTTAACGCATCTTGTTCGACAGGTGTCGCGACGACAACGATTCCACTCGGCGATTTGTAGACGCGCTCGGGAGGCCATCAAACTACGTCAAAAAAGGCCGGGACAGTGCAGCCATCACCGCTAAAAACACCAGACACTTTTAGGCAGCTATCCATCTAGCGGAAAACATGCCATGCTTTTCTAGAGGCGTTGATCAAGCAAACAGCAAACGCTAGATAATGTGCTGACACGTGTGAGACTTTGAGAGACTCTTTATGGCCTCCGTGATAGCGAGCGCGCGGCGTGTATATTGAAGGCCATGTGACCCTTGCTTTAGATCAAAAACCTATATGTACCCTTCGCACGCGTGCCAGTGTGTGGTGTGTGCGTGTGCGTTGTGTGCGTGTGCGTGTGCGTGCGCGTGCGGGTGACGTGTGCGTGCGCGTGCGTGTGCGTGTGCGTGCGTGTGCGTGCGCGGTGCGTGCTGCGTGCGTGCGCGTGCGCGTGCGTGTGCGTGCGCGTGCGTG